>CAWUFW010001036.1:2687500-3243532 GCA_963921515.1 Calotriton arnoldi | reverse complement strand
CGCACACATTGAAGGCAATGGGCCGGCCGGAGGCACCGATCGGTCCATTGCGGTACAACGCGCACAGGGGTACAACGCGTACCCGCACACATTGAAGGCAATGGGCCGGCCGGAGGCACCGATCGGTCCATTGCGGTACAACGCATCACTGTACATGTGACTGGCATAGGTCAGCATGCCTGTCTCAGATGGACATATGCCAGCCACAGATAGCTCCCAGGGAGTGAGGGGCACACCTACATCACGACAGCCTGTCCAAACCTTATCATAAGGCATGTAAGGCTGCATTTCCTATTGTGTGTATGTTGGTGTACATGTTGTCCTGTGGGTGTCACCTGTGGGCAGCCACCCCCAGGCTGTGCACGTGTTCATGGGGACAGGATCCTGGGTGTTACGTGTACGTGACCACTGTGATGTGCAACTGATCATATCTGTGCATGTGTCATGGTCACATTTCACAGTGGTGTTTGTGTATGTCATGTCACATACCCCGTGAGTCCCATGTGGGATGGTATGTTTGAGCCAGGGTGTCCCAGTGGCACAATAGTGATGGCCCTCCACAGTCTTTGTGCATGTAGTGTTTACAATGTCTCTGATTTCAGGTGCACAATGGGAGACAGTCTCCACATCCACGTTGTGTGTGCATGGACTCTGATGTTGTGCGTGTGTGTCACAGACGTCCATGTCTGTCCTGCCATGGCAAGTGTGGCCACTACCTGTGGGGGTCATGTTTGTTTTGCTGTGGTGTACACATGATACTCCAGGTGATGCCAGTGTCCATGTGGCATTACAGGGTCCCTGGGAATGTACCTGTCGTTGAGCTGTGGTGCCTGGGGCACATCTGTCCTCACATGTCACTGTGGGGGTGACTGTGACACGGCATCATGATATCCAATGGGCCAACCTGGGACAAATTGATGCCACCTGTAGGACCGTGTTGACAGATGTTGGCCATGTATGTACCATACATGTCCTTCCGGTACTGCACACTTCATGTAGTTGTGCCTCATGATGATGTATGTTGGGATCTTGAGTGTGTTCAATGCCGCATATGTGGGGTGACTGACGATCTTGCTTACTTCTCCTCTGCACTGCAGGGCTCCTGCTGTCCATCGGCCATTCCCAGACCTGGCAACGATGGTGGAACGGGACAGCATCCGACGGTACCGCTTCACCAGGCAGCTGATTGAGGATTTGGCAGTGCAGTTGTCCCCACATTTGCAGCCTGGCCGGCCGTATCCTACAGCGCTGACCCCCAAGGTGAAGGTGATGGCAGCCCTACACTTCTTTGCCACCGGTACCTTCCAACATACTGTGGCGTCTGCTGGTGGGATGTCACAGACCATGTTCAGCCGTGTGCTCCGCGATGTTTTGGCGGCAATGTTGCTCTTCCTGAACCGGTACATCTATTTCCCTAGACTGCGACGACTCACTGACGTGAAGAGTGACTTTTATGCCCTGGGGAGGATGCCGCATGTCATTGGCTCCATTGATGGGACACATGTGGCTTTGGTACCACCACAGGCCCAGGAGCAGGCCTACAGGAACCGCAAGCACTACCACTCGGTCAATGCACTGGTGGTGTGTCTTGCAGACATGACCATCACACACGTGTGTGCCCGTTTCCCTGGTTCAGCACACGATGCCTTTGTGATGAGGAGTAGTCGCATCCCCAGGATGATGGCACAGATGCAGAACCAGCGTGCCTGGCTTGTCGGTGTGTACTGACTTTGTGCCATTGTGTGTGATCTGATCTGTAGTATTCCGCCCACTTTTCCAAGTCAGCTGATGTGCACTTGTCTGTCCGTAGGTGACTCGGGATACCCCAACATGCCGTGGTTGCTGACACCCCTCAGGAACCCTGTGACACCTGCCCAGATGCGCTACAATGAGGCACATGGTCGGACCAGGAGAGTGATTGAGCGGACCTTTGGTCTCCTGAAGAGCCGCTTCCGCTGCCTGGACAAGACCGGAGGGTCCCTCCCATATGCCCCTGCGAAAGTGTGCAAGATTATCATCGTCTGCTGCATGCTACACAACCTGGCAGTGCGGAAGGAGTTGCCTCTCATCCAGGATGACGATGACCAACATCCGCCACCTGTGGAGGATCCTGGCCTGGACCACGATGCCAGTGACGATGATGATGATGATGGTGATGGTGATGTCCGCACACAGCTCATCACCAACTTCTTTAGCTGAATGTGAGTATCCTGAGGTGTCATGTGAATGATGTGAGTTGCCATGATGTGTGGGTGGGGCTCTGGCGCTGTTGGAGTGTGTCCATGGGCTACTTGACTGGATGTGTGTTGCGATGTGTGGTTACAGGTGGGCTGTACTCCCCAACAGTGTTGACATGCTAACTTGGTTCTGGGTGGGTATCTTGTAACATGTATTGTGCATGAGTTTTGCTGTTCTGTCCTGTACTGCATTGCTTTTGACTGTGTGTCATTTCTGTCCTTCACAGGGTACTTTCAGATTCGTTTGGTCAACTGTGTCCACCGACGACGTGATTGCACATCCAGGCTGGTAGCTGTTGTGTCCCTACAGGTGATGTGCGCCACACCCATGGACTTCCTTCCGTCTACAGTTGTTGACTGTGTGCCCGCTACCAGGTGGGGTTACCTTGCATCTGTAGTGGTTACGGCATGTTGCTACTGTGTAATAAACCTGTGCTTCACTTAGTGATGTGCGTTGTCTGTGGTCACACATTTGACTGCCATTTGCTTACTGCACCTGTGGGCTACTTGACTACAACTGGGAATGGGTGTGGTGTCTGTGCATTGCACCGTCTTCCCTGGCAACATCAGTGTAGGCAATGAGTCAGATGGCCTAGGTGTGTATGTGTTGTGTAGCCCTGGTGGTGTGTCTCCCTCATATGTGTCACGTTGCCTTTACTCACATGCCTGTGTTGTCCTTGCTGTTGCAGTTCGCATACACAGTGTAATTTTGCAGTTCATCATCCCCATAACAGCACCCACGTTGGAATCACGACAGAGGCAAGTATGGTGTATTAGTGTGTTTATTGTGATACATTTGTGTTAATAGTGCATAGGATGGGTTGTGCTGTACATGAATCTTGCAATCCCAAGTTCCTAGGTGAATTGAAAGTCCGGGTAGACAGGATCCCCAGTATCGGGGCCACAGTTGTCTGACACATTGGTCCAACTTGTACTCCCCATGCAATGTGTGGGAGTAGTGTTGCCGTCAACAGGGTGAACAGTCTGTGCACAAAGGCGAACATCCAGAACAGGTTCAGGCTTCCTGGGAGTTGCGCTTGGCCATCGGCCTCTCACTTTTCCCTCCTCGGACGACCCCTCTTCTTGGGGGGGCCCTCAAGTGCAGGCTGCTGCGGTGCAGGGGACTCTCCGCCAGAGTCCTCCTCCCTCCCTGTGGCAGTTGCAGTTTGTTCGGCACCAGATGTTGTTGGCACACAGGGAGGTGTGGACTGGTTGCTGTTCATCTGGCGGAGGCATTGTAAAATGTCCCTGTGCACCGCCGTCATCTCATGCAGTACATCCCACTTGGACTCCACGCGGGACATGTGTGAGTCCACACGGGACATGTGTGACTCCACGTGGGACATGTGGGAGTCCAAGCGGGCATGATGGGCAGCCTGCTGCTGTTTGATGTCTCTGAGGAGCCCCACTACCTGGCTGAGCTCTCCGGTGCTGGACTGGTACGCATCAGCTATGCGTACCAGTTGTGGGTCGTCATGCACACCAGCAACGTCTGCAAGCAGCGACCTCTGTCTCCCACCCCTCCCACCACCCCTGCTGACATGTGCAGTGTGTGCAGTGGCACGCACAGATAACCCTGGTCCACCTTGGGGGTTGGTGGTGGTGGTGGTGTCCATGGCCCCAGGTTGGTCCAGGGTCACTGTGCTGGTGTTGCTCCTTATTCTGTCCATGTCGGCAGGGATGGTATTCGTGGTGACAGTCGTTGTAGGGGTGGGTGCAGGGAGTGCAGCTGGTGGTCCTGCTGGTGCTGCAGCTGGTGGTCCTGCTGGTGCTGCATGTTGACTTGCACCGGATGTGCCAGGTTGTTCATCATCGTCCGAGGAGGACAGAGGCTGTACGACGCCAGTGAGCTCGGCATCCTCTTGAGCCTGGGACTGGGACTCCTCAGCGTCTGCTGCTGTGTCCCCATCATCACCTGTTTTTGGGAGACACAAACAATGTATGTCATGTTTCTGCAGGCATCAGTGGTTGACACACATGACAGTTGTGACTGTGCCTCTGGGTGCGGGCCTGTACATTGCATTGTCCTAAGTCGTCACAGTCAGGGGTTGATATTGGTGTGGCACATTGTCCTGCATTATTTGGGCATTTCTATGTATTTTCTGGGGTGTGAACATGGTCTGCATTGCTTGTGTTTGGTTGACAGCCAGACCTCCTTCCCACCCAGCCAGCCAGTCAGTTATCCCACCATGGAACGTGCTTGCGTTGCAGGGAGTGTAAGTTGTCTCTCAGGATGTCAGTCAGTGGTGTCCTGCTGTTTGTTGGTGCACAGTTGGCAGCAGGGCCTTGTGCTCCCCACAGCAGTAGCCAGTGTCAGCCATCTTGTGAGTCCTTCTCCACTCCCTGTGATGTGAGCATGGTTCAGGGTGGTGTTGATGGGACAGTTGTGAGGGTGAGCTATGTCTGTGACTACGACTCCCATCATGCTATTGCCTCCTCCCCCTTCCCAGCATGCCCATGCTTCCTTCCTTTTGACTCTGCTTCCCTGTGGGTTGGGCTGGCTGTGCTGACAGGATGGCTGGGAGTGTTGTCCTGGCAGTTGTTTGGCTAAGAGTCCCAAGAGTGTCCCTGTGCTTCACACAACATAACCCAGGGTGGTGGTGCTTTGTGGGATCTTGTGTTAGGATGGAGGGCATTGCATTCTACCAGGTGGGTACTGTGGAGTTTGTGTTGGGGAGGGTGTGAGGGGAGGTGCTGGTGACTATAGTCAGTGCTGCAAGTCCCCCTTCCCACCCAGCCAGCCAGATATCCCACCATGGAACGTGCTTGCATTGCAGGGAGTGTAAGTTGTCTCTCAGGATGTCAGTCAGTGGTGTCCTGCTGTTTGTTGGTGCACAGTTGGCAGCAGGGCCTTGTGCTCCCCACAGCAGTAGCCAGTGTCAGCCATCTTGTGAGTCCTTCTCCACTCCCTGTGATGTGAGCATGGTTCAGGGTGGTGTTGATGGGACAGTTGTGGGGGTGAGCTATGTCTGTGACTACGACTCCCATCATGCCATTGCCTCCACCCCACTTGCCAGCATTCCCATACTTACTTGCTTTTGTGTGGAGTTCAGTGGGTGTGGGTGTGAGGGCAATGGCAAGATGGCTGACAGTGGTGTCCTGCTGTTGGTTGGTGTGCAGTACCCAGCATGCCCTTGTGCTCCCCACGACACAGCAACAGTGTCAGACATCTTTGATGGGCCTTTCCACTCTCTGTGGGATGTGCATGCGTGAGTGTGAGCTTGCTGGGCCATGTGGTGGGGGATGTAGGGCTGTGAGTACGACTCCCATCATGCTATTGCCTCCTCCCCCTTCCCAGCATGCCCATGCTTCCTTCCTTTTGACTCTGCTTCCCTGTGGGTTGGGCTGGCTGTGCTGACAGGATGGCTGGGAGTGTTGTCCTGGCAGTTGTTTGGCTAAGAGTCCCAAGAGTGTCCCTGTGCTTCACACAACATAACCCAGGGTGGTGGTGCTTTGTGGGATCTTGTGTTAGGATGGAGGGCATTGCATTCTACCAGGTGGGTACTGTGGAGTTTGTGTTGGGGAGGGTGTGAGGGGAGGTGCTGGTGACTATAGTCAGTGCTGCAAGTCCCCCTTCCCACCCAGCCAGCCAGATATCCCACCATGGAACGTGCTTGCATTGCAGGGAGTGTAAGTTGTCTCTCAGGATGTCAGTCAGTGGTGTCCTGCTGTTTGTTGGTGCACAGTTGGCAGCAGGGCCTTGTGCTCCCCACAGCAGTAGCCAGTGTCAGCCATCTTGTGAGTCCTTCTCCACTCCCTGTGATGTGAGCATGGTTCAGGGTGGTGTTGATGGGACAGTTGTGAGGCTGAGCAATGTCTGTGACTACGACTCCCATCATGCTATTGCCTCCTCCCCCTTCCCAGCATGCCCATGCTTCCTTCCTTTTGACTCTGCTTCCCTGTGGGTTGGGCTGGCTGTGCTGACAGGATGGCTGGGAGTGTTGTCCTGGCAGTTGTTTGGCTAAGAGTCCCAAGAGTGTCCCTGTGCTTCACACAACATAACCCAGGGTGGTGGTGCTTTGTGGGATCTTGTGTTAGGATGGAGGGCATTGCATTCTACCAGGTGGGTACTGTGGAGTTTGTGTTGGGGAGGGTGTGAGGGGAGGTGCTGGTGACTATAGTCAGTGCTGCAAGTCCCCCTTCCCACCCAGCCAGCCAGATATCCCACCATGGAACGTGCTTGCATTGCAGGGAGTGTAAGTTGTCTCTCAGGATGTCAGTCAGTGGTGTCCTGCTGTTTGTTGGTGCACAGTTGGCAGCAGGGCCTTGTGCTCCCCACAGCAGTAGCCAGTGTCAGCCATCTTGTGAGTCCTTCTCCACTCCCTGTGATGTGAGCATGGTTCAGGGTGGTGTTGATGGGCCAGTTGTGAGGCTGAGCAATGTCTGTGACTACGACTCCCATCATGCTATTGCCTCCTCCCCCTTCCCAGCATGCCCATGCTTCCTTCCTTTTGACTCTGCTTCCCTGTGGGTTGGGCTGGCTGTGCTGACAGGATGGCTGGGAGTGTTGTCCTGGCAGTTGTTTGGCTAAGAGTCCCAAGAGTGTCCCTGTGCTTCACACAACATAACCCAGGGTGGTGGTGCTTTGTGGGATCTTGTGTTAGGATGGAGGGCATTGCATTCTACCAGGTGGGTACTGTGGAGTTTGTGTTGGGGAGGGTGTGAGGGGAGGTGCTGGTGACTATAGTCAGTGCTGCAAGTCCCCCTTCCCACCCAGCCAGCCAGATATCCCACCATGGAACGTGCTTGCATTGCAGGGAGTGTAAGTTGTCTCTCAGGATGTCAGTCAGTGGTGTCCTGCTGTTTGTTGGTGCACAGTTGGCAGCAGGGCCTTGTGCTCCCCACAGCAGTAGCCAGTGTCAGCCATCTTGTGAGTCCTTCTCCACTCCCTGTGATGTGAGCATGGTTCAGGGTGGTGTTGATGGGCCAGTTGTGAGGCTGAGCAATGTCTGTGACTACGACTCCCATCATGCTATTGCCTCCACCCCCTTCCCAGCATGCCCATGCTTCCTTCCTTTTGACTCTGCTTCCCTGTGGGGTGGGCTGGCTGTGCTGACAGGATGGCTGGGAGTGTTGTCCTGGCAGTTGTTTGGCTAAGAGTCCCAAGAGTGTCCCTGTGCTTCACACAACATAACCCAGGGTGGTGGTGCTTTGTGGGATCTTGTGTTAGGATGGAGGGCATTGCATTCTACCAGGTGGGTACTGTGGAGTTTGTGTTGGGGGGTGTGAGGGGAGGTGCTGGTGACTATAGTCAGTGCTGCAAGTCCCCCTTCCCACCCAGCCAGCCAGATATCCCACCATGGAACGTGCTTGCATTGCAGGGAGTGTAAGTTGTCTCTCAGGATGTCAGTCAGTGGTGTCCTGCTGTTTGTTGGTGCACAGTTGGCAGCAGGGCCTTGTGCTCCCCACAGCAGTAGCCAGTGTCAGCCATCTTGTGAGTCCTTCTCCACTCCCTGTGATGTGCGCATGGTTCATGGTGGTGTTGATGGGACAGTTTTGGGGCGGGCAATATGTGTGACTGCGACTCCCATGATGCTATTGGCTACACTGACTTGGCCAGCATACACAGAATTCCTTCCTTTGAGTGGTCTTCACTGTGTGTTGGTGTTGTTGTGGTGGCTACATGTGTGGATGTGTTTGTTAGTTCTATTTGTGCCACTGCCTAGCTGTAGTTGTGGTTGTGTTTGTACATGTGTTGGCACAGTTGGATGTGACTTTTTTGATGGCATGTGTTGTGTTTCTCTGACTGACATACACATTTTGGGATGATTCTGTTCTGGTTGCTGTGTGATTGCTATGAGTGCATGGTTTGACTCTCCCCTTGACAGTGATGTGTGTGTGTTTTGTGGCAGTATATTGTGTACATTTGTTGTGTACTCACCAGGCTCTGGGATGTCCTCTAGTCCATATATGCTCACTGGCGGTAGGATGGCCCGCACCTTCTCCTCCCAGGGCCTGAGGTATATTGGCTTGGCAGGAGGGCCACTGCCGGTGTGTTGGCTGTTGATGTAGTCTTGCTTCAGCAGTTTCCGTACCCTCCTGCGCACGTCATACCACCTGTTCTGGATGTCGGTCTTTGTGCGCCGACATGGTGATTGGGCGTTCACCCTGTTGATGATCCTCTCCCACATCTTGGTTTTCTGCGACATGGGGGTCTGTTGGACCAATGTGCCAAACAGCTGTGGCTCTACCCTGAGGATCTCGTCTACCAGGACTTCCAATTCACAATCTAGGAACTTGTGATTCTTCTTGGGGGGCATGGTGATGGGTGGTGATGGTGAGTGATGTGTGTGTTGGTGTGCAGGTGAGGGTGTGTGAGTGTGTGTTTTGCTGGGTGTATGTGAGGTAGGTATTTGTTGGTGTGCTGATGGTGTGTGGCTTGTGTGAGGGATGAGCTGTGGGTGTGTGGTTGCTTTCTCTTGGGTGCTGGCAGTGGAATGGCATTTGCAAAGGCTCATGGTAGTGATTTGTGTCCTTTATATAGGTGGAGTTGTGGGTGTGTCTTTGTTCTCTGTCCCCACCCCCCCAGTATTTATTGGCTTGGTAATTGCTTGTTTGGCCTTTTTTTGGGTGATTTTTCCTTTGTGTTGTTTGTGTATGTTGGAAACGTTCTTGTGACCGAGTCGGACCTTGCATTGGTCTCGTACGGTGTTTTCCGTTTCGTTCACGCTGTGTTTGTGCAGTTTTCTATGCTGCGTACGCGTCGGTCGCGGTGTATTGTGTTGCTTCGGCTCGGTTTTGTATGCGTGTCGGTCGTACGGCTTGTCCTCCGTCCGACTCGGTCGTGGTTTTCGCGCCTTGCATCGTACTTTGCGGTTTGGAGGTTCGCGTGTACGTTTCGGTCGGATTTGTTCCGGGTGCGTGTCGGTCGGTTGGATTCGCGTTTTTTTCCGGCCGGATTGCTATTTTCCGTGCGGCTCGGTCGGTCGACTTGGTTTCGTTACGTGTCGGTCGGATTTTTCGCGCCTTGCATCGTACTTGGCGTGTCGGGCGCCACGGGTACGTGTCGGTCGGTATTTTTTCCGGATCCGAGTCGGTCGGTGCTTTTTCCGGCCCGAATCGGAATCGACCCCTATGTGTGTTGTTACTCGCAGTGTGACGTGCGCTTCAGTCACTGCAGGCACATGATTTGTCATGGGCAGGTATCTTTGCATGACTACTGTATGAGGGCCAGCTGTTCGGATGACATACCTTTCATGACACTGTGGCTGAGAGATGAGATGGATGATATGTTGAATGTGCATTGTGTGCCTGTGTGTTTCATGGGTCCAGTTGTCTTTGTGTGCAATATTGTGGTTCCAAGCTGTTACTTCTAGTACGGTCTGTCTTACGTGGGCGTTGTTGTACGATGTGTGGGTGACAGGCAGTGAGGACTACATGGACAGGACTTCGATGGTGTTGCTGATGTGTGTGATGGGTGGCACAGTGCCTGCCGTGTGGGTCTGTGCTCCAGTGGGACTTGTGCATGCAGACGTGGCTCCTTAGGTGTTGCTGTATCTGTGATGGGTCATGTGGGGTTTGACTCTGTTGAACATGTCCGTGTGCACATTGGTCTCATGATTGTGACTGGGAGCAGTGCTGCGTGTTCCTCTGCTATGTGACATGTCCCATGTGTCAGTCGTAGTACAGTCCTCATGCCTACAGACGCCCCGCCCTGTACAGTTTCCCACCTACAGGTTGTTTCTGAGTGCGCAATGCAATGGATGCCACATGGTACTGGGAGGGAGGGGTGCTCCACCTTGCTGGTCTGTGGGAGTGGGGGCCTGGTGGGTGTTTTACTTCAGCTGTCCCCCCTCCAACCCACTGTCTTTGTGTTCCGGCTACTTACCTGTTACTTGTCGGTCAGTGCAGCTATGGCGGACACATGGATGTGGGTGTGGGGAGTGCTCATTCTGGCGCATCTGGAGTACAAGGGGACCTGGTGGAAGTTGCGGTGCTGGCTGACTGTACACATGCCCCCATGGTTTTGTTAGTTGGTAGCTTTGGGCTGAGTGTGTGTGAGTGTCTGTTGCATGTGTGGGTGATGTCTTGTGTATTGTGTACTGGACATGGGGGTGTTTGTCCCTAGGAGCTATGGCATGGTGGTAGTGCATGTGATTACATAGCGGTGTGCTGGTATACGTTTGTTTGTACTTACCAGCCTCCACTCCTCTGGTAATCCGGTGAGGATCTCCGGATGTATGATGACTCGCACCTTCTCCTCCCACGCCTTGAAGGTCTTGAATAGTGCGGGATTCCCTCCGCCAGTCCTGGCAGCCAGCTCTCGATTTTTGCTCTCCTTCTTCTTGACCACGCTTTTGAGGTCGTTCCACCTTTTGTTAATTTCTCCTCTGTTGCGTGGAACGTTCCCGACTGCATTGACCTGGTCTACGATCCTGCTCCACAACCGGTTTCTGGTGGATAGTGGTGTCTGTTGGACCTGGTTGCCATAGATTTGTGGGTGCACCTTGACGATCTCGTCGACCATGACCGTCAGCTCGGTGGAAGTGAACTTGGGCATTCTGTGTGGTGCCATGGTGTGTGTTTTGGTGTTTGTGGTGCTGGTGCGGTGTGTGGTGTGTGATGTGCAGGGGGTTTGTGTGGCCGGTGTTTGGTGGTGGTGGTGGTGATGGGTGTGATAGGTGCGTGTCTGTGGTGTGCTGCTGTCCTTTCTGTCTCGCTGTGTTGTGTGCTTTCGTCCTCAGTTTGTAATGTTGCAGGGGGTTGTGGTCTGTGAAGGGGCTGGTTTTGTACTTACCTATGTGGGTGTGTCATGATGGTCTGTTGTTTTCAGGTGTGTTGTGGCTAGTGTTCTGGGATTTGTAGTTGATTTTTTTGTCCAGGGGGGGTGTGTTTCCGGGATGTGTACTGTGTTTGGGTATTTGTGCGTGGGTTGCTGTGTGGACTTGTTGGCCATGTTGTGTGTGTTTGTTTTTGTCAGCGGATGATTTCTGTGCATGGACGTGGCCGCCAGAGCTTCCGCCGTGTCCATTTTCGTCACTGTTGTTTGCGCTGGCGGGCGGTGTATTTGTGGATTTTCCGCGCTCATGTCGGTACGATCCTAATTTCACGGGCGGTGTCTCGGTCGTCAGGGCTGGCGGTTTTGGGTTGTCGTGCGTCTTTCCGTCCGTGGCGGGCGGATGGACTTAGACTCGGTCATGGGCGGGCGGTATTTTCTGTTTATTTTCCGCCTTCGGCGGTTTTCGGTTCGCGGCATCGTAATTGCTCGGTCGGTATTCAGACGGTGTAGGCGGGCGGATTTTTACCACTGTGGTTGATGGCGGATTTTTTACCGCCCGACATCGTAATGGACACCAAAGTTTTTTCTGCTAAAATTTGTAATGCAATTGCAAGAATATTTTTTAAACAATTTTATTTTAAAAATTGATTTTACATGGTTTTATAAATTTATGATAGTTAATTTGGGATTATGATTTAATGATTGAAAGTATAGGAATGGTAGTAAAATTCGAAAATTAAAAAGAAGATTAATTATTATTAGTGTTAAAAATATTATTTTACATGTTAATGTCTAATTATGAATATATTGCCCTGTAGTTTTGGTTAGTATGCTTAGTAAGTATATTTTAGTTTATTTAACACCTTCCCAAAATTGGTATAGATTGGAGTGTGAATAGCAAATGTCACCCCTTTAGTATCCAACTCCTTCTGCAAATTGGTTTAGATTGGAATTGGAATAGTAAATGGCACCCCCTTAGTGTCCAAAACCTTCGCCAAATTGGTTTAGATTGGAGTGGGAACAGTAAATGTCACCCCAAGTGATGAAACTGCTCCTTCTGTACCTATAGCATAGAAGATGTAAAACACTTGCTATTCTTTTGCCCAGCCTATGCCAAACCCAGGAGGTCTTGGCTTAGACCTATTTGCATCTTATGAGGCACAAGACATTTAAGAGAAGCTGATCAAATTTTAAGGACAGATTGTAGCTCTTGAATAGTATTTGGCCTAGGTAGCGATCTAGAAGCTGCTTGGTGAATAAGGAAAGCAGTGGGAATATCGCTATAGCACTTTTATTAGTTATTATACAGTGGAATGTTGATTGATATGATTGTAGTAAGTTGCATGTATTTGTTTTTATCCTTTTATTACGTTGCACCTCTTAAACACTGTATTTTATCATGATGAATGCAGTGTGGGTGTAAAGCTTTTTTGTATGCTTTTTAAGAATTACGATTGTATTTATTAATATAATTTATTAGTTTTATTGTGTGATGTGTTTTATGGGCTAGATTGTGAAATAAACATTATACACATAGTAAATGTCACCCTTTTAGGGTCAAACAGTTTCTAAAATTGGTTGAGATTGGAGTGGGAATAGTAAATGTCACCTGTTTAATGTCCAACACTTTCTTAAAATGGTTAATCTTATAATTTTAGTATGAAAACCTTTGTTTAAATTGCATTTGTATGTAGTAGAAATAGTTTATGTTATTTAATTGCTGTTTAGAAATATAATAATAAATATTTGCATGTTTGTAATAAATAAATATATATATATATTCAACTTAAAAGTAAACTTTTATATATAGATAAATAAAACATTTTAATACACTTTCATTATAACATAAAAATTGTAAAACATATTTAAATAGTATTGTATGTTGTACATTTTCCACTTTTCTGTACATTGTTTAACATTTTTCAACATTTCTTAATTCTATGTGCAGTTCAGTAAGTCTTTATTCAGCCAAACAGGCCATAATATACAAAGAAAAATAACATTGCACAACATACTAAGACAACATCATTAAAAAAAGCTCCACAATTCAAATTCAATTCAAATGAACAAAATTATTAATTGGAGCAGCAAAATATCTCATCGATGAGTATCAGCAACCAAAAGTAAATGCATACAGTACTCTTGTAGATCATTAGATGTGAAAATTGTCAATGATAAAACCACTAAAAACAAAAAAAACATGTAAAAAGGATAAAAGAGATTCACACAAAATAAGTGTGCCAATCATGTAAAAGAAATTCATCCCAACCTTAAGTAATATATAAGCCCTCCATCATTTTGCGGGCTTTGACAGCAGCTGTTAAGACAGAGCATATTCTAAAACAGATATTCAGAGTGTTTAACAATTGCAGATGCTGCAGCACTTCATTGCACCTGCGATAACTAAGAGTTTTTAACAAAGGATTGAGAAAGTGCATATGTGCATGTTTGTAATAGGCACAAAAAAACCATGTAGTGCAACAAAGTCTGTTCAGAGAGGTTATCACAAGGGCAAAGTGTTTTGGAGCTCCCCAAGTTAGAACAAGAACCAGCAAAACACAAAAGATGCCGTACAGTATTTGACCTGACCAGAACAAGCAAAGATCGCTACTAAAGGGTTGATTTAAGGGCAAGATAAAAAAGTGGCTCAGGGTAAACAAGCAACCTATAATAAGGTGACACTGCTTTTCGTACTCTCCAGTGCAAATCTCCTTTCTTCACAAAACCAAAGATATGAACTCTTAACTATTAATTTATCCTCCCTCTTTATAGCCATAGGTGGAAAAAATAGGGATGGCAACCCTAAAGACTTCAAAGTATTAAATATGCAACTCAGCCAGGGTTTTATATACTTATTTCCAACATCATTTTAACATATGTTTTTTCAGCATATATTAAATAATTGTATATATTTTATACTACTATTTAATTTATACTATTTACATTTTTTACAAATTATTATGACATGTTTTAGATTTCTAATGATTATTTCATTTTTAATACATTTATACAACATTTTTTAATTATTTCCTATTCATTTTTATGGGAAGATAGTCTTTTTTTTACTTCTACTTAGCAGTGATTTCTTTTCACCACTACCTTCTCTTTTGTAGACTATTTGTGTCATTTTCAGTCTATTTTCCTGGATCCGGATCGCGGTATGGTGCTGCTGTTCGTTGTAACAGGTAAGTCTTTTAAAGGTTTTTTTAGGGTTTTGAGGGTAGGATGGATGTAGGTGTCAGTTTAATATGTTAGTTATAGTGATGTTGGTGGGTTTTTGTATCTTTTGTTGTAGAGATAGTAGTGTTTTTCTCAAGTGTGTAGTTATGGGTTTTCATACACTGTTTTAGTAATGTGTCATTATGTTATATTGTAATATGTTATCTTACTTATTTTATGATGATTAAATGTAATGTATATGTATTTTTGGGATTGTGATGTGTTTTGCGCTCACCTTTTCTTGTTTACTTTACAGGGTTTTTTCTACAAATGTGTCGCATAGGCATTGGGAGTTACTTTTTTTATTAAGAAAATCACTTCTGGTTTATAATAAACCAATATTTCTGACTTTGTTTTCCATTTTTTCCGTGTTTCCAGCAGGGTTTATTTTTTTAACCAGTTTTTCAGGTTTTTTATGGTTCCTCAATACTTTGGATTGCTTAGAGGGCTCTCTATAGGATTTGTTTTATTTTTGCATCTTTGGGGGGTTTTTTAAAAATCTTTTTCCTGCTTTTGGTACAATATTATTTTTGACTACATAGATACAGAAGAAGATCTGCAGCTACAGAAAAGAAAGTCACATTTATTTTATTTGTTTTGGGTGGGAAACGTTATATTTTATTGTTTGTGTAAATATTATGTGATTGTTTGAAAATGTGTGATTTATGTATTGTATTTATTTAACGTGATGAATTTAGTTTGTTCTTTGAGCTTTTTGGTTGGAGAGATTTACATTTTTCATCTAAATCATTTATGTAATATTTTATCTCAGTCTTTTTTAACATAGGTGGTTTATTTATTGTTTAGACTCATGTAATAAAATATTAAGTTTATTATTTATATAAAAATTATTTGTGATGTTGGTTTAGATTTTGTGACTTTTATAGGCTACTGTTTATTTAATAATAGACTTTTGGCTATTATTTCTAAGTAATCTACTCCTTTGCTGTTTATGAAGAATTTCCCTTTAAATTGCAGCATGACATACATTCTTTTGATTACTCTGCTAAGTTTAGGTGCATTTTGGGTTACAGATTGCTTAATTCATATTTGTTGGTTGCTTTGCTCTTTTTGTAATGCTTGTATAAATGTATAGAGTATATGTTGGGTGCTGCCCAGTGTATATTGGAAGGCATTGTGCCATCCTTTCTCTGCGTTGTTCATTTTTGCTTCCTGTGCCAAGGTGCTGTCATAAACATTTTACCATGGTTTTTGCAATATGGGTTGGCGTCTGTGTCTGGAGCAATGCAGTGCGCCAACCCAAGTGTCTTAAAAGTAATCCATTTGGGGGTGTAGTTTGTCTTAATTTTGTTGGTAGAAAGGGCTTTCTATAAGTAAATTGTGGTGGTTAGATACCTCTATGCCAAGTACATACGCCAGTGCTATCATCTTTGTTTTATTTATCATGTTTGTAGCATATTCTTCACTTAGTGCAGATTGGTGGAGGTGTCTCCATATGCTTTGGTTGAAATGCTAGTAACACCCGTCTATTGCTGTGTGGTAAATCCTTAAATTGGCTTGAACCATGGCTTGTTCAAAGTCTATGATTATTTTTTGTGGTTAGTTATTTGTTTTATGTTTAATATGGTCTAAGAGTTTGTTGTAAATGTTGTTTGTTTATAGTGTGGGATATATAAGAGGGGTATTTGTGTTTTGATATTCTCCATGTATGGTGTATATCTGAGTGAAGAGTTTGGGATCATTTTGAAGGTCCCATCCATCTTCCAGGTTTGACAATGGCTCAGGTTTAGTAAGTTATCTGCTGCAGAGACTATTAGACTTTATTTATCATTGTTTAGGTTGTCATATAAAAGGAAAGTTTCTCCTTATGCGTCATTGTTAAATGTTCAGGTATTTCTATGTCTTGAATTCTTCAAGAGGCAGTAGGAGTATTGCTGGTGGCTTTTTTAGTTTGTGCAATTAAAAGTTTTAAAGTGAGTATAGGTGGTAATTTGCCTGTGGTGTGTTCTGGGACTTTAGGCAGTATATCTTTTCGCATTCTGGTTGTGGGTTCCTGGGAGATGGTGCTTGCCTCTCTTATAACCTGCACTACCTACCTTACTTCTATTTCTGTCACATTTGGGGAGTGGTCAATTATAACATTAATTACAACATCATCTTTTGTAGTGGCCCTCCCATTGCATATATTAGAATAATATTTGGTACATTTCCAATTCATATTTTCTGTCGATGCACTTTCTTGGTTGTAGGTGTAGCCCATGTGACTTAGGGCCTGATTATGAGTTTGGCGGTGTGGGCCGCCACACCAGTGCCCCGCTCCCACACCGCCAAACTCATCCGCACACCGCCGCCAGATTACAAGTCCATTCATGGTCTAGAGGACGGTGCTTTGGCAGTCCCATGGCAGTGCCTGTTAGAAAGGCACTGTAATGAGAGCACCAAAACTCGTTCCTGCACGGTATGGACTGTGAAGTCCATGCCATGCAGGAACTGGGGGTGCATGCAGACAGGGAGGCACACCATTTTCCCACTTGCATGTATTCCCTGACCCTGAGGCACTAGGGGACCCTGTAGGGCCCCCTTAGTTTCCTCACTGCCACACGTTTCATGGTGGGCTCACCGCCATAAAAACTGTGGCCGAGAAGACACTCATAATATACTTGGTGGTGCCGCAGCAGCACCGCCAGCATATTGCAGGCCTCAGACCGCCGCGCCTCGGCTGAGGGATCACTGATTCCCAGCAGTTGCTGCTGTCCAATGGCAGTCTGACTGCCAAAGTCGTAATACGGTGGACTGACCGTTGCACCGCCACCATGGGGTTGGCAGTCCATTGGACCGCCAAACTCATAATCAGGCCCTTAGTAACTGCTTTCCTTTCTGGGATGCTATATATTTAGTTCTCTCTGACATTGTGTCTGAAAGTAGTGTAATAGTATAAATAAATGCATGGGGGGCATCACTATACGGGGTGGAGTTGTGGGGTCACTCCTCCACCATCAATTTGATGAGGGTGGAGAATAACTTTATGAGACAGCTCTTAGGTTTACCTTGCAGTACCCCCCTTATTCCCCTCCGAATGGATCTGGGCATTAGGCCCCTTGATGACATTCTGGCGGCGATTATGGGTGACCCCAGAGTTGGCCGTCCTTAGGGATGAGCTAAGAGAGTTATTGCCTACTTGCCCGATTAAGAAAACTCCCTGGCTTCGACATATAAGGGATCTTGCCATCAAGTTAGACATACCGGGTCTCTGGAGGACTCCGGAGATTTCTTGCCCTATGACTTCTAGGTTGGAATTAGTCAAACATTACAGATTAGCCAAATTAACGGCTATCCAAGAAAGTTCCTCATATGGCCGTCTAACTGTAGAGTTTTTACTAATTAAAGATGTATATAGCAAGGAACGTTTCCTGGATCTTATTCAACCCCCACTGGCTAGGAAACTGTATATGCAATTCAGATTAGGGACTCTCCCGTTACGTGCATATACTAGCAAATGGGGAAAAGAGATAATGGGTGAATGTCCCGCATGCAAGTACAAGGTAGAATCTGATGTGCATGTCCTGCTTCTTTCTCCCGCCTATCAGACGGCGCGCAAGCGCTGGTTAATACAACTCTGCAAGAATATGGGTTTCGCGCACTGCGCAGTGGCCTTCAGAGTTTTGAAGTACGATACTCACCCCCCAATTGTCTTTGCTGTATCCCGCTTTTTAAACTGTATGTGGCATAATCGGCGGGCTTTTTTAAAGTAATTCTTGGAGAAAGTAGGTATTTTATTGTGGTTTGTGGTTTAGCACTCCCTTTCTTATTATCATAATTTGGGTATATGCTAGCCCATAATTATGTGTAGATGATTGTTTTTATCATGTTTTAATGGATTGTTTGAATTTATATATACAATTTTTATACTTTTTAAATGGTTTTTTAACTGGTGTTTTTTAGTCAATCATCAGGTGTGTAGATCAATTTACATTTTTAACCATGAACGTATTTTTGGTTCTTTTTGTGTTTGTGTTTTGTGACTTTTATGGTCCATGCGGCCGAAATAAAGTTATATTGATTGATTGATAAATAAATGCAATTTCTTAAAGTTTATAAGTTTGTTATTTACATATAAAATTGTGCAACGACTTCTATTTTTTACACTTACATATATGTTCTTTTTAGATGTTTCACACTGTTTTGCAGTTTTTCCATTGGGGGTGTTGTAATGTGGAGCATGTGCTTTTTTTGTACAAGAAGAAAACACTGTCTGTTTCATTTTAAATATTTATTTATTGGTAGTTTGTAGAGGTTAAGGTTGTTAGATTTATTTTTACTTGCCATTGGGGTGAGGTTATAATTTTATCACTTTTCCAAATCGTATTGTTTTCTTTTAGGAAGCACATGTAAAGAGACAGTAGTTGAAAAGTGTTTTGTTAGTTATTTGCTTTGTTTTAATTATGTTCAGAAGTATGTTTTTGTTTAAATATAAGTTTTACTTACTTGGTTAGGTAGTTGTCAAGATGTATATATTTCTTCTTTAAGGGTCTGGTCAGGTAATCCGGCAGAGTTTCCTCATCTTGTGGAATTTAGTTGATAAAATTAGTCTGTTTTTTGTATTGTTGATTTAATCATTTGTCTGGTTTTATTGGTTAAGGTTGTTTATAGTTTCATTCTATTGGTTAGTTTATTTCTAGTTTGAATATTTTCTTATCAGTTATGTCCTTCTATGGGGGTATGGCCGGCACCATGGCCGAGTAGGACGCGCTTACAACGAGCTCCAGCCGGAGCAAAAATATCCGATACAAATCCTATGATTTTCAACTAACCAACATAGCCAAAATCCTGTCGGAAAGATCCATTTCCATACCGGGGGAAAGATTACCAAGAAAGTAGGAGGTGGGAGTGTAGCAACTCAGCGGAGACAGGCCGGAATCAGATCGGTGGGAGGCAGAAAGCATGGAAGCGGCCGGAACCCCTGAGATCACGCCAGAGATCGGAGACGGGACGGCGCTGGAGGAGGTGAGGAGTTGCCGGGATTTCTGTACGGCAATGCGGAGCATGGGACAGGTCTCCCCAGTACAACGACTGAGACAGAACTGAAGGTACTTGCTGCTGAGGGTGAAGGAAGGGGACGCCTCGGGCCTCCCGCGCATACCCCCCCAGGCTTTCAAGCGGGAGACGGAAGACCGAACATTGAGTCGGGAGGGAAGGACCCCCGAATACTGAAGCTGGAGGAAGGAGGCAGGTTACCAGATCAGCAGATGCCCCGGGCCCCTGACCCGGGCCTTGCAATAGCGAGGGCGGGTCGTGAGCTAGCCGTGAGCAAGCAGAGGCACACCCACGAAGAGAGGGAGCATAGGCTGCGCAAATCCTTCAACTCGAGGGCCTGAGATTGCAGGCCGTGCAGGAAGTGATTGGGCAGCCTAGGGACAGCAGACAACGCCACTGTGACACCTGCCCCCACCCCTCACTAGGGAAGGTGGGGAGCGTCAGTCATCGCAAGGAGCAAAACGGGACAGGCGAGAGCGGCCTGGACCTACAACGAGGGTAAGGTGCAGGCGGGCCAGGCCAGGAAAGGCCAGCCAGAAGCTGGCCCAGGACCCGGGAGCTACTCCGCAGCCCCAAATGTGCAATATACTCTAAGGCCACTACAACAGGGGAAGCTACAACCTTGGCCCACTTGAGTGGAGCAGGGGACTGGGTGGAGGACTGAAGATCCTGGTCACCCAAGGGCCCCATCATAAAGACAAGCACAACACGGTCCGGGACAGCAGCCTTGGGGAGTGCAGAGGACAGCAGTGCACTAACCACCAAGGGTGAACCAAGACTATAGCACGTCCATTGGGAAGAACCCTTTGTACAAAGCCTGGGGGGAGCTGGATCCGCGAAACACCGGAGCAGCAGGGAAAAGGCAGGATAACCAGTACCACAAGAGCGGTGAAGAGAAGACACCACCCCACGGTGATAGGCCCTGGGTGGAGAGAGAGGAGGTAAACCGAGGCCCAACACGGGTTGGAGGCAGTATACCTGGAGACACAGGAGACAAGGACACAGCCCCAAAGAAATAAAGCTGAGCCCTGGGACTGAATCCTACACGTATAATACCATGGGCGAAGACAAAGACCCTAAAATTCCCACACAAGGAAAGATGGATTGCTATACAAAAGTCGTTACCCCACCACCTGAAACAACAACATCACCGCTCCCAGACATGGCGATATTGCTGCAGGCAACTCAGTCATCCAGGTACGCGCTGGAAGACAAGATAGGAGAGGTACGTTCAGAAGTCACATTAACAGATATCAGCCCTAAGGGTCTGCCAAGCAAAAGGAGGAAGGCGGAACAACGGAGAAGACGCATGACAGGATAGGAGAGGTACGCTCAGAAGTCACATTAACAGATATCAGCCCCAAGGGTCTGCCAAGCAAAAGGAGGAAGGCGGAACAACGGAGGAGACCCATGACAAGGGGGATCCCCTACACACTACGAGGGACCGAAAGGCACAGACGACGAATCCTGGATACAAGGAAATCCACCAATGAGGAGCTTCTAAATGACAGCCCGAGAGACTCACCTACGGAATCGGAGAGCCGAGAGGTGTCCTCGGGAGATGAAAATCAACACCCACTGGCTATTGAAATAGCAGCCCTGCAAAAAGACAGAAATGCATCTGACATGAACCTAAGAAACCGACACAGTCTGACGGAACAGTTGAACCGATACAACGCTCAGGCCATAAGGGCGACGGCTACACAAGACACACCCCAGCCATCGCCTAGCTCTGGCCTGAGCCATGCAACAGGAGAGAACACAAGGCGACAGACCCAACAGGGCCTGAAAACATTTTTCTTTCTTTTCTATAAACTGGTTACATGCAGTGAGAGTTTGAACTCACAGTCTAAATTTTCAAGTTGGGGGTGGGCTACAGACCTCTCCTTCTCCTCCTGCACATGAACTAGAAGATGATACCGAGACTGAATGTGTTGAGAAAGTTGTGGGGGGTGGGGCGGAGGGTTGGTTGGGACGGGAAAGGGGTTGTTACATTTACAGTAGTTAAGGTTCAAGTTGGTCGCACAGGGCTAGACGACAAGTCAGCTCGGAGACCCCAGCGGAGGCTAAGAGCAATGACACACATATTCCTCATGCATCGATACACAACATCAGACACATGGCAGCTCCCATAGATAGTCACCCACTTGCCGTGATAACGTGGAAGGTGAACAGCCTTGGGGATAGAATCAGGCGGGGACTGGTCACCAGATATATTAAACGTATGCACCCAGACATAGTACTACATCAAGAGATACATTTACAGGGTAACAGATGTGAATTTCTTGGTAGAGGGGCTTACGTCATACTGGCACACGCAGGATACACGTCAGGGTCCAGGGGAGTGCCGATCTTGATAAATAAAATCACCCCCTTTAAAATATTGTGTAAATGGACAGATCTACAGGGGACCTATGTGGGAGTTACAGGTACATGGGGCAGACGTGAAATGACTATTATCAGCGTATATGCCCCACCCAAACTACAAGCACGTACACTGACCAAAGTGGCAGAGATCCTACCGGAATCCTTGAACTCCATTCATATTGTTGGGGGTGACTTCAGTGATGTGATGAACATGCCTGCTGATCGCATGGGAGGGAGAGACCAGTCAACAGAGACTACCCCACTGGCACTTATCACGGACACAATGGGACTGATAGATGTCTGGAGAAAGCAGAACCCACAGGTCAAACAATACTCGTACTACTCCGGGGCACACAAGGTCTACTCCAGACTAGACTACATTTTCGTTCCGGGAGGAGAGTTAGGAGAGATTGGCAAGGTGGAGTACCTCGCCAGGGGTCTGTCCGATCACTCGCCACTATGGGTACAGGTGGGACGCAGATGCGGAAACCCGCCGGCCCAATGGAGACTCAATGCATGGAACCTACAAAAAGAGGAGGTCATAGGGGGTATCAGGGCAGACACAGAGATTTTATTCAAAGAAAATGATGGAACGGTAGAATCTAGGGTCATGCTCTGGGAGGCCTATAAAACGGTGTTGAGGGACAGAGCTCATAACCGGCTAGCATGGGAAAAAATGAAAAAAATGAAGCCCTGGAAAAACTAGAGCAGCGCATATTAGAGCTGGAGGGCCAAGATGTCTCACAGAGAGATCCACTGCTGACCCGACAGCTAGCAATACTACAGCAAGAATATAAAGACCTTGCGTCTGATGCTGCCAAAATCCAGGACTTAGCTACCCTCCATAGATTATACGAAGTAGGAGATAAAGCTGGGAAATAACTAGCGTGGCTTAGTAGAAAGGAAAGGGAATCTAGATGGGTGAGAGTCATTGGGGGATCCACAGGGACTAATACACTTCGATGATGACCAAATAGCAGGGGCTTTTGCCACATATTACAGGAAGTTCTACGAGGCTCAACCCCTTAGCACTACACCTGAAATTGAAGACTACCTGAGCGCAATCAATACCCAGATACTGGAGGACACTGCAAGGATGGACCTGGAGGAAGACCTTTCCATTATTGAAGGGAAAGAAGCCATAGCTACATTACGATCTGGGAAGAGCCCAGGGCCAAACGGCCTTCCATCTGAATTATATAAACGATGTACAGACCTCTTGAGTCCACATCTACTAAATCTCTTTCAGGATGCCTATATTGAGGGCATTCTCCCCCCTGATCTACGCCTGGCCACAATTATTCTGATACACAAAGAAGGTAAACTGAAAGACAGATGCAAATCCTATCGCCCAATCTCCCTCCTCAATATAGAGGTGAAGATACTGGCGGCCATTCTGTCCATACGGCTACGCCGGGTCATAACAACATTGGTCCACTTTGACCAATCGGGATTTATGTCCCGTCGGGCGACCAGATGGAACCTCCATAGAACCCATAACTGGATGATGGCAGTTAAAGACCGTGACACCCCACATATTCTCTTGTTTTTAGACGCAGAGAAAGCATTCAACGCTGTACATTGGCCATTCCTAGAGGTCGCCCTGACTAAATTCAGGCTAGGATCAAAGTTTAGGAAATGGGTGTCACTGCTATATAACACCCCTAGAGCAACAGTGTGAGTCAATGGACAAAACTCTTACGGATTTCCTATTGCACGGCGGATGATGCAGGGCTGCCCCCTATCGCCGTTACTATTTGCACTGACAGTGGAGATCCTGGCGGGCCGGATTAGACAGCACCCAGAGATACAGGGATTCAGGGTGACCCCGAGAGATTCCTTGGAGGAGAAGATCTCTCTATACGCGGACGACATTCTCTTATTCATAACATGCCCAGATAACACGATTCCTACTCTCTTCCAGACAATAGACACATATGGACAGCACGTGGGATACAAGGTCAGCTGGTACAAATCGCAGATATATAGCCTGCGCCCAATGACAGACTGGCCACCGCTCCCGAGAGACCTACAGATGGCGACTAGTGGGTTCACATATCTGGGTATATTTCTCACCACGGATAGTAGAGTATGTTGCCAACGCAATGTACGAAGAGTACTGTCTAAATTCAAAGAGGACACCCAGAGGTGGAAAACTCTCTCGCTTACGATAATGGGTCGGGTGGCCATGTTTAAAATGATAACCTTACCACAATTCCTCTACGTGCTACAGAATACTTATCACCCCCTCCCACATGCGATATTTCGAGAGTTAGACGCTGAATTGCGCTCACTTTTATGGTTGGGGAAACACCCACGGATTGCTCTACGAACATTACAGCGCAACTAATACAATGGAGGGCTGGCTTTCCCAGACGTAGAAGCCTACTACTGGGCTGAGCACCTTATACAATTAATTACTGGATACATATAGCCAGCGATCACCCGACATACAGGCTGGAGTGAGAAACATTGATGCCACACACGTTTCTTCACTATATGTATGGAGGTAGAGGAGCCAAGGGGCTACTCCCAGCCACACAAACCACTCTAAGGGCATGGGGGACCACATCCAAAACAATGGTATGGGCTCACAAACTCACTAAGGCAACGCCACTATGGAAAGGAAATTGGCTAAAGGAGATGAGTAAACTAACGGGATTCAAAGAATGGGGCACCATAGGGATCTAAATGCTAGGGGATATTATGGATAAAGATAGCCTTAAAACCTTCCCCGCTCTATGTAATGAATTCGAATTTCAAACACCCCAATTCCTCAAATATGCCCAGCTTAGACACGCATGGCGGGAGGAGGGCATAAACGGGGTCAACCTACCGGAATTTGCACCATTAGAGGGAAGGCTACTACAAGAGCACCTCACACTTGAGGCAGTATCAGTCACATATAAAACCCTGAATAACAACATGCCAGACAACCTAGGCAAACGTAGGAATACCTGGGAGGAAGACTTGGGGGAAATGGAAAATGTGGATTGGGAGGCCTCTTTGATGCACCCCAGGGAGGTGGCAATCAAGGCGCGAGTGCATCTTATCCAACACAAATCCTCCACAGAGCCTACTACGACCGGGCTAGGTTAAACAGGATAGGGAGAGCTGATAACCCGAACTGCCTCAGATGTGGACAAGACCCCGTGCATTTTTACCATATAATATGGGGCTGCCCAGACATACAGACCTACTGAAACAAGATCATGGGAGAACTCAGTAAAGTAATACAAGCGACCATCCCCATGGACCCGAAATGTATTCTGTTAGGAATTCTTAGTGAAGTAGACATAGACAGATCACAGTTGACACTTAGCACACTAGGAATGGTACTGGCGAAAAGAGACATAGCAAGGCATTGGGGTGCCTCGGCACCGCCAACAATACACGAATGGAAGGCAGGAATGAACGTATACATGGCAGCGGAAAGGGTCACATATAAAGATAGAGGTTGCCTAAGGAAGTTCCATAAGATTTGGGACAGATGGATGAAATACTACGGGCTCGCACTACCAGACAAGGACACACAGGCAACATACATCAGGGAATAGATTGGATCACATTACGATGCGTACCTGGTGTTGATGAGACACCCCAAAATAATGATAAGGTGGGCAATGCATGTATTTAACAGGCATGGGCAAGATAATAACGAGATATTACAGTGATATTGTACAGAATATATATTATGTTAGTATACAGTCCAAGGAGCATGGGGATTTGAGTGGGGCCGCCTATGAGTATGTGCGACGAAAGTTTTCTTTTCTTAAATGGTTTGTTTTACACCTTATTCCTTTCATGGAATTGAAAACCAATAAAAATATTCCCCAAAAAAATGTTACGTCCTTCTATGGTAAATGCTAATTTAGGTTCTATTTATAATGTTTGATATATAGTTTTGAATTTTGAATACAAAAAACAAAGAAATTCAGCAGTTATTGTTACCTGAGCTAACTGTAAATTATGCCACAATGCCCTGCTTACGACCTTACATATTACATCACTCATGACATGGTCAGTGACATCACTCATGACATCACTGATGACATCGCAAATGACATCACTTTCTACACTACCCATAACTTGTGTGGAACATGCTGTCACCTGAACCCAAAGTTACTCTTCAATACAAAGATTTATAACTTGTTAAAAACCTCTACACACCTATGATGCATTAAGAGCACATTTGTTTTGTAAATGCTTTAACCCATAAGCTGGGCATAGGCTGTACAAAATTAGGTAGAATAGTAATATGGTAGTAATTCGCCACTATGTAAACTATATAATATACTGACACGCTCATTCGATGATGTAATCAGTGATGTCATCAATGATTTCATACAACACATCATGAGTGATGTCATATGTGAGGTCATAAGCAGTGCATGGCGGGGTGCAAGTTATAGTTAGCACTGCTTACTATAACTGGTGAATTTCTGTGTCTTTTTAGTTAATGTTGTCACTAACAAATTCACCTAACTATAACATTACTTTAACCTTTTTTTTTTCCAGTGAATTTCTAAGGTTTTTCATTTTTTTTCATTAAAACAGATCCTTTTATCTCACCTAAATGTAAGGTTACTGTAACCTTTGTTTTTTTTTCAGTGAATTTCTAGTTTTTTTAAAAAGTAAATTAATTCATTTTTGGGCATAGGTATGGTAGAATAACTGAAGAATATATCCTGTGTGCGGACATTATTTTGAAAGGGAATGGCTTTGTTTAGTAACAACAGGTGTGCATAATAGGTTGTGTGCATGGACTGCCCTCTCTTTTGAGACCTCTATCTCTGATGACAGGTGTGCATAGTAGTGTCTGTGAAGGGACTGACCTCTGCTGAAACCTCTCTCAGTAATGACGGATGTGTGTAGTAGGGTGTGGGGAGGGACTGGCTTCTCCTTTCAGACCTCTTTCTGAGATGACAGGTGTACATACTAGTGTGTAGAGAGGGACTGCCCTTTCCTGTCATTCTCCTCTCTCAGATGATGGGTGTTATTAGCAGTGTTGATAAATGGATGAGATGAGAGACGTGCATAGTAGGGTATGTGGATGGACTGGTCTCTCCTTTCAGTCCTCTATCAGATGATGGGTGTGCATAGTAGGGTGTATGGGAAGTGACAGACCTCTCTCTCAGATGACGGGTGTGCATAGTAGGGTGTATGTGAGTAGAGCCTTCATTCTGCTCACAACTCTTCCCAAACCAATGGGCGTAAATAGTAGACACTGATAAACACCATCTCCAGAATATGTGATGTTACATCGCGGTCTTCACACCGCGATACCTTTACAACACAGGCATTACAACGCAAGTCGTTACAAACGGGGCCAAAATTGGCCTGGGGAAGGGGGGCCACGCGGCCCCCCTCCCGTAAAATTTATTTATTTATTTATTTTAAAATGAGGCCAGGCCCCGGGGGATGGGGTCCCCTTGGCTAAAAGTGGCCCAGGTAAGGGGGGTCACAGGCCCCCTTCCCTATAAGTATTAATAAAATAAAGGAGGCCGTGCCCCGGAGGATGGGGTCCTCAGGGTCAAAATCGGCCAAGGGAGGGGGGCCACGCAGTCCCCTTCCCCTTCCTGTGGGGCAATGAGGTCCTCTTGTGTCCTGAGGACCTCAGGACTAAAGTGAACTTTATCCCCCGAGCAGCAGTGCGCCAGGAGGCACGTTTGCAGAGTGATGTAAAAAGGTGGCGTGGCCTCCAACCACTCTCAGCAATCCAGCTGTGTGGGGCTTACTGGAGGTTCCTGGTGGGCTAGTTGGCCCCAAGGGACCCTCAGGATTCAAGGGGACTTAATCCCCCAACCCAGAATGCACCAGGAGGCGTGTTTGCAGAGTGGTGGAGAAAGGGGGCGTGGCCTGCTACCACCTCTCAGCAATCCCACTGTGTGGGGCTTACTTGAGGTAACAGGTAGGCTAGTTGGCCCCTAAGTACCCCCAGCAGCGAAGGGGACTTTAATCCCCATCCAAGAGCGCGCCAGGGAGCGCGTTTGCAGAGTGGTGGGGAAAGGGGGCGTGGCCTGCTATGAGAACTTAGCAATGCTACTGTGTGGGACTTACTGGAGGTAATAGGAGGGTTAGTTGGCCCCCAAGGATGTTCTTGGGGGCCAACTACCCCTCCTGTTACCTCCACTAAGTCTAACACAGTGGGATTGCTAAGAGGTCTTCGGAGACCACACCCCCCCTTTCTCCACCAGTCTGTAAATGCGCCTCCTGGCACAGTACTGGTTGGGGGATGAAGTCCACTTTACTCCTGAGGGACTTTGGGGGCCAAGAAGCCCTCCTGGTACCTCCTGTAAGTCCTACGCAGCAGAATTCCTGAGTGCTGGTTGGAGGCCCCGCCCCCTTTCTCCACCACTCTGCAAACATGACTACCAGTTAAAGAAGTATTTGTAATTTAATAGGTCTCGCATTTGCAAGAGTTAGAGCTATTGGTGTTGTAAATGTTAAAGTTTTTTACTTATGTTTTTTGGAGTGGAGTGGAAGTACGTTGTGTGTAGTGGAATTACGTAGTATGTTGTGCAGTGAAATTATGTGGATAGAAAGTATGTGGTATTTAGTGTATAGGAATTATGTAGAGTGGCATTATGTGTTATGGAGAGCAATTATGTGGTATGGTAGTCTGTGTTGTGGAGTGGTAACCTCAGGTTTTGTCTTCCTCATTTCCATAAAAGCTAAACTATGAACTCAATGAAAAAAGAAAAAGAAGGAATCACTGAGGAGCACTTTTGGACCTAGTCAGAGGTATGAGCAGGGCCACTGGAATTATGCGACTGTTTGGCTGCACCAACTTTCACACAATTATACTTTTCCCGCATTAGCCACATAATCCATCATGTGCTGCCTAATCTGCAGATTTGAACAGAAAAAGCCTTGTTTCTAGCTCAAACAGCTCAAACGTTACCAAAAATGCAGCGACAAGTGTTACAGCATGGTGGAAGGTCCTTTGTAAACCTATAATGGTCACCTGTTACTCATTGCTAAATGTGGGTGTTAAATTGGTACTAATGGTGTGCAAGCCACTCTTACTTCTTTCTGCGCCTCTCTTGCCTCTTTCTGCATTTCTGTTGCTTCTTTATGTACCTCTTTTGCCTCTTTCTACACCTCTGTTGCTTCCTTCTGCACCTCACTTGCTTCTTTATGCACCCCTCTTGCATCTTTCTGCACCTCTCTTGCCTCCTTCTGCACCCCTCTTTCTGCACCCCTCCTGCCTCTTTCTGCACCTCTGTTCCTTCTTTCTGCACTTCTTTTGTTTCTTTCTGCACCTCTCGTGCTTCTTTATGCACCCCTCTTGCCTCTTTCTCCACCCCTCTTCCCCCTTTCAGCATGTCTGTTGCTTCTTTCTGCACTTCTCTTGCCTCTTTCTCCACCCCTCTTCCCTCTTTCTGCATCTATGTTGCTTCTTTCTGCACTTATCTTGCTTCTTTTGTACCTCTCTTGCTTCTTTCTGCACCCCTTGTGCCTCTTTCTGCACCCTTCTTCTCTTTCTGCACTTCTCTTGCTTCTTTCTGCCCCCCTCTGTTCCTTCTTTCTACACTTCTTTAGTTACTTTCTGCACCTCTCTTGCTTCTTTCTGCACCCCTCTTGCCTCTTTATCCATCCCTCTTTCCTCTTTCTGCACTTCTGTTGCTTCTTTCTGCACCTCTCTTGTCTCTTTCTCCACCCCTCTTCCCTATTTCTGCACCTCTGTTATTACTTTCTGCACCTCTCTTGCTTCTTTGTGCATCCCTCGTGCCTCTTTCTGCACCCCTCTTCCCTTTTTTGTTCCCCTCTTGCCTATTTCTGCACCTCAGTTGAATCTTTCTGCACTACTCTTGCTACTTTCTGTACCTCTTTTGCTTCTTTCTGCACCCATGTTCCTTCTTTCTGCTTTTCTTTTGGTTCTTTCTGCACCTCTCTTGCTTCTTTCTGCACCCTTCTCGCCACTTTCTCCACCCCTGTTCCCTCTTTTTGCATCTCTGTTGCTTCTTTCTGCACTTCTCTTGTCTCTTTTTCCACCCCTCATCCCTCTTTCTGCACCGCTGTTGCTTCTTTCTGCACTTCTCTTGCTTCTTTCTGCACCTCTGTGCCTTCTTTCTGCAACCCTTGTGCCTCTTTCTGCACCCTTCTTCCCTCTTTCTGCTCCCCTCTTGCCTCTTTCTGCACCTCTGTTCCTTTTTGCTGTACTTGTTTTGTTTCTTTTTGCACCGTTGTTGCTTCTTTCTGCACCTCTCTTGCTCCTTTCTTCACCCCTCTTCCCTCTTTCTGCACCTCTGTTGCTTCTTTCTGCACTTCTCTTGCTTCTTTCTGCACCCTTCGTGCTTCTTTCTGCACCCCTTTTCCCACTTTCTGCACCTTTTTTGCCTCTCTCCGCACCTCTGTTCCTTCTTTCTGCACTTCTTTTGTTTCTTTCTACAGCTCTCTTGCTTCTTTCTACACCCCCTTGCCTCTTTCTCCACCCCTCTTCCTGCACCCCTTTTGCCTCTTTCTGCACCCCTGTTGCCTCTTTCTGCACCTCTGTTCCTTTTTTCTGCACTTCTTTTTTCTTTCTGCACATCTCTTGCTTCTTTCTGCACCCTCGTGCCTCTTTCTGCACCCCTCTTCCCTCTTTTTGCACCTCTGTTCCTTCTTTCTGCACTTCTTTTGTTTCTTTCTGCACCCTCCTTCCCTTTTTGCATCCCTCTTGCGTCTTTCTGCAGTTCTCTTGCCTCCTTCTGCACCTCACTTGCCTCTTTTTGCACCTCTGTTGGTTCTTTTGCACTGCTCTTGCTTCTTTCTTCACCTCTCTTGCAAATATCTGCACCCCTCTTGCTTCTTTCTGCAACCCTCTTACCTGTTTCTGCACCTCTCTTGGTAGTTTTTGTACTGCTCTTGTTTCCTTCTGCACCTGTCTTGCAAATTTCTGCATCCCTCTTGCCTCTGTCTGCACCCTTCTTGCCTCTTTCTGCACCTCTGTTATTTCTTTCTGCACCTCTCTTGCCTCTTTCTGCACCCCTCTTGCCTCTTTCTGCACCTCTGTTGGTTCTTTCTGTACTTCTCTTGCCTCTGTGTGTACCCCTGTTCCCTCTTTGTCCACCTCTTTTGCCTGTTTCTGCAACTCTCTTGCCTTTCTACGCTTTTCTTGTCTCTTTCTGCACCCCTGCTGCCTTTCTGAACTTCTCTTGCCTCTTTCTGCACCTCTGTTGCTTATTTCTGCACTTCTCTTGCCTCTTTCTGCACCCCTCTTCCCTCTTTCTGCACCTCTGTTGCTTCTTTCTGTACTTCTCTTGCTTCTTTCTGCACCTCTCTTGCTTCTTTCTGCACCTCTCTTGCCTCTTTCTCCACCCCTCTTCCCCCTTTCAGCATGTCTGTTGCTTTTTTCTGCACTTCTCTTGCCTCTTTCTCCACCCCTCTTCCCGCATCTATGTTGCTTCTTTCTGCACTTATCTTGCTTCTTTTGTACCTCTCTTGCTTCTTTCTGCACCCCTTGTGCCTCTTTCTGCACCCTTCTTCTCTTTCTGCACTTCTCTTGCCTCTTTCTGCCCCCCTCTGTTCCTTCTTTCTACACTTCTTTAGTTACTTTCTGCACCTCTCTTGCTTCTTTCTGCACCCCTCTTGCCTCTTGCCTCTTTATCCATCCCTCTTTCCTCTTTCTGCACTTCTGTTGCTTCTTTCTGCACCTCTCTTGTCTCTTTCTCCACCCCTCTTCCCTCTTTCTGCACCTCTGTTATTTCTTTCTGCACCTCTCTTGCTTCTTTGTGTATCCCTCGTGCCTCTTTCTGTACCCCTCTTCCCTTTTTTGTTCCCCTCTTGCCTATTTCTGCACCTCAGTTGAATCTTTCTGCACTACTCTTGCTACTTTCTGTACCTCTTTTGCTTCTTTCTGCACCCATGTTCCTTCTTTCTGCTTTTCTTTTGTTTCTTTACGCACCTCTCTTGCTTCTTTCTGCACCCTTCTCGCCACTTTCTCCACCCCTGTTCCCTCTTTTTGCATCTCTGTTGCTTCTTTCTGCACTTCTCTTGTCTCTTTTTCCACCCCTCATCCCTCTTTCTGCACCGCTGTTGCTTCTTTCTGCACTTCTCTTGCTTCTTTCTGCACCTCTGTGCCTTCTTTCTGCAACCCTTGTGCCTCTTTCTGCACCCTTCTTCCCTCTTTCTGCTCCCCTCTTGCCTCTTTCTGCACCTCTGTTCCTTTTTGCTGTACTTCTTTTGTTTCTTTTTGCACCGTTGTTGCTTCTTTCTGCACCTCTCTTGCTCCTTTCTTCACCCCTCTTCCCTCTTTCTGCACCTCTGTTGCTTCTTTCTGCACTTCTCTTGCTTCTTTCTGCACCCTTCGTGCTTCTTTCTGCACCCCTTTTCCCACTTTCTGCACCTTTCTTGCCTCTCTCCGCACCTCTGTTCCTTCTTTCTGCACTTCTTTTGTTTCTTTCTACAGCTCTCTTGCTTCTTTCTACACCCCCTTGCCTCTTTCTTCACCCCTCTTCCTGCACCCCTCTTGCCTCTTTCTGCACCCCTGTTGCCTCTTTCTGCACCTCTGTTCCTTTTTTCTGCACTTCTTTTGTTTCTTTCTGCACATCTCTTGCTTCTTTCTGCACCCCTCGTGCCTCTTTCTGCACCCCTCTTCCCTCTTTTTGCACCTCTGTTCCTTCTTTCTGCACTTCTTTTGTTTCTTTCTGCACCCTCCTTCCCTTTTTTGCATCCCTCTTGCCTCTTTCTGCAGTTCTCTTGCCTCCTTCTGCACCTCACTTGCCTCTTTTTGCACCTCTGTTGGTTCTTTTGCACTGCTCTTGCTTCTTTCTTCACCTCTCTTGCAAATATCTGCACCCCTCTTGCTTCTTTCTGCAACCCTCTTACCTGTTTCTGCACCTCTCTTGGTAGTGTTTGTACTGCTCTTGTTTCCTTCTGCACCTGTCTTGCAAATTTCTGCATTCCTCTTGCCTCTGTCTGCACCCTTCTTGCCTCTTTCTGCACCTCTGTTATTTCTTTCTGCACCTCTCTTGCCTCTTTCTGCACCCCTCTTGCCTCTTTCTGCACCTCTGTTGGTTCTTTCTGTACTTCTCTTGCCTCTGTGTGTACCCCTGTTCCCTCTTTGTGCACCTCTTTTGCCTGTTTCTGCAACTCTCTTGCCTTTCTATGCTTTTCTTGTCTCTTTCTGCACCCCTGCTGCCTTTCTGAACTTCTCTTGCCTCTTTCTGCACCTCTGTTGCTTATTTCTGCACTTCTCTTGCCTCTTTCTGCACCCCTCTTCCCTCTTTCTGCACCTCTGTTGCTTCTTTCTGTACTTCTCTTGCTTCTTTCTGCACCTCTCTTGCCTCTTTCTGCACACACAGGGCTACTTTTAAACTGACATCAGGCTCAGCAGTGCACACATGCAAGTGCAGAAAAGGGCTGCTGGCCTCTAAACTGCCATGCCCTATTATATGCTAGGGAACTAGAGGTAGTTTTAATCCCCCTGCCCTATTATGTACTAGGGCCTTACAGGGGAGGTCATGCCAATCACAGGGGTATCCCAGCCCATAGTGTACCCTAGTGTATGTAGGTGTTTTCACTGTATTCTAAGTGTCTTTCAGCATAGCCCTGGCTCCGGGCCTGGTTAGGCAGAGCCCAGGGTCAGTCAGAGTCAGTTACCACCAGTACCAGTCAGCAAAAAGTTGGGGGGTGCCCAGGGCACAGGATGACTTTGCAACAAGGTCTCTTTCTGCACCTCTGTTGTTTCTTTCAGCAATTCTTTTGCCTCTTTCTGCACTTCTCTTCCTTCTTTCTGCACCCATCCTACCTCTTTCTGTACCTCTCTTGACTCTTTGTGCACCTCTCCTACCTTATTCTGCACCCCTCATGCCAATTTTGCACCTCTGTTGGTTCTTTCTGCACTGCTCTTGCTTCTTTCTGCACCTCACTGGCCTCTTTCTGCACTTCTCTTGCTTCTTTCTACACCTTCTGTTGCTTCTTTCAGCAATTCTCTTGCCTCTTTCTGTACTTCTCTTCCTTATTTCTGCACCCCTCCTGCTTCTTTCTGTACCTCTCTTGCCTCTTTGTGCACCTCTCCTACCTCTTTGTGCACTCCTCTTGCCTCTTTTTGCACCTCTGTTGGTTCATTCTGCACTGTTCTTGCTTCTTTCTGCACCCCTCTTGTCTCTTTCTGCACCCCTCTTTTCTCTTTCTGCACTGCTCTTGTCATTTTCTGCACCCCTGTTCCCTCTTTCTGTACCTTTCCTGCCTGTTTCTGCACCTCTCTTGCCTCTTTCTGTACCTCTCTTGGTTCTTTCTGCACTTCTCTTGCTCTTTCTGCACCCTTCACACCTCTTTCAGCACCTCTGTTGCTTCTTTCTTCACTTCTCTTCCTTCTTTCTGCACCTCTTCTACCTTTTTCTGTACCGCTCTTGCTTCTTTTTGCACCTCTGCTGGTTCTTTCTCCACTGCTCTTGCTTCTTTCTGCACCTCACTTGCCTCTTTTTGCACTTCTCTTGCTTCTTTCTACACCTCTGTTGCTTCTTTCAGCAATTCTCTTGCCTCTTTCTGCACTTCTCTTCCTTCTTTCTGCACCCCTGCTGCCTCTTTCTGTACCTCTCTTGCCTCTCTGTGCACCACTCCTACCTCTTTCTGCACTCCTCTTGCCTTTTTCAGCACCTCTGTTGCTTCTTTCTGCACTTCTCTTCCGTCTTTCTGTACCGCTCCTGCCTCTTTCTGTACCTCTCTTGCCTCTTTCTGCACCTCTTCTACCTTTTTCTGTATCACTCTTGCTTCTTTTTGCACCTCTGTTGGGAATTTCTGCACTGCTCTTGTTTCTTTCTGCACCTCACTTGCTTCTTTTTGCACTTCTCTTGCTTCTTTCTACACCTCTGTTGCTTCTTTCAGCAATTCTCTTGCCTCTTTCTGCATTTCTTGTGCCTCTTTATGCAACTCTCTTGCCTCTTTCTGCACCTCACTTGCTTCTTTCAGCACACCTCTTGCCTCTTTCTGCATCCCTCTCCCCTCTTTCTGTACCTCTCTTGCCTCTTTCTGTACCCCTGTTCCCTCTTTCTGCACCTTTCCTGCCTGTTTCTGCACCTCTCTTGCCTCTTTCTGTACCTCTGTTGCTTTTTTATGCACTTATCTTGCTCTTTCTGCACCCTTCGTGCCTCTTTCAGCACCTCTGTTGCTTCTTTCTGCACTTCCCTTACTTCTTTCTGCACCCCTCCTGCCTCTTTCTGTACCTCTCTTGCCTCTTTGTGCACCTCTCCTACCTTTTTCTGCACCCCTCTTGACTCTTTTTGCACCTCTGTTGGTTCTTTCTGCTATGCTCTTGCTTCTTTCTGCACCTCACGTGCCTCTTTCTGTATTTCTATTACTTCTTTGTACACCTCTGTTGCTTCTTTCAGCAATTCTCTTGACTCTTTCTGCACTTCTCTTCCTTCTTTCTGCACCCCTCCTGCCTCTTTCTGTACCTCTCCTGCCTCTTTGTGCACCTCTCATACCTCTTTCTGCACTCCTCTTGCCTTTTTTGTGCACCTCTGTTGGTTCATTCTGCACTGCTCTTGCATCTTTCTGCACCCCTCTTGCCTCTTTCTGCATCCATTTTTTCTCTTTCTGCACCTCTCTTGCCTCTTTCTGCACCCCTGATCCCTCTTTCTGTACCTTTCCTGCCTGTGTCTGCACCTCTCTTGCCTCTTTCTGTACCTCTGTTGTTTCTTTCTGCAATTCTCTTGCGCTTTCTGTATCCTTCGTGCCTCTTTCAGCACCTCTGTTGCTTCTTTCTGCACTTCTCTTCTTTCTTTCTGTACCCCTCCTGCCTCTTTCTGTACCTCTCTTGCCTCTTTTTGCACCTCTGTTGGTTCTTTCTGCATTGCTTTTGCTTCTTTCTGCACCTCACTTGCCTCTTTTTGTACTTCTCTTGATTCTTTCTACACCTCTGTTGCTTCTTTCAGCAATTCTCTTGCCTCTTTCTGTACTTCTCTTCCTTCTTTCTGCACCCCTCCTGCCTCTTTCTGCACCTCTGTTGCCTATTTGTGCACCTCTCTTGCCTCCTTCTGCACTTCACTTGCTTCTTTCTGCACCTCTGTTGCCTGTTTAGGCACCTCTGTTGCTTCTTTCTGCACTTCTCTTGCCTCTTTCTGCACCTCTGACTTAGAGGTAGTTTTAATCCCCCTGCCCAATTATGTACTAGGGCCTTACAGGGGAGGTCATGCCAATCACAGGGGTACCCCAACCCATAGTGTACCATAGTGTATGTAGGTGTTTTCACTGCATTCTAAGTGTCTTTCAGCATAGCACTGGCTCGGGCCTGGTTAGTCAGAGTCAGTTACCACCAGTACCAGTCAACAAAAAGTTGGGGGCACAGGATAACTTTGCAACAAGGCCTCTTTCTGCACCTCTGTTGGTTCTTTCTGCATATCTCTTTCTTCTTTCTGCACCTTTCTTCTTCTTTCTGGACTTCTGTTGCCTCTTTCTGCATTTCTCTTGCTTCTTTCTGTGCCTTTCTTCCTCTTTCTGCACATGTGCTACCTCTGTAGGCATAGTTAGAAATTATCATTTAAAAAACCTTAGAAATTCACTGAAAAAACCATAGGTTTCAGGGACGTTATAGTTAGAAATTAGCATTTAAAAAACCTTTGAAATTCACTGAAAAAACCATAGGTTTCAGGGACGTTATAGTTAGAAATTAACATTTAAAAAACCTTAGAAATTCACTGAAAAAACCACAGGTTTCAGGGACGTTACAGTTAGTTGGACATTTCACTCATACAAACCAGAGAAATTCGGCCGTTATAGTTAGTTGAGCTAACTATAACTCGCGCCCCCGCAATGCACTGCTGATGACGTTACATATTACATCATTCATGACATGGTCAGTGACATCACTGGTGACATCACTGATGACATCACAAATGACATCACTGATGACATCCCTGATGACATCATCCACGTGATAATCTGATGCACCTCCTCATACCCTAATATAACCTTTGATACACCCACTCTAAAATACAGACTACCATTTTCGAAACCATAGACACACCAATACCAGTTACTACATACCCACTCACTGATTCCTAGGTCTACACTCATTCACCTATACAGTCACTCATGCATGCAGTCACTCATCAATACAGCACTATCATATGCACTCATACACCTATGCAGACACTCACACACCACCACTCATCCATAGAGTTACTCACACACCTAGTCAGTCATGCAAAGAATCAGTCACACTCCCATTTACTCACCTATACAGTTATACACACACCACCTCACTTATTCATTAAGATACTAACACATACTTACTCTCTTATACAATCACTGATACAAGCACACACTCATCCATACAGCCACTCTCACAATCACTCACTCTCACATATAGCCATTTATATACTCCAACACTCACATATACTGCCTTTTACATATGTAGTTAATCACACATGTACCACTGAGACATCCATTCACTAAGCAACACACCCATACACATACTCACCCACCTAAACAGCCCTTCACAGATGCACTCTTGAACCCATACAACCAGTGAATCACCCACTCACACATCTATGCACAGAGTCACACACCCCCCACCCACCCACACAGACACTCAGGCACCCATACAGATACTCAGACAACCAATCAATAACCCACATAGAAGCGGGGGCCGAGAAAATAGGGGGTCCCAAAGCGCATTTTCTCCATGTTAATTTCCATAGGAAATTTTGGAACAGGCTACAGCCCGAACTGCTGAACGGAATTACACCAAATTTGGCAAAAAGGTAGCTCTTGGTTCCGAAAGTGCCCCTTTTTTTTTAAATGGTGTAAATCCGTTCAGTAGTTTTTGAAATATTAAAGGAAAAAGAAATATAGATATCTGGGCGGAGCCTAACCACACATCTCCTCCCAAGCATGAGCTTCATTCTAATTGGCTGCCAACACTCCAAACCAGGAAGTGTTGGCAGCCATCTTGTGACTCGGTACCGAGGGAGAAGAAAAAGATTGAAAAAAAGGTAAAAAACAAGAAATATATATATATATATATATATATATACTGATCGTTATATAAATATAATATGCCTGTGATTTGCGCGTCATTTCAAAAACTCTCACATATGTCTTTAAAAAAAACATTTAACCCTTCCCTCTGAGTGAAAGCCCGGGTGTGTTTGCGCAGCAACGCTGTGGTTTCGTTGTCACATGTGAAGTGAGAGAATGAGCCTGTAGTATCGCGGTCCGTGACTACCTCAGCTACGAGGGACTCATACCTGGCGCGCCCTCCCTCCCGGTGCGCGGTGCCCCCTGCAGGGCCCCGTGGCCCTCAGCTGTTGTGTGGTAACACTCTCCCCTAATATAGCCCGTGCAGGCCTCTGCCCTACCCGGGTGCCAGCCAGACCTGCACCCCTCAGATATCGCCCAGTGCTGCCCGGCGGCCGCGGACTGCCCTAGTCGGACCAGTCTGGAGTCCGCGGCTAGTTCTCGGGAGCAGCCCGGGGTTTGTTCACGGTTCGCCGGCTCTTTTCCCTGATAGGCCGTTTAATCAGCCTTCTGCCCATTGACAGTCGGGCCCTGCCTGCTCTGTGCAGCTACAAAGCCCCCTGGCCGCTTTTGTGCGAGAGCAAATCAGGCCTGCCAATTACCATACCGGGGATACGGCACCCCCTCCTTTAATCTCTTAATCCCTGCATCCAGGGGGGTGCTTGGACATAATTTAGGACAATATGACTACTTCTGGCCCTGTGATAAGGGTCCCGCTACAATGGCTTTGAACTAAAATAAAATACACGCTTTGTTAGACCAGCAGCCAAGCAGGCCTCAGATCAGCCGGTCCTTACGCGTGTTGGCGCTATAGGGCGCTGGGGCCGGTTAAAGCGACCCCTCTGCTGCCCAGCAACTGAGGCGCTGTTCTCTCCGTGAAATACATGGAAGCTGGCTGCATTTTCAGGGTACCAGCCCCAGAGAAAGGATAAGAAAATAAAACAGAATCAGTGTGCAGCTTTCCTACCAAAGTGAGAACACGAGCATAACGGGGCTATAGAAACCAAAATAACAACAGGTAAAACATGAGCGACATCTTTAGCGTGCACTGCATTCTTCAATTGATACTTTACGCTTCATTAATATAGGGTCTGTGCAACAAAGCACGGTGGTGCTAGGTTAAAACATATACTCAATGTACTGAATAGCAGACATTAGGCACGCTGTGGTTTCGTTACTGCAAAAGTAGAAACGAAGTAATAGCGTTTGTCTGACCTGTATTTAATTTGTTTACTAACATGGCACATCAACATCACGTACTGTTTATGGCATTGACTGCAAAGCCATTCACTGTGGAAGTGGGTCGAATAAATTAGTTGTTTACTAATGCCAGTGGTATAACAAGAACACGATGTGAGGTTTTAACATTTCTGCGTTGGCATATTTAAGCGCAAAGAAATAATTTATTATGCAGTGTGCCCTATATAAATTAAATTATCATGTTAACTGGAACGGATGGCCTTACGACTATTGTGTGGAAGATGCAGACTCTATCTGCCGCATACTGATGCCAAATAATTGTGATGGTCTTTACTCCGGTCTAAGGCCCAACGTGAATTACTTTCTTGCACATCTGATGTATTCAACCGCTGGAACCAGCAGTGTATTTTTGTCGAGTCTTTCGAGGCACCCACAGGACTGAAGATGGTCTCGAAAGCCAGTTCAGCAATGAGTTTGTATTCCTGATGTCAGTGCATAAAAGCTCTCACGCTCACAAGATGCAGCGATTCCTGCAAAAAAACAGCCACAGGGGCCCAACACAAACACTTTTCAATTCATTAAAACATACACATTTTTAAAGAGATTTCGCCGTAAACAGGCCCATTTCCTTAAATAGGACGGAGTGTTCTACGGCTCGATAAGGAGCTTATTTCGCAGGAGCGCGGAGCACAAGGGGGTTCCTCCATTTTGGTTAATCGTCCTGTGCACAGCAAACAGGCTTCAGAGAATGCTATTAGTTTTGGGGAGAGCAGAAGAAGGGGAGACCCTCCCTAAAAGCTTTATTACAGGCCAGGCTTTGAAAGTGGGGGATTAGCCGGCTGAAAGGCCCCCACAATGGCGGGAAGAAAGGGGCTAATGCTAATGAGGTTAATGCGCTGTGTATGCGGGCACAGCACAGCTTCATTAGGCACCCTATCTGGCGCTGCAGCGGCCCGGCTCCCGGCCGGCCGCGCCCGAGCCCCGCACGGCTGCTCCGCCGGCTCTGCGCGCAGTAGATAATCATATCTTTTCAAGTCGGAATTAAGATAAAGAAAGTGAGGCCCGGGCGGCTCGCCTTAATCCGCTGCAAACACGTTGGAGCATTTTCCAGTCCCCCCTCCCCCTTATAGAAAGAGCTCGGCTCTGCAAACACCACTATTACTTTATATAATAATAATAATAACACCAACTGGTTTTTTTGTAGTGCTGCGTACCGCACTTCTGCTGGTTCTAAGCGCTGTACCCGCAGCTGTTACTATTGCCCATTTTGTGGTACCACCTCAGATGGACCATACGTACTTATACTCACGAAACATATATCAATGTGATACTTAACAAGGTAATAAATAAAAAATACCACTGTACCCTCTGCCCGTGGGTACATCTATCCATCTATCTATCTATCTATCTATCTATCTATCTATCTATCTATCTATCTATCTATCTATCTATCTATCTATCTATCTATCTACACAAATATCTATATTTACCTCTCTCTCTCCCTCTCTCTCTCTCTCTCTCTCTCTCTCTCTCTCTATCTATATATATATATATTCACTGAAAAAACCATAGGTTTCAGGCACGTTATAGTTAGAAATTAGCATTTAAAAAACCTTAGAAATTCACTGAAAAAACCATAGGTTTCATTGACGTTATAGTTAGTTGGACATTTTACTCGTACAAAACCAGAGAAATTCCGCCGTTATAGTTAGTTCAGCTAACTATAACTCACGCCCCCGCAATGCACTGCTGAGGACGTCACATATTACATCATTCATGACATGGTCAGTTACATCACTGATGACATCACTGATGACATCTCAAATGACATCACTGATGTCATTTGAGATGTCATTTGAGATGTCATCAGTGATGTCACTGACCATGTCAATAGTGATGTAATATGTGACTTCATCGGCAGTGCATTATGAGGCGCGAGTTATAGTTAGCTCAACTAACTATAACGGCCGAATTTCTATGGTTTTATACGAGTAAAAGGTCCATCTAACAATAACATCCCTGAAACCTGTGGTTTTTTCAGTGAATTTTTAAGGTTTTTTAAATGCTAATCCCTAACTATAGCATCCCTGAAACCTGCGTTTTTTCAGTGATATACATATATATATATACATATATATATATATATAAATATATATATATATATGCAGAGAATGTATCCACTCAAAAACAAAGGATACAGAGGAACTCCTCGGTGAGTATTTCAAAAGGCTTTATTTCATGCGCTTGTGAGTGACAAACTGTCAACGCCTTTCGACTGCACACAGCAGCCTTGATCACGACAGTATGCGCCATCTTGTGGTTCAATATATAGTGACGTGCATAATCAACATAAAAACATCCTCAGGTTAAGGGGAAAAGTAAAATGAAGATACAGTGAACTGCATTGGTAACCAGACGGAAGGAATAATATTCGCTTACATAAAATGTAATTCATTTTTCAAATGTGAAACACAGAAACACATATGTCGATTTCGGAATCTCCTGCTGTATACACACAATTGACCATTCATTTAAATTACAGTGCAAGTGAAAAAAGAAATCACCTTAATAAACTCTTAATAAAGGATAATTATCATCCTTATAATGAACTTCATTCAAAATTATATGTATAAAAAGCAGGGAAAAACATGAAAACATGTTGTAAGAATATTATACACCTTAAAATCACATCTAATCTAAAACCAATTTATCAAGGCAAGTGCCTGATGTCTATCTGCACAACATTCCCCTCTAGTCACCTTTCATAAAGTGCTATAAAAATTATCCATCAGTCAGAGTATATGGAGCTCTTCATTAACCGAAACTATAATAATACATACAAATGTTCAATATTTGATGAGGCAGGGTTGCTAGAATTCATGATGGCTAGTACACGCGACCAGTCACATAACTGGAAGATTCGAAAAAATACAAAAATTATATATATTTTTTTTCTTCCCTTGTAAATCCATGAGACCAACAATTATAACACGAATCCATTGGACTCGTAAAGCGAGAGATACATATAGTAAATATGTTGGTATATATTGCAGTTCAAATTTACCTAAGTAAGAGTGGATGGATACTAAAACAGATGCCAAGTGTGTCAGCATAAATGGAGGTAATTAGAGAAGACAGGTGTATAATTCTTCATCCATATTCAGACCCATCGGTTCCAAACTACCTAATTCTAAGATATACCAAGTTTCTAGTTTACGCAGCTCTTTTTCTCTGTCGCCCCCTCTTTTTCTTTTCGCAACCTGTGCCACACAGCTGTATTTTAAGACTGAGGGGTCACCTTGGTGATGTTTCTCATAGTGACGGGCAACAGGATAACTGGGGTCCCTATGTATGATGGCATGTATGTGTTGTAATATCCTCTTATATACCGGCAATGTGGTACTTCCCACATATGTTTTTTTGCAGGGACATGTGAGGATATACACTACAAACTCAGATTTACATGTAAGATTGCCCGTATCTTGATTTGCTTTTTAAAGGGGGTCTCGTTAGTCGTGCAATTTTCTCAATTTTTGCAGGCTTTACACTTGAAACACTTTCTAAAGCCATCATACTTGGATAACCAAGTTTGGGGTCTCGTTCCACCGTCAAACTCGCTCCTAACCCGATGGTCTCTCATGATTTAGATTTTCTGTAGCTCATCATGGGGCGTTTAGAAACCGATGGGCCAATAATGGGATCTTCTCTCAACAGATGCCAATGTTCAGAGATGGCCTGTCGCACTTTTTGATGTTCCTGGTTATACCTAGTTATAAACCTATGTGTCTGGATGGTTTCTCTTTTCTGTACACTGGTTCTAGAGGGATTAAATAGCGCTTTTTCTGTATCTAATTCTTTAGCTCTCTTGCATGCAGCATCTAGGATGCAACTGGAATATCCTCTTTGTTTAAATCTCTCAACCATTTCTCGTTCGGTCTTGGCATAGGACTCCGGGCTACTACATGTCCTTTTGGCTCTATACAATTCCCCAAATGGGTTGCTTCTGATAAGGGTTGCAGGATGAAAACTTTTTGCATGAAGCATAGTATTCCGTGCAGTTGGTTTTCTGAATATCGAAGTTTCCAAACCATCTTTCATAATTAAAATTAAAACATCTAGGAAATCTATCGATTTGAGGTTGAATTTGAGGTTGAGTTCATTTTTGTTTAACTCCATCACAAACTGTTTAGCCTTCCTCTCTGTGCCCTGCCACAGCACAAAGAGGTCATCAATATACCTCAGCCACAGGATGGCATGCTGCATCCAGTGTTCCATATCCTGTCCATGGAGCACCTGTTCCTCCCACCAGCCCATGTGAATTTTCGCATTGCTGGGGGCAAAGCAGGTGCCCATAGCAGTCCCACTCTGTTGTTGGTACAATTGGTTTCCAAAAATAAAGATGTTATTAGTAAGGCACCATTTGATCCTTTCCAGACGCATATTGTTATACATAGCAAATCCTAATGGCCTCATGCGTAAGAAATGTTACTGCTCTTACGCCATCCTTATGATGTATACTAGTATATAAAGAGGAGACATCAAGGGTTATAAGTAACATATTTTTCTACCACTCAACATCATAGATATGCTTTAAAAAGTCTGAAGTATCCCTTATATATGAGGGTAATGAACTGACTATCGGATTTAAAAAATAGTCATTATACATCGATGTGTTTTCAAAGAGGCTGTCCTGGGCTGCAATTATAGGCCTGTCCGGTGGTCTTACACTGTCTTTATGAACTTTAGGTATCATGTAGAATGTTGGTATCACAGGGCAATCTTGCTTCAAAAAGAGATATTTATCCAAACTCAGATGGCCCGTGTCTTTCCAAAATTGTAAACGAGCAAAGAAATCTTCCTTGATAGATATATAATGCTCTGTTGTTACTGGAATATAACAATTTCTATCCTTCAACTGTGACATAGCTTCATTTACATATAGTTCATGATTCCACAGAACTACATTTCCACCCTTGTCTGAACGTTTCACAATTACATTGTCCATTTTTTTCAATTTGCTTATAGTGTCAAATTAAATTAATTCAAATTATGTCTAGTAGATTCATTAATATGTCGAAATTCTTTAACAAGATTGTCCGAACAAAATGTCTAAGTTGTCTCTCACCATACTCGGGATATATCTAGATATTGGTCTAAATGGAGTGGTACCTCCTCCTTTAATCAATACATCAGTACTCCCAAGGCTCTGGATGGTTTCTACATCACTGTCTGCCCTCCCTTCTTCTTGTAGGGCTAACAGATCCCCAAGAATGTCATCATCTGGCAATATACTTGTTGAGTTACTGCATGTCATAGATAATTTGTCCGTTATCAACGATTTACATGCATCTTCAGTTGTGATTCCTGTGATTCCAGCAGCTGACTTTCGTAGCGTGTGCACTTTAGTTAGTTTGAGTTTTCTTATAGATTTGTATAAATCAATTCTAGTGCCATGGGAATATATATATATATATATATATATATATATATATATATATATATATATATATATATATATATATATATATATATATATATATATATATATATATATATATATAGTGATGGACATAAGATCGATATTCATATCCCGCTGGGGATTGAAACTTGCCAAGTGGAATTGTCTTATTTATAAACTTTGTTTTTCAATTTTATCAGAGTATGCAGTAGGTACACATTGGGTTTTAGAGAGTTTTTAATGATAAAATATGGTTTTATCATTAGTAATCAATACCATGTTGCATGACGATTCATGACATATAAATGAGAATGCAATTGGTCCTGCGAGATTAGATCTATAGATTGTGGTGGATAGAAGATAACAGAGAATGACCCGTATGTGAGGTTCAACAGGGGTTCATGGGCACTTGCCCATTGTTGGACTATATAATTTATGTAAAGGACTATGAAATTAGTGAAAGAATTAATGAGTCCTCATTAATTAACTTCTGCACTCGCACTTTATTGAACTCCAATGTTGTACACAGTAGGACACAGAAATCTATTGCATATTATGTTTGACATATTCTTTTGTGGATTTAAAAGGAAATTTCCGCTTAGAAGGAATTATGAGATTCTCCCTAACAACATTGAGTACAACAATGCAATAACTGTAATTTAAAATGAAATGATTGAAACTGTGTTGTTATACTGATTAAATAGTCTGTCTTCCTGCTTCATGAAAAAGCTCCGTCCATGTGTTCGGGTAACTCTGCCGAATTTTAATTTATGCGCGCTAACCAGGAAGTGATCACTGTGTGATCAAGGCAGTGAATGCCGAAACGCGTCGCAGCGTAATGGAGGAATAAACCTTGCATTTCTGAAATCTCCCCGTGTCGGTGTCCGATTTTTGCGTGGAGAATCGGATGTGGTGTTCATATATATATATATATATTCACTTAAAAAAACCATAGGTTTCAGGCACGTTATAGTTAGAAATTATGATGTCACTGACCATGTCATGAGTGATGTAATATGTGACGTCATCAGCAGTGCATTGCGGGGGCGCGAGTTATAGTTAGCTGAACTAACTATAACGGGGGAATTTCACGGGTTTTGTACGAGTGCAATGTCCAACTAACTATAACTGTCCCTAAAACCTATGGTTTTTTCAGTGAATTTCAAAGGTTTTTTAAATGCAAATTTCTAACTATAACGTGTCTGAAACCTATGGTTTTTTCAGTGAATTTCAAAGGTTTTTTAAATGCTAATTTCTAACTATAACGTGCCTGAAACCTATGGTTTTTTCAGTGAATTTCAAAGGTTTTTTAAATGCTAATTTCTAACTATAACGTGTCTGAAACCTATGGTTTTTTCAGTGAATTTCAAAGGTTTTTTTAAATGCTAATTTCTAACTATAACGTGCCTGAAACCTATGGTTTTTACAGTGCATAGAATCACCAATGTTATCCTATGGCAGGAAATTCACTTAGCAGGTAAGTAGTGTTATCGTTACTTTTTCTTACTCAGTGGTGGATACTGGATCCAGCACTGGTGCATCTCCTGTAAACAGTTGAAAGAATGCGTTTAAGTTATACAGGCGATTTTTAAGGAATATTTGTAGTTTGTGAAAATCGACACTTTGAAACTTTTCTGCTGAAAACCAGACAATGGATTCCTATGGAAGGAAATACAAGTTACTGGTAAGTACGGTTAGAATTACTTTTCAGGGTCAGTGCTGGGCTAAAAGATGCAGCACTGGGTTCTCTCCTGATAACAGGTGAGTAAATCGGAATTCGTAGTTCGGCTGATTTTAGAGGAATATTATAAAGTTCCAAAACTCCACACTTAGAAGAATTTCCAAGTGAAACCAGTCAATGTTAGCCTATGGAAGGAAATTCAAGTTCCTGGTAAGTACGGTTAAAATTACTTTTCAGGATCAGTACTGGGCTGAAAGATGCAGCACTGAGGTCTCTCCTGATAACAGGTGATTAAATCGGAATTCGTATTTTGGCTGATTTTAGAGGAATATTTGTATGTTTCAAAAATCGACACTTAGAAACTTTTTCAGCAAAAAGCAGGCAATGATATCCTATGGAAGGAAATTCAAGTTACTGGTAAGTACGGTTAAAATTACTTTTCAGGATCAGTACTGGGCTGAAAGATGCAGCACTGAGGTCTCTCCTGATAACAGGTGAGTAAATCGGAATTCGTAGTTCGGTTGATTTTAGAGGAATATTTGTATGTTTCAAAAATCGACACTTAGAAACTTTTTCAGCAAAAAGCAGACAATGATATCCTATGGAAGGAAATTCAAGTTACTGGTAAGTACGGTTAAAATTACTTTTCAGGATCAGTACTGGGCTGAAAGATGCAGCACTGAGGTCTCTCCTGATAACAGGTGAGTAAATCAGAATTCGTATTTCGGCTGATTTTAGAGGAATATTATAAAGTTCCAAAACTCCACACTTAGAAGAATTTCCAAGTGAAACCAGTCAATGATATCCTATGGAAGGAAATTCAAGTTACTGGTAAGTACGGTTAAAATTACTTTTCAGGATCAGTACTGGGCTGAAAGATGCAGCACTGAGGTCTCTCCTGATAACAGGTGAGTAAATAGGAATTCGTAGTTCGGCTGATTTTAGAGGAATATTTGCACAATGGTGAAGGGAGGGGGCGGGGCCTGAGGTGACATCTGTGCAAACGCGCCCCGTGGCGCGTTTTAAGTTGGGGGATTAAGTCCCCTTGAATCATGAGGGTCCCTGGGGTCCAACTAGCCCACCCTGTACCTCCAGTATGCGCCAGGGAGCTGCGTTGCAGAGAGGTGTTCAGAGGCCACGCCCCTTTTGCACCTCTCTGCAATGCAGCTCTGTGGCGCTTTCTGGACGTACCTGTTGGGCTAGTTGGCCCCCAGGGACCCTCAGGATTGAAGGGGATTTAATTCCCCATCTTAAAACGCGCCACGGGGCCTGTTTGCACACATGTCACCTGAAGCCCCGCCCCTCCCTTCACCACTGTGCAAACGCGCCCGTGGCGCGTTTTAAGTTGGGGGATTAAGTCCCCTTGAATCCTGAGGGTCCCTGGAGTCCAACTAGCCCACCATGTACTTCTAAAAGCGCCACAGAGCTGCGTTGCAGAGAGGTGTAAAAGGGGCGTGGCCTCTGTACACCTCTCTGCAACGCAGCCCCTGGCGTATACTGGAGGTTCCTGGTGGGCTAGTTGGCCTCCAGGGACCTCCAGTATTCAAGGGGAATTACTTCCCTTCTTAAAACGCGCCAGGGGGCGCGTTTGCAGAGTACTGCAGGGAGGGGCGGGGCCTCCGGCACGATGCCGGTTGTTTTTTTTTTTCTAATTTTTTTAATGGGAGGGGGCTGCGTGGCCCCCCTTCCTTGGCCACTTTTGGCCCCGGGACCCCATCCCCGGGGCCTGTGCATTTTTTTTTTTTTTTAAATTAAAAAAAAACGGGAAGGGGCCTCGTGGCCCCCTTCCCTGGCCCTGTATTGGCCCCGGGGACCCCATCCCCGGGGCATGCCCTCGATTTTTTTTTATTATTTTGGAGGGGGCTGCGTGGCGCCCTCCTCAGGCCATTTAAGGCCCCGGGGACCCCATCCCCGGGGCCGGCCTTGCCCTTTTTTTTTATTATTTTTTTATTTGAGGAGGGGGCTGCTGGCCCCCTCCCTGGCCACTTATGGCCCCGGGGACCCCATCCCCGGGGCCTGGCCTCTGGTTGGGGACTGTGGGGGTCCCCAATCCCCCACAGTCCCAGCCGGCTCCCCGCCTCCTGCGCGAGCCGGCATTGCTTTCTCACATGGGGAGCAGCTAACATGCTGCTCCCCATGTGGAAAGCATTGGTTTGCATTTTGAAAGAGAGAGCAGGTTTCCTGCCTCTCTTTCAAAATGCAAACCAGTTTGCTATGACAGGACGGGAGCCGCGAGGCTCCCGTCCTGTCATAGCAAACTACAGTGTCCTGGGGGTAGGCACCCCGGGACACTGCAGGAGCCGGCCCTGGGGGTGGCGGTCCCCAGGGCCATCAAGGGCTCCAGGAGTGGGGCCGCAGCCCCCTCCCAACCATTTCACAGCCCCGGGAGGTGGTGGTCCCCGGGGCTCTGGGGTCCGTAACGGACCCCCACATTTATTTTCTATGTGCCCCAGGGAGGTGGTGGTCTCCGGGCGTGTGGGGGCTGGAGCCCCCACACATTATTTAAAATTTAAAAAGAAGCCCCGGGGGTGGCAGTCCCCGGGGCTGCGGGAGGGCAGGAGAGCCCTCCCGCACCATTCTTTTTATTAAGCCCCGGGGGTGGCGGTCCCCGGGGCTTGGGGGCCTTAGAGGCCACCCATATAAACAATAAACCCACTCCCGCATGCCCCCGGGACTTGGGCCACCTGGGGCAAAAATCGAGCGCGGTCTCCGCGCTCGATGTTTTCTCGGCGGGATTCGCGCACCCTGAGCGCATCCCGCTGATTTTTTTTTTTATGCTTTTTTCTGCCCAGGGGTCCTTGTGGGACCCCTGAGCAGACCTAGGGGTCAGGGTGTTTCTACCCTGCCCCCTTTGTGCGTTTTGTGCACTTGTTTCTTCTGTTTTTTTCTAATCGGCAGGATCCGCGCACCCTGAGCGCATCCTGCCGATTAAAAAAAAAAATGCTTTTCTGCCCAGGGGTCCTTGTGGGACCCCTGAGCAGACCTAGGGGTCAGGGTGTTTCTACCCTGCCCCCTTTTGCGCTTTGCGCACTTGTTTCTGTCCCTCGGTTCTACCGAGGATAAAATGGCTGCCAACACTTCCTGATTTGGAGTGTTGACAGCCACTTGACAGCCAATTAGCATGCAGCTCGTGGTCGGGAGGGTACGCGGACCATACTCGGCCATAGATATATATGTGACTTAACTTTTGATTTTCTCAGGAACTACTGAACGGATTTACACCATTTAACAAAAGGGTTCTTTCTGAACCAAGAACTACCTCTTTGCCAAATTTGGTGTAATTCCGTTCAGCAGTTCGGGCTGTAGCCGTGTCTAAAGTTTCCTATGGGAAAATGAATGGGGAAAACACGTTTTGGGACCCCCCTTTTTTCTCGGCCCCCGCTTGACGAATCACCCTGAGACTTTCAGGGTAGGAGCGGACCGGAGCGGTCCATAAAGTTTGAAAATTTCGCGAAGATTCGTCAACCAACGCAAGAGTTATTTCAAATAGAATGTCGCGGATTTCCTATGGAAAATAGGTCCTAACTATAACTATCTACTGGCGACCGCCAGTAGATAATATATATATATATATATATATATATATAAATATATAGTACCAGTCCTGGCAACAACAAAGACAGGCGCTGACTCCGTGGAAATATGGCACAGAAAGTTTCTTCCAAGTGATAGCCTAGACGCGTTTCGACGGCGAGCCGCCTTGTTCACTACATATATATATATATATATATATATATATATGGTATCAGAGGCATTGGAAAAAGGCTTACTGCAGAAACGCGTCATGCCGTTTGGATAATAAAGGATTCTCCTGGAAACCCCGCTGTGTCCCCTTGTCTACTTCACAGAGAACAGATCATTGGAAATATTTTTGTGTAGCCAGTGACATGCAGGGGAACCGTCCTACAAGTGTTCGGAGGCAATCAGTGGCAAAAGTGAAGCAATTTAATTCCAAGGGATTGGAAGCCTTGGGACTGCCGCAACTAAACGGAGCAAGGTACTGCTGTCTAAAGAACAGTCCGTGACTTCACGGAGAGTTGTGTTCACTGTATCACGTCTCCGAGTATGCTCAAGTTTGGCATTTGTGGCTGGATGAGGGGGCGAGGTGACTGTTTTATAGCCATAATGGATGCCGCGGTGACGAAAAGATCTACAAATAAGACCATGTTCGTGCAAATTAGCCCGCACTCACTATGAGAAGTATAGAATTTAGCAGCATTGAAAGAGACATTTTCCCAGTCTGAAAGGATGCATGATGGGATTTGCAGTCCGTGAGAAGGCGCTGCCAGAATGCTCTTCCAATTAACTTAGGTCAGCTGTGCTCCCACCAATGAGAATGAAGGAGCGCATTTAAAAGGTGAACAGTATAACCTTTGGTATCATAGGCATTGGAAAAAGGCTTACTGCCAAAACGCGTCATGCCGTTTGGATAATAAAGGACTCACCTGGAAACCCCGCTGTGTTCCCTTGTCTACTTCACAGAGAAGAGATCGTTGGAAATATTTTCATGCGGCCAGTGACACTCAGGGGACCCATCCTACAAGTGTTCGGAGGCAATCAGTGGCAAAAGTGAAGCGATTTAATTCCAAGGTATTGGAAGCCTCGGGACCACCGCAACTAAACTGAGCAAGGTACTGCTGTCTAAAGAACAGTCCATGACTTCACAGAGAGTCGTGTTCACTGTATCATGTCTCCGGGTATGCTCAAGTTTGGCATTTGTGGCTGGATGTAGGGGGCCAGGTGACTGTTTTATTGCCATAATGGATGCCGGGGTGACGAAAAGATCTACAAATAAGACCATGTTCGTGCAAATTAGCCCACACTCACTATGAGAAGTATAGAATTTAGCGGAGTTGAAAGAGGCATTTTCCCAGTCTGAAAGGATGCATGATGGGATTTGCAGTCTGCGAGAAGGCGCTGCAAGAATGCTCTTCCAATTAACTTAGTTCAGCTGTGCTCCCACCAATGAGAACGAAGGAGCGCATTTAAAAAGGTGAACAGTCTAACCTTTGGTATCAGAGGCAGCGGAAAAAGGCTTACTGCCGAAACGTGTCATGCCGTTTGGATAATAAAGGTTTCTCCTGGAAACCCCGCTGTGTCCCCTTGTCTACTTCACAGAGAAGAGATCGTTGGAAATATATATATATCTATATCTATCTATCTATCTATCTATCTATCTATCTATATATAGATAGATAGATAGATAGATATATAGATATAGATATAGATATATATATATATATATATACAAGTATATATATGTATGTATATACATATTCACTGAAAAAACCATAGGTTTCAGGCACGTTATAGTTAGAAATTAGCATTTTAAAAACCTTAGAAATTCACTGAAAAAACTATAGGTTTCAGGGACGTTATAGTTAGTTGGACATTTCACTCATACAAAACCATAGAAATTCCACTGTTATAGTTAGTTCAGCTAACTATAACTCGCGTCCCCGCAATGCACTGCTGATGACGTCACATATTACATCATTCATGACATGGTCAGTGACATCACTGATGACATCACTGATGACATCTCAAATGACATCTCTGATGACATCATCCATGTGACAATCTGATGTACCTCGTCACACACTAATATAACCTTTGATACACTCACTGTAAAATACAGACTACCATTTTCGACTAACTATAACGTCCCTGAAACCTATGGTTCTTTCAGTGAATTTCTAAGGTTTTTGAAATGCTAATTTCTAACTATAACGTGCCTGAAACCTATGGTTTTTTCTAGGGGTGGGTGGAATTTGCGTAGTCGCGCTACGCAAAGCTCCGCGAAAAGGTAAAAAATCTCTGCGAGCACACAAAAGTTCCGCGTACACGCGGAATTGCTTGTTCCGCCCGTTCACGATGCTTTTTTCCTGTTCGCGAACGCTGTTTGCGTGCTCGGGGAGAAATATCTTGCAAACACGCATTTTGAAAGCGCGAACAAGCAAAAAATTCCGCGAAATTACCCAAATTCTGCAAATTCCGCGAGCGGAACGGAATTTACCTAGTTTTTTCAGTGAATTTCAAAGGTTTTTTTAAATGCCAATTTCTAACTATAACGTGCCTGAAACCTATGGTTTTTTCAGTGAATTTCAAAGGTTTTTTAAATACTTATTTCTATCTATAACGTCCCTGAAACGTATGGTTTATTCAGTGAATTTCAATGTTTTTTTTAATGCTAACTTCTAATTATAATGTTTATTTAACCTATAGTTTTTTCCGACACCCAAGAAGGACACAGCACCCACTGCCACAACCCTCAGGACCTCCCCCCCGTACCACCCCTATCCCTACTGTAATTTTTTTTATTTGTTATTTAAACCATATAATGTTTTCTTGTTTTTTAAATATTAAACAACTACATACAGTATGAAAGGGAGCCCAGCCCAGAGCCACATCTGAAGACCAACACATGTCATAGACCTACTGATCAAGCAGCTCTGACACCCAAGAACGCCACAACACCCACCACCACCCCCAGGCCCCCCCTCTACCACCGAGGCAGCGCAGAACAAGACAGCAAACTTTCCAAAAACAGCATGGCCCCTCAGCCACACAATAGCTGAATATTGGGACAGGTGTGAACAAACTATATGTGAAGGAAGCAATTCACCCATGTTTAACAATGCACACAATGCAAAGTGTAGCGGTGATGTGCTGGACACATCTCAGTATGCAGAACACACACCTCTCCATGTGCACAAATACTACTGGTGCTTGTAGTGTTGTGGACAGTGGACCTAACCATGTTACGTCAAACACTAGGGAAGATCTCAGTCATGTAGCTGTGTCATTCCCCCCTGTAAGCATAAGCGTAACCGGATTGGGCTGGTCCGACGTACGCCACTTCAGCGTAGGAGTGTGAATAAATAGGCTGGAGCTCTGGGCGTTGTTCACTTGTGGGAAGGCCAAAGCGTCTGCCAGGGCGGCGCCCCTCACCCTGCCATGAGGTTGCCAACATGACCGCCAGCCTCCTCAGCCGATCGCTGGCTTCCGCCACACAGGCCCCCAGCGGCACAGCACCGCGGACTTATGTCTGTACAAACTACTGCCTTCGATATACACTGCGGACAGCAAGGCTCACAATTCAGATTGAGTCGTGATTGCAGATGACGCAGTCCCGTAGGCAAGAGACATTGCTGAAGTCAACAACACGTGGCTGTGGGCCCTTCCTGACCGCTGCCTCCGGCCTACACTACGGTCAGTAGGGCTCACAATTCCGATGGAGTCGAGATTGCAGATGACGCAATCCAGTAGGCAAGAGACATTGCTCAAGTCAACAACACGTGCCTGTGGGCCCTTCCTCACCGCTGCCTCCTGCCTCCACTGCGGTGAGTAGGGCTCACAATTCAGAGCGACTCGCGATTGCAGATGAAGCAGTCCAGTAGGCAACAGACATTGCTACCAGTGAGGCCAGCCCGGACCACGCATCATCGCTGACTGCCCACACGCTAAGTGCTTCAAGTACCACTAACTCTGTGCAGCTCAAGTCAACGCCACGTGGCTGTGGGCCCTTGATGACCACTGCCTCCGGCCTACAATGCGGTTAGCAGGGCTAACAATTTAAGATTAGTGCCGATGCTAATTGTGTAAGAGAGTATAATCGGTTAAGAAGACTGTATGCTCCCAATCTGGCAGCTCAAGTCAACGTCACGTGGCTGTGGGCCCTTGTTGACCGCTACCTCTGGCCTACACTGCGGTCATCAGGGCTCACAATTAAAATTAAGTCTTGATTAATTAATTATAGAGTCCAGTAGGCAAGTAACTATCACAGGCCTAAAATCTACATAATATCCTTTTAGTATCCTTGCTTCAAGAACTTTTTTTATATCAGTTATAGCTTTAGTACAATCACCAAATTCATCTTCAAGTGCAAACGAACACTCATTAGCAGTCTACACTGCGGGCAGCAGAGCTCACAATTCGAATTTTGGACACGTGGTGCCACTAACCCTGTTCAACACAAGCCGCGACATGTGGTGCCACTAACCCTGTTCAACACAAGCCGGCGGCACGTGGTGCCACTAACCCTGTTCAACACAAGCCGATCCCACATGTGGAACTGTGTCCTGAGTCCTGAATGGCAGTGACCCCAAGTCCGTGTCAGCGACCACAGCACCAGACTCCCTTCGATTAGTGAGGCATATTTCCATATGCAAGGCCGGCTACAGGTGGTGGCACTAACCCTGTACAACACAAGGCGCGACACGTGGTACCACTAACCCTGTTCAACACAAGGCGATCCCACATGTGGAACTGTGTCCTGACTCCTGAATGGCAGTGACCCCAACTTCGTGGCAGCGACCACAGCACCAGACTCCCTTCGATTAGTGAGGAGTATTTGCATGTGGAAGGCCGGCGACACGTGGTGCCACTGAACCTGAACTACGCAGGCCGGTGGGGCCACCAACCTATGCATGTGGCTGTGGGCCCTTGCTCACCGCTACCTCTGGCCTACACTGCGGTCAGCAGGGCTCACAATTCAGATACAGACGCGATTGCAGATGACGCAGTCCAGTAGGCAAGAGACGTTGCTCCCAGTGCGGCCCGTCCGCACCAAGCAGCATCACAGGCTCATACATTCTCAATGCTTCTGGTGCCACTAACTGTGCACCTCAACTCAACGCCACGTGGCTATGGGCCCTTGCTGACCGCTACCTCTGGCCTACACTGTGGTCAGCAGGGCTCACAATTTTCAGATACAGTCACGATTGCAGATGACGCAGTCCAGTAGGCAAGAGACGTTGCTCCCAGTGTGGCCCGTCCACACCAAGCAGCATCACAGGCTCATACATTCTCAATGCTTCTGGTGCCACTAACTGTGCACCTCAACTCAACGCCACGTGGCTATGGGCCCTTGCTGACCGCTACCTCTGGCCTACACTGCGGTCATCAGGGCTCACAATTAAAATTAAGTCTTGATTCATTAATTACAGAGTCCAGTAGGCAAGTAACTATCACAGGCCTGAAACCTACATAATATCCTTTTAGTATCCTTGCTTCAAGAACTTTTTTTATATCAGTTATAGCTTTAGTACAATCACCAAATTCATCTTCAAGTGCAAACGAACACTCATTAGCAGTCTACACTGCGGGCAGCAGAGCTCGCAATTCGAATTTTGGACATGTGGTGCCACTAACCCTGTTCAACACAAGCCGCCACACGTGGTGCCACTAACCCTGTTCAACACAAGCCGGCGACACGTGGTGCCACTCTAACCCTGTTCAACACAAGCCGATCCCACATGTGGAACTGTGTCCCGAGTCCTGAATGGCAGTGACCCCAACTCCGTGAGAGAACCACAGCAGCAGACTCCCTTCGATTAGTGAGGCGTATTTGCATATGGAAGGCCGGCGACACATGATGCCACTAACCCTGTTCAACACAAGCCGATCCCACATGTGTAACTGTGTCCTGAGTCCTGAATGGCAGTGACCCCAAGTACGTGGCAGCGACCACAGCACCAGACTCCCTTCGATCAGTGAGGCATATTTCCATACGGAAGGCCGCAACACGTGGTGCCACTAACCCTGTTCAACACAAGCCGATCCTACATGTGTAACTGTGTCCTGAGTCCTGAATGGCAATGACCCCAAGTCCGTGGCAGCAACCACAGCACCAGACTCCCTTCGATCAGGGAGGCATATTTCCATATGGAAGGCTGGCGACACGTGGTGCCACTAATCCTGTTCAACACAAGCCGATCCCACATGTGTAACTGTGTCCTGAGTCCTGAATGGCAGTGACCCCAACTCCGTGAGAGAACCACAGCAGCAGACTCCTTCGATTAGTGAGGCGTATTTGCATATGGAAGGCCGGCGACACATGGTGCCACTAACCCTGTTCAACACAAGCCGATCCCACATGTGTAACTGTGTCCTGAGTCCTGAATGGCAGTGACCCCAAGTCTGTGGCAGCGACCACAGAACCAGACTCCCTTCGATCAGTGAGGCATATTTCCATATGGAAGGCCAGCAACACGTGGTGCCACTAACCCTGTTCAACACAAGCTGATCCCACATGTGTAACTGTGTCCTGAGTCCTGAATTGCAGTGACCCCAAGTCCGTGGCACTAACCACAGCACCAGACTCCCTTCGATCAGTGAGGCATATTTCCATATGGAAGGCCGGCGACACGTGGTGCCACTAACCCTGTTCAACACAAGCCGATCCCACATGTGTAACTGTGTCCTGAGTCCTGAATGGCAGTGACCCCAACTCCGTGAGAGAACCACAGCAGCAGACTCCCTTCAATTAGTGAGGCGTATTTGCATATGGAAGGCCGGCGACACATGGTGCCACTAACCCTGTTCAACACAAGCCGATCCCACATGTGTAACTGTGTCCTGAGTCCTGAATGGCAGTGACCCCAAGTCCATGGCAGCGACCACAGCACCAGACTCCCTTCGATCAGTGAGGCATATTTCCATATGGAAGGCCGGCAACACGTGGTGCCACTAACCCAGTTCAACACAAGCCGATCCCACATGTGTAACTGTGTCCTGAGTCCTGAATGGCAGTGACCCCAAGTCCGTGACAGCAACCACACCACCAGACTCCCTTCGATCAGTGAGGCATATTTCCATATGGAAGGCCGGCGACACGTGGTGCCACTATCCCTGTTCAACACAAGCCGATCCCACATGTGGAACTGTGTCTTGAGTCCTGAATTGCACTGACCCCAAGTCCGTGGCAGCGACCACAGCACCAGACTCCCTTCGATTAGTGACGGGTATTTGCATATGGAAGGCCGGCGACATGTGGTGCCACTGAACCTGAACTACGCAGGCCGGTGGGGCCACCAACCTATGCACGTGGCTGTGGGCCCTTGCTCACCGCTACCTCTGGCCTACACTACGGTCAGCAGGCCTCACAATTCACATAGAGTCCCGATTGCACATGACGCAGACCAGTAGGCAAGACACATTGCTCGCAGTGCGGCCCGTCCACACCAAGCATCATCACAGGCTCATACAGTCTCAATGCTTCTGGTGCCACTAACTGTGCACCTCAACTCAATGCCACGTGGCTATGGGCCCTTGCTGACTGCTACCTCTGGCCTACACTGCGGTCATCAGGGCTCACAATTAAAATTATTTCTTGATTCATTAACTACAGAGTCCAGTAGGCAAGTAACTATCACAGTCCTAAACCCTACATAATATCCTTTTAGTATCCTTGCTTCAAGAACTTTTTTATATCAGTTATAGTTTAGTACAATGACCAAATTCATCTTCAAGTGCAAACGAACACTCAATAGCAGTCTACACTGCGGGCAGCAGAGCTCGCAATTCGATTTTTAAATGCTAATTTCTAACAAGACGATTGTACTCAGAAAATACAACACTTCGTCAGTGTATTCTAAACTTATTTCATCTTTTCATGATACGCCTACACTGCGGTCAGTAGGGCTCACAATTAAAATTAAGTATTGATTCATTAATTACAGAGTCCACTAGGCAAGTAACTATCACAGGCCTAAAATCTACATAATATCCTTTTAGTATCCTTTCTTCAAGAACATTTTTTATATCAGTTATAGCTTTAGTACAATCACCAAATTCATTTTCAAGTGCAAACGAACACTCATTAGCAGTCTACACTGCGGGCAGCAGAGCTCGCAATTCCAACTTTGACCACGTGGTGCCACTAACCCTGTTCAACACAAGCCGCGACACGTGGTGCCACTAACCCTGTTCAACACAAGCCTGCGACATATGGTACCACTAACCCTGTTCAACGCAAGCCGCGACACGTGGTGCCACTAACCGTGTTCAACACAAGCCGGCGACACGTGGTGCCACTAACCCTGTTCAACACAAGCCAATTCCACATGTGGAACTGTGTCCTGAGTCCTGAATGGCAGTGACCCCAAGTCCGTGGCAGCGACCACAGCACCAGACTCCCTTTGGTTAGTGAGGCATATTTCCATATGCAAGGCCGGCGACACGTGGTGCCACTAACCCTGTACAACACAAGGCGCGACACGTGGTGCCACTAACCCTGTTCAATACAAGCCGATCCCACATGTGGAACTGTGTCCTGAGTCCTGAATGGCAGTGACCCCAACTTCGTGGCAGCGACCACGGCACCAGACTCCCTTCAGTTTTATTTGTTGTTGTTTTCTTTAAATAAAATGTTTTATATGTAAACCTATACATGACTTAGGGGCATATTATCAAGAACGGCATTAAAATTATCGCCGGTTTAGCGGCAGAAAACTGCCGCTAAATCGGCGATAATGGGCTTGATAATATGCCCTGGAGAATTCCAATAGAAGCCCATGTTCACACCAGAACATGGACTTCTATTGGAATTCTCAAGGGCATATTATCAAGCCCATTATCGCCGTTTTAGCGGCAGTTTCCTGCCGCTAAAACGGCGATAATTTTAACGTGGGTCTTGCTAATATGCCCCTGAGATTCTTGTTTGTCCAACCGCACAGGGACACTTCCGGGCCCAAGAAGGTTGTTGGGGGTATGTTGTTAATGTGGGAAGAGGGTGCGTTACCTGCTGATGTGGGGAGAGGCAGCGTGAGAGGGGTATCTCTCACAGAAAGAACTCCGATATGTTTTCAGAAATGCCTCGGACAGATGCCAGCTGACGGACTGAATCACAAAATGGTTTTTCAATGCTTATGTAGTGTGAGTTATGAACAGTTCGCACCCAGGCTCGCAGAGGGACAACTGCGGCCCTTCCGCTCGACTCACACACCCAGTACTACGACCCGTCCGCTCCCAAAGGAACAGCAGCGTAGTACTTCACAGAGGTACAGGCACAGTAGCGTACTAACTCGCAAACGTAGAGAGCTGCGAGCCGACGGACTGGCTTCTAACGGCATAGCTGCGAAGTGGTGATGTTGGGCAGACGGAGCGTGAAAGAGTTATCTCGCAGAAACAGAGCTCCGGTATATTTAAATTGCCCCCAAGACCTTTCTTTTATATTTTCACTTGATGCGAGAAAGCGTGCTTTCTGGACCAAGACCTTTCTCCCTGCCAAATTTGGTGTAATTCCGTTCAGCAGTTTGACCTGTAGCCTTGTCTAAAGTTTCCTATGGAAAATCCATTGAGAAAACACGTTTTCACCCCCCCCACATAGCTACCTGTCGCAGGCGTACTCGCTGTTGGTGTGCAGGTCAGTGGTCTAGTTGTCAACATGTCACGGCCACTCCCTGAGGGCAGGTTTGCACACACACCACACCCATCCGGCACATGCGTCACAGGCCATGTGACCACGCAAATATAATGGATCCACAACGTCACATCCTTTATTGCCGGTGGTGACTGGATGGTGGACGCTCCACGGGTCGCAATCATAAAGACTCATGAAAAGTTGCGCAGAGGGTTAGTCGCACCCTGAGCTCTATGGCCGTCAGGGGCCTACTACCACATGGCGCGGACTTGAGTTCCACAGGGTTATTGCCACCTGAAGCTGATGTGGCCGTCAGGGGCCTACCACCACATGGCGCGGACTTGAGTTGCACAGGGTTAGTGCCACCCGAAGCTGATGTGGCCGTCAGGGGCCTTCGACCACCGTGGCGCGGACTTGAGTTGCACAGGGTTAGTCGCACCCTAAGTTGTATGGCCGTCAGCGGCCTACCACCACGTGGCGCTGACTTACGTTGCACAGGGTTAGCGGCACCAAAAGCTGATGAGGTCTCCGCCATTGATGTGCTGTGCTGTGTGACTCTTTCTCATTCTTATTACTGTTATTTCGTGGTGTCCACCATGGTGTTAAATTTTGGGGCAGTTATCACGGGAATACTGGTGATGTCTGCAGTTTGCACCAGCTTCTGAATAGTGTGTTATATTTATCTCAACTTCAGTTGCATTAAAGTGCTGATAATGAAATGCAGAGTAGGCGTTCCCGTGCAAAAAGACACGAGGTGCACCTTTGCGATTTATTCTAAATACTAAAATCCTGTATTGAATTGCACTGTGGTAGTGGGTGCACTTACAGTGTACACACAAAATCAATGAAGAAATGTCATTGTATTTATATTGATTGGGAATAGTGGGTCAGGTGCTGGATCTTGACGGTATACACTGCCCAGTTCGTTTATTTTTCTGTACACGAAAAACCACATCACAACTTTGACAACAACTGCGATGCAAAACAAATTCCGGCGATAAGCCGCGTTAGCACCAGGGATTTTACACCTGCTTTCTGCTGGTGTTAAGCAGGACGACTACCTGCAGCATGAAAGGGAACACAGCAAGAGCCACACCGAAACACCCACAGGTGCCATACAGTCAATCAGCATGATACACGGATACCCATGAGGTCCACAACACTCATCGCAACAACCCCAGGACCGCCAACGCCCCCCGAACCCGCATCTGAGCAAGTGTGTCCGTGTGGTCATTGTGTTAGCATGATAGGCACCGGCCCTGCAACATCACAGTGTCAGCGGATGTTACCATGTCACCTCAGCGTTGGCAGTGAGCCTGGACATGTAGCTACGCACGTATCCTCCTGCATGCACAAGCGGCGTGTGCTGGTCTGGCGTACACAGGTCAGCGCAGGGGTCTGCCTATCCGGCAAGGGGAACGGGGTGTCTCGGACATGTCCGTGTTCAGGAAGTACGGTAAGTGTGTCTTTGTGTTCTGGTGTGGCCGCCACAAGGGCCGCAGCAGTCGATGTTGTACAGTGGCATGCACCACCTCCAAACTGCAGTCTCACGGTGTGGTTGGAATGCCGCAGGACATGCGCGAATAGGCATTACAATGGTGTGCCGTAGGAGTGCACGGGATACAACAGTGCACCGTACAAAAGTGTGGGGGCTTGTGGGAGGGAGGAGCAGCTGTTTGGCAACGTAACACACAGTGAACCCGCCCATGTGCCACGGGCTGGGCATCTCATCCATGATGACCAGGGTCGCAGACATCCCACAACACCCCCGACCAGCCTTTGTACACATCCTGTATGAATGCAGCTGGAGAACTTACTGTAGGGATGAAAGGTTATTTGTCTGAGCTATCTTGCAGTAGCACATCTGCTGCTCCGAGAAGGAACTTGCAAGTGGCCAGCCCCCCTGACAGATACGATAATATTTGCATCCGTCTCCCACACTACGCACTGCCCAATTTGAGAACAATGAGTACACATCCCACACTCAAAAGTCCTTCGTCGTAGTTAGCGTGCGTGAAATGGCCTTCACACGTACTCCCACCACACCCCTGCCCTGCACCCATTGCACACAGACCCGGCTCATTGCACCAAGCTGTGCCATTTCATCCACAAGACTGGCACACGGCAAGCCAGTGCAGCTACAAGCAGAGTCACTGACGCAATGGCAGAGCATCATTCCCGAACACATGGTCGACTCCATGCATGTCCACCTATATCTTGCACGTCTGCTGCATGTCCTGGGTGCACTGCCTTTGGCAGTACTGTGGATCAATTACCGGCTGTGCTTCCGCATTGCAGACGTCACCTGCGTTCAACCTGTATTGCAATGTCGCACGTGCCTATCCGAGTGGTGCATGGACGTGTGCCTCTCCAACGAGTGGGTAGCTGACATGGATTACGACAGGTGTGTGCGCTCCTGTTGGCCCACGACCAGGACTGTCATGGTGATGCCCGTTTATGGCATGCATGGATGTTTGGCATGCATGTTGGGAACTGGGCCTGGGAGATTGCACGTGTCGTAGTATGCAGTGAGCAAATTGACCCACTTCCCGATTCTGCTTTGGTGCACATTGGGTACAGTGGTTGGAGTCAGCACATCTGTCCCGGTCAGCTGATGGATTACGTGGACGACATGTCAAATATTGTGGCCAACCATCACTCATTAGAGATAGTGGCTTACGCAGCTGCACTCACGTTCATGGACGAGTGACAAGGTACCTCCAACCACGACTTGATGTGCCACATTGCACGTGTCCCTCCGCATCATTGCACGTTGTACATCTGGTCAAATGTCCCAAAACAACAGTGGACATGGCTGCATTGGCGTCGAATCATGTCCAAAGCGCGGACAACCAACGCTGCTTGATACTGACGTGTGTTGGTGATGGACTACCCCGAGGTGAACATGGACGTTTTCCTACGTTCCTTATTCAGCCATGCTGCTGCATTTCTCTGCATATCGTGGCACTACTCTTGGCCGAAATGACACGCACTTTTTTTTATAAAGTTTCCACATTTTCACTTGTCTCCAAATGTGTAGTGTCTTCATTTGTATTCCAATGTGTTTGTCACGGACTCTCTGGCTGCCTGCCATACGTGAATTGCTACCCCATCCGGACTGTGGGTTTGTACTTATGCGTTCTCATGTGCCTGTTTCTTACTGACGCTTTTGGACACTTATCCGCCTCAGGCCAGTGCATTTGTGTCCTGTGTTCGATTGTGCGAATCTTTGTGTTTGGACAACATTGTGTTGGATGTTGGTGTACTCTGCTTCTTATGTGTGTGTGCTGCATTGTGTGTGAGATGTCCCTTCATGTGAGCTTTTGTTCACCCTTCTCCCTTTCCGGCAGTGTGGTTTTCACTTCTATGCTTGTTCAGTGGTGTGATGTTGGCGGGTTGTGTGACTTGTGCTCCTTGTTGGTGTGTTTCATTTTGGCCATGGATTGTCTATAGTTGTGCTGTACTTAATTGTGCATGTGTACCATTGTGGCCATCTTCCCCCGTCCCCCCACTCCCTGCTTCTTCCTCTTCCTGGTGCTGTTGCGTCTGTAATTTTGTTGCTCCACACATAAATACATGTAATGAACAAATTAGAATAGTTCCTTGATTCTTTTAGGTTTCAAAACTTCTCTCTATTGTTTTTTTAATTTTTTCCATATAAACAGTTTTTTTAATATTCAAGGACACATAGAAGTCAGAAGTGCAACGTATTCTATCAACACACTTTCTAGAACATTCTACAACACGTGCAGGTTAAAAGTTCATCAATTTTTTTAAACCTAACGATATTTTTTTGCAACATTTTCTCGAACATTTAACGGCACGTGCAGGTTAAAAGTTCACGATTGTTTTAAGTTCGAACAGTGCCTTCCAAATGCAAGTAGCAGGTGTGGTTGAGTTGAGCAAATTTGATCCTATGATATGTACTCCACGTTTAAACTGCTTTTTCTTAACCAATCACAAAGATGCTTTTCCACCAAACGAATGTGCACCCTACTTTTAAAAAACAATGCTTTTCATCTCCCAATCAGGTATCGTTATGTATGGCAAAAAAAAGTGGTTCCCCATCTTTAAACATATCTCTTATTCTACGAACGGACTGCATGAGCTATAGACATCTATCCATTCCTCCCAGCCATACCTTCAAAATGCTAGTGTGGATTGTAGGACATAGCTATGTTTTCTGGTGCAAGAGGTATGCAGAACAGAGACGTATTGACTTAGACCTAGGTTTACAAAATGTGGACATTAAATGGTTTGGACAAAGAGGATTGAAGTGGCACCAATTGTTGCCTTTGGTTAAAACCTGTTTGCATCTCCAACACCCTGACCTCATGATTGTGCACTGTGGTGGAAACGACCTAGGCACATTTACTGGGGTAGGTTTGGAAATGCTAATGAAGGACACCTTTCGACAATTGATATTGCTTTTGCCTCAAACTGTCTTTGTATATTCCAATATATGCCAAAGACAGAAGTGGAAATGGTCCAACCAATTTTGTCCTCAGATTGAAAAATCTAGGAAGAATGTCAACAAAGCTGTGTCTGCATACCTCAGAGACCATAGAATGGGGTCGATCTACAACAATAACATACGTTTTCATATGGCTGATATCTACAGAAGTGATGGAGTACACTTCACAGATCAGGGAAATCGAGTTTTTCTGAATAACCTGAAGCTGTGCATCCGCACTTATATGTAGCTCCAACTAATAAACACAAGGGCTCTTTTTAGAGCTGCCTTATATTCCCAATATCGGTTTGCAGAGTGACAGCTGCGATCCGGCTAGCACAGGGAGACCTGCGGGCCGTCGAGCAGCCTCGCAGAGGGACACCTGCGGCCCGTGGGCTCAGCTCGCACAGGGAGAGCTAGGGGCCGTCAGCTCGGCTCGCACAGTGTGAGTTACGGGCCGTCGGCTCGCAAACGCACACCAGCGTGCTGGCTCGCAGAGGGAGAGCTCTGGTCTAACTCGCAAAGGGACACCAATGGGCCAACCGCCCTGCTAGCAGACACACACCTATCACCTAACGGACTCACTCGGACATGTACAGCTAGGGACACGACGGCTCGCAGACGCACAGCTGCAAGCCGATGGACTGCTACTGTTTTATGCTTTAGGGTAGTACAGTGGTGTTTGGGTAGTGTAGGGGTTGTGCTGGGGGTAGTATTTTAGGGTTTAGGGTAGTGCAGTGGTGTTTGGGTAGGGGGTCGTGCTGGGGGTAGATTTAGGGTTTATGGTAGTGCACTGGTGTTTCGGTAGTGTAGGGGATCGTGCTGGGGTAGTGTTTTTGAGTTTACGACAGTGCAGTGGTGTTTGGGTAGTCTTTGGGTAGTGTAGGGGGTCGTGCTGACAGACTGACTCACAGAGCTCCGAGCCCGCGGATGGGCTTCTAAAGACATAGCCGCGACCTGGTGATATGAGGAGAGGCAGCCTGAAAGGCATATCTCACACAGATGCCAGTGTTGCCTCGCAGAGGTAAAACTACGAACCCGATGGCTTCTACACGGAGAGATGCGAGCTGACGGAGTAAATCACAAAATGGCTGCCAACACTTCCTGGTTTCAACCATTCACAGCCAATAAGCCGCAAGCTGCTGCTTCTAACCCCTCAGCCAATCACATGTCAAAATTCTCAAATATCGATATCTGTAAAATTTGATATTTCTCAAAAACTACTCAACGGATTTACACCATTTAAACAAAAGCGTGCTTTCTGGACCATCACCTTTCTCCCTGCCAAATTTGGCGTAATTCCGTTCAGCAGTTTCATCTGTAGTCTTCTGTAAAGTTTTGTATGGAAATTGCATGGAGAAAACACGTTTTAGGACCCTCTTTTTTCTCAACCCCTCCTACACCATTCACCCCCAAACTTTCAATATAAGAGCTAATCCAAAAAAGAGAAACTTTTTGGATAATTTCATAAAGATTCGTCAAACGACCCCAAAGTTACAAGCACATACAAGGCTCCAGAAGGGGGGCCGCGCAACCCCCTCCCAACATAAGTGAAGCGCCGGGGTTGCGCGGACCCCAGCGGGCCCCCGCCACCCCTGCGAGCCCCTGCTATTATTTTTTAAGAAATGCCCGCGGGACCTAGCCCACCCGGGGACCTCATTAAAATAAAACGCGGGAACCTGCGACCCCAGCACAAATTTTTGCCGATTTTTTATTTAAAAAAACATTATTTTTTGGGTCCTGGGGGTCTTCCTGGGACCCCCTGAGCAGACCTAGTGGGTCAGGGTTTTTCTACCTTGCCCCCTTCTCTTGTTTTATACCTTTGTTTCTCCGTTTTCAGGTGACTCGCTTCTACCGAGCCACAAGATGGCTGCCAACACTTCCTGGTTTGGAGTGCTAGCAGCCAATCACAGTGAAGCTCGCGCACGCGACTTAGGCTCCGCCCAGATATCGAAACTTTAATTTTTCTAATTTCTCAGCAACTACTGAACGGATGTACACCATTTTTATAAAGGTCGCTTTCTGACCCAAGCACTACCTTTCTACCAAATTTGAAGTAATTCTGTTCAGTAGTTTCGTCTTTAGCCCTGCACAAAGTTTCCTATGGGAAATTGATTTTTTGACCCTTATTTTTTGAATTTCTCAAAAACTACTGAACGGATTTACACCATTTAAAAAAAAGGTTGCTTTCTGAACCAAGCTCTACCGTTCTGCCAAATTTGGGGTAATTCCTTCAGCAGTTCGAGCTGTAGCTCGTCGCAAAAGTTCCTATGGAAATTAACATGGAGAAAACGAGTTTTGGGACCCCACTTTTTTCTCATCCCCCGCTTGACAAATCACCCCCAAACTTTCAGGATAGGAGCTGACCTGGATAGACTTTTTTTTTGCAGAATTTCAGGAAGATTCGTCAAACGACGCCAAAGTTATTAGCAAATCAAAAAATGCTTTTCCTATGGAAACTAGGTTCTAACTATAACTACCTACTGGCGACCACCAGTAGGTAATATATATATATATATATATATATATATATATATATATATATATATATATATATATATATAAATCATCCCACGGCATTCTCCTTCCGAACCACCACACAGCAGCACACAGATTCTTCTGCAGTCAGGTATTAAGGAATTCAATTTATTGAGTATTTAACCAACTTTTCTTCTGGCAACAAAAAAAGTAGGAGTGATGAAACAGCCGACACGTTTCAGCTGATGCCTTCAACTGGGTCTCACAGAATCTGCGATGTCACTGTTTTAAAAATAGTCCTTCCTTCACCTCAATGACCCTCAGAGGCTAGAACAACACTCTAGTTTCACATACTCTGCAGGTTTTGTCCTCCATGTTGTAATTTTACATGTATAGTCAAAATCAAACTTTAACAACAAAAACTAAAGTCTTAATAATTCGAGTCCAGACACAAATAAAAATAAAAAAATATCTAAACAGCATTTTATTGTCTACATTCACCATGAAAAGATTTTTTTTAAAAGTTTTTCTAAGAAAATGTTTGGGTAATTTGTTTTGAAGAATTTGTTTTCTTTTAGAATAATAAAATACTTAGTAATTTCTACAAAAAAATTTATACAAATGCATATTCATTTTGTTCTTACACAAGCCACGTTCCTGATAGCCTATTTGATATAAATTCATATGATCTATCAGGCCCCAATAACGTGCTATTGCTTAACTGGCTTATTTGAAATGCGTACAAAGGTGCATAATGTCATCATAGTCAGCTCTCAAGCTTTCAAGTTTCTATGGAGGATTCTATGCTGCATAATTAGGTAATCTAAAGTGCGCAGTGCAAAAGTGCATTGTACAATTATAATTTACCGTTGTCATTCTCAATTCCTAAAGAGTGCTGTGTCACTGTGTTCATTCTATACACAATGATATACTTCTCCCTTAGGACATTTATCCTGAACCTATGAGATATATCCAGCCACTCTAAAATAGGTATTATGTGAATAATTCATCTAGACATTCAATGAAAAGTGCCATAATGATCAGTCCTCATAATTTCTAATTTCTACAAGAAGTTATTATCATATAATTCTGTTCTCTTGATTTATACGTGGATCAAGTCACCTTTATAAAGTGAAAAATACCTGATTGCTCATTTGCCCAAAGATGTACTTAACGCCTGATTAAGAATGAATGCTCAACAATTAATAAATGATCTTATAAAGTGCAAGTTGCTTAATTGCACATTCAGCCACAACTGTGCCTATCTATTCCAAAGGTTATATAGTTTGGTTTCTTCATTTACATATAATTAAGGACATGTACCTAAAGTGCAAAATGCTTAATTGCACATTTGCCCATCAATGTGCAGAGAACATAATGAGGAACCTTTCCTCAATAAATCATGTAATTTAAAAATCTTCAAAATAATAAGGAACACGATGCTAAGATACACAACTGTATTATGTGTAAAACACAAAATACCGAAATAGTGACAACATCAATTTTTCTTCAATTATCATTCACAACTCATACCTTGAAACTCTTTGACAGTATGTAAATACAGACAAATGGAGCATAAAACACATATCAAAGCCAAAATCTGAGTATGTCAAAGAGTCCCTATACCGCAATAAGAATTACAAGTGAACATATAGTTCAGCATCAGCATTGTGGCCCCAAGTTATCTCCGTTCCTATTGAGATTATTAATCAGGATTTCTGTTTTTTAAGTTCTTTTTCTTGATCCCCTCCCCTTGGATGCATCTTGACATGCTTAATTCCTCAATAGCTGAATGTGTCCAAGGACCGACTATAAAATTGCTCAAAATGAGAGGCCATTGGATAATTCTTGTCTCCATTCTTTATCGCTCTCATATGCTTTAAATTCCTTAGTTTTAGTTTATTAATTGTGCTATCACAGCCACACCTGAGGGCATAAGAAACATGGTCAGTGTTGCAAGTGATCCTGTCCTTAATTTTTACCAATTGACCTTCAATGTTTCGATAGCTTTTACAATTTGATCCATATTTACATGCTTTGCACATGCGCACTTTATAAAACCTCCCATGTACATCGAGAGACAATTTTTTCATCCCTCTTAGAGTCATAATAGCTGAAAATTAATATATCCCCTAAGGATTTTACTTTTTTTTTAATGTTATCCATGGACCCATGTGTACAATATTTTCAAGATGTTCGTCCTTTTTCAAAATATGCCAATGTTTTTGTAAGATTCTATTGAGACTCGATTGTGCCATGTCAAAGTCCAGGAATAATCTTTTCACCTCACAATCTTTCTTATTCAGATCATTACCTTGCATATACAGTAGCTGATCCCTAGTTTTTTCACTAGCTCTCCTTTTGGCATCTTGTAAAACATTTCTGGGATATCCCCTTCTCAAGAAGCGCTCAATCATGTCGCACATCTCTTTATTGTAAAGTTCTTCCGAGGAGCATATTCTCCTAGCCCTCAGCATTTGGCTATATGGGATGCTCCATTTGAGGGTAGCAGGGTGAACACTGTTTGCATGCAATAGAGAGCTAGTGGCAGTTGGTTTTCTATGGATCCTGGTTGTTTTTGAGTCCCCAATTATCTCTATTTCCACATCCAGAAATTCACAGTGTGAACGGCTCTGTGTATTCGTAAATTGCAGATTAAGATCATTACAGTTACGTTTTTCCAAGAAAGTGTTTAGCTCAGATTCAGTTTCTTCCCACAAAATAAACAAGTCATCTATGAAACAAGTCTATAGAGTGATCTTTTGAGTAAATTCTTCATTTTCCTCAATCCATACCACTCCTTCTCCCTCCACCCCATAAATACATTTGTGTAGGTGGGGGTGAAGGAGATGCCCATCACTGTGCCTTACTGTTGCAGATAGTATTTTCCATCAAAGACAAAAACATTGTGGGTAAGGCAATATCTCAACATTTCCAACATCATTCTTGTATGATCAAACCACTCAACTGGACGATCCCTGAAAAAATGTTTACAAGCCAGGATCCCTTTGTCATGATTTATAGATGTATACAGTGAGACTACATCTAGTGTCACCATTATGTAGTCTCGTTTCCAAGGTACACTTCTTACTGGGGGCCTCACTAATATATCGCCCTCCCGGTCCCTCGAGCTCCTTCTTAAAAACTTTAGACGAAGCCATTGTGCCTAGAGCTTTGCATTATGCTAATTATCTACTTCTCGGGGACCTCAATATCCATTTGGATTGTGCAGGGGCGGCTGATACGAGAGAACTGACTGATTCTTTAGATCTTGCCCACCTGACGCAATGGGTTAATTCCCCTTCACATTGCGGTGGCATACTCTAGATGTGGTCTGCTCCAATTTTCCCATAGTTGTTCAGGATCCTCTCCCGGTTGCCTGGTCTGACCATTTTTTAATTCAATTTTCCTGGTCCATTAAAGCCTCTCATCCGCCTTTGCGGTCATCTGAAGGCAGACCTCCCCCACGCATGGAGCCTGCTGCTCTTGGCATATTTCTGACTGATACACGCCCTGTTGCTTCTGGGGCACTGTTGGATGCAGTAGGGGGTTTCAATAACTGGATTTCGAGAGCAGTGGAACAGTTTTCCGTATCACTGCTCCACAAGAGAGCAAGAATTACCCCGTCTAAACCCTGGTTCTCCAACGAACTTAAAGAACATAAAAAAGCATGTAAAAAGCTTGAACGTAGTTGGCGACATGCTTATTGCCCGCTGGCCAAAATAGCACTCAGGAAATGTCAGAACAGCTACTATGCCGCGGTCAAGAATGCCAAGGGCCTTTTTTATGCAGAGCGCATTGCGCAATCTAAGAATAACTCCAAGGAAATCTTCACAATTGTTCAGTTTCCTGAAGCCCCGTGCAGAACGTATGGTTGCTCCTGCCTCTAATTCCTGGTGCGGCTGTTATCTGTTTTTTTTATAGATAAAATACAAGCAATCCAGGATAGTTTTGGGCCTGTACGCCCTGTGGAGGCGGAACACTCGCTCCAGACAGCCTTGGAGCATGATCCTGCCCGCATTCTTCTGACAGTGTTTACGCCTATTCCTCTGCCAGACACTTTGGCCATTCTTAAATCGCTTACATCAGGGTCCCCAACCGATCCCTGCCTAGCCAGGCAGTTGGCATCTGTGGCGGAGGTAGTTAACCCCGAACTAAATAATATCATTAACTTGTCGCTTCATACCGCCACAGTTCCAACAGAATGGAAACAGGCTAAATTACCCCCCCTGTTAAAAAAACCTTCATCAAACCCCGACATTCTGGCTAGCTATCGACCAATCTCACTCCTCCCGGCTGTGGCGAAGGTGTGTGAGAAGGCAGTCTACAAACAGCTTTCTGCGTTTGTCGAAACATCTGGCGCTCTCCACCCGGCCCAGTCCGGCTTCAGGGCCTCACACAGTACTGAGACGTCATTGGTCGAGATGACGGAGGCTATTAGGGAATGCCGTGACTCAGGCGGCAGAGCGGCCCTGGTTTTATTGGACCTCTCTGCCGTGTTCGACACGGTACCACATCGTCAACTGCTAGCCCGTTCGTCGAATATCGGAATCTCTGGCCTAGTGTGGTATTGGATCGAATCCTTCTTGGCAAATAGAACACAGCAAGTGTGGCTGCCGCCATTTTCGTCCACACCGAGAAGCATGACCACGGGCGTCCCTCAGGGCTCAACCCTGAGCCCTCTTCTTTTCAACGTCTATGTGACACCGCTAATCGATCTGGCGGAAGGGCTGGGTGCTAAAATCATAGCATATGCTGACGATACCCAGTTTCTATTCACATGGAAGAAAAATGATGTATCCCCGGATTCAGCTAAAAACTGCCTGACGGAAGTTTTTAAATGGTTAGCGCGGGCCCAACTTAAATGCAATGAGGATAAGTCTGAGGTTCTCCTCTACAGGTCCTTCCCGCAGAATTTTAGGGAGGACCTGTGGCCCGAGGGTTACCCCATGCCAAAATCTAGGGGCAGTCCAGTAAAAAACTTGGGGGTCTGGTTTAGTGAGGACCTTAGATTTTTATCGCAGATCAATAAACTGGCGGGAGTGTGCTTCGGCACACTGAAACTCCTCAAGAAATTTCTGCCGCTACTCCCTAAAGCGGCAAAAGAAATGGTGACCCGCGCTCTCATTCTTTCGCGGCTGGACTATGTCAATGCCCTTTACAGTCTCCCTGGCTACCAGCTAAAAAAGTTACAGATTGTTCAGAATGCGGCCGCTAGAACGCTACTGGGTATTCCGGGTAGATCCAGCACTAAGCATCTTCTTCGTGATTTGCACTGGCTTCCGGTTGACCAGTGTGTTCTGTTTAAGGTGCTTACCATTGCTCACGGTGCCCTCTATAAATCAGGACCCCTGTATCACAGGAGGCGCTTTGACTTCTATGTGCCACCTAGACACCTTCGCTCTATGGGACAATGTCTCGCTGTTATTCCGCACCACCGCCTCGTTAGAATGGGAGGCAGCTCCCTCTCTGTCAGGGCGGCCAAGGCCTGGAACAGTCTGCCCTTCGAGCTTAGGAACAACCATGACATTAGGCTGTTTAAGAAGCAGCTAAAAACCTTGCTTTTTAATTAATTCTCCTGCCGTGGCATACTCCACCTGTCTCCCCAGAATGGGCTTTCGCGCCGGGACACTTCCGAGTATCCGTGCGCGCTACAAATGGCGGATAACATAACATAACATAACATGATTCAATTTCCTTAAAAAATCTGTGCTAGCTTTTAAGTATGATGGAAGGTTGAGTACATACTCTTGCAAAAATAAGTCCAAATATCTGGAGCTATTCTCTAGCAAAGATACACCCAAACTCACTATGGGTCTCCCCGGTAGATTTTGGAGGTTTTTATGGATCTTAGGGAGAAGATAAATGGTAGCTATCTTTACATTTTCTACCTTAAGATGTTGATATTCCTCCCAGTCCAAAAGACTTGAGTCATACCATGATTCAACTTCAAAGATATTCCTTCTCTTGTTCTTTCATGGGGTTCCCATCCAAGCGTGTATAGTGCATTGTATTATTTAGCTGCTTTCTCATTTCCAACAGATGCGTTTTTCAATCCATTAGGACGATGTTTCTGCCCTTGTCTAAAGGCTTTATGGTTATTGAGGGATTGTTTTTCAACTCATTAATATCCTTCCAATCTTTTTGAGAGAAACTGATCTTATTGGGATTGTGCTGCCATTTTTTGCGGAGGTCATTTAGGTCATCTATGACTAGTTTCTGGAATGGATCGACTCGGTTCCCTTAGGGAAGTTGAGGACAGAATCTACTATGTGGCTTAAGGCCACTCCCCACATGATGATCCATTCTAAATCCCATGTCCATTAAGATGTTCCCATGTTCCACTTCTCCCAATTCTTGAATTTCCACTCTCTCCATCATATTGGTAGATACTCCTTCATTATTTATAAGATTATCTGTCAGGCCTTCTGTTTCCAGTCAATGAATATTTACAAGGTCAGGGATATCTGAGATCTTGAACAGGGAGGAAGTCCTCTTAGGTTTCATCTGATGGTATTTGTGGAGCTTTATTTTTATTATATACTTGTAAATCTCAATCCTTGAATTTGTAAAGTTTGGACGTGCTGATGATCAAAATGTTAGACCCAAGTTAAGTAAACTCTCCTGATTGCTATTTAATGTTATTGATGAAATATTTACAATCAAGGGCTTATCCTCTGAATGCACATCCAATTCCATTGTTGTTATCTTCTGTTCTTGTTTTTTCCTTGCCCCCTTCCTCTTACTCCTCCTTATTCTACAGTTTCTTTTCCGATGTTGTGCTGTAGTCTGTCTCTTCCCCCTTGTCATGTGGTCATTCTTAATAGTCGCAGTTCCTTAATTATAATAATTAAATCTTTTAACGTTGTATCGTCCTCGTATTTCTCCAATACTTTATTGATCATCTCAATCTTTGCTGTTTGTAGTTCCATTTTTCTTTTGGAATGTTTAGTCAAGGTTCTGATTAATCTTACTGAGCATTCTTCAGTGTTTTCACACCATTAATTTATTAGATCTCCATCCATGTCTTCGTATGTTGGTAATAGCATGATCCTTAATCCTCTCGGAACTCTTTTGCATTCTAAATATTTGGTGAGCGTTGTCCTCTCCTACCATTGTTTGGCCTCTATTGTTCATGCTCTCTCCAAATTCCTCACCAATTGTGTTGGTGTTCTATTCCCAGCACTCAATATACTTTCATTTTCCATAGTTCTTGAACTCTTTTGAAATGTATGTACTGCAGCTAACCTCCATTTGGCTTGTCTGTTCTCCATCCTTTTTTTATTAGACCACTTCCATTTCTGCCTTTGGCATATGGCCTTTGGCATATGTTAGAGTACACCAAGACACTCTGAGTGAACATCAATTCAGCAAAGGTGTCCTTCTTTAGGATTTCCAGTCCTGAAAAACTACCGGCCCATCTCTCTGCTTCCCTTCGCAGCCAAAGTCACCGAGAAATTCGTCAACGCCCAGCTGACCATCTTCATCGAAGAGAACACCATCCTCGACTCCTGCCAGTCTGGATTCCACAGCAACCACAACACCGAGACCGCCCTCCTCGCTGCCACCAACGACATCCGCGTGCTACTCGACCAGGGCCACACCGCGGCCCTCATCCTGCTAGACCTCTCTGCCGCACTCTGGCAGCCAGACTCCATGACGCCGGCATACGGGGAACCACCCTCGACTGGATCCACTCCTTCCTCGCTGGCAGAACCCAAAGGATCAGACTCCCACCCTTCCTCTCCGAACCCACAGAGATCAACCGCGGAGTACCCCAAGGATCATCGCTCAGCCCCACGCTCTTCAGCATCTACATGGCCCCCCTCTCCACCATCGTCAGACAGCATGGGCTCAGCATAATATCCTATGCCAACGACACCCAGCTCATCCTCTCCCTCATGAAGAACCCTGAAGACACCAGACTTAGCTTCCAGGAAGGAATGAAAGACGTCGCAGCCTGGATGAGCAACAGCTGCCTAAAGCTCAACTCGGAGAAGACAGAGGTCCTCGTCCTTGGACCCTCCCCTGCCGCTTGGGACAACTCCTGCTGGCCCTTCGCCCTCAGAAACCCACCCACCCCGACGTACCACGCCCAGAACCTCGGCATCATTTTAGAGTCCTCCCTCACCATGACGCACCAGATCAACGCCGTCGCCTCCACCTGTTTCAACTCCGTCCGCATCCTCTGCAAGACCTTCAAGTGGATCCCCCCGAAGCCAGAAAGACTGTCACTGACACACTCATAACTAGCAGACTGGACTACGGAAGTGCCCTCTACACTGGAATCAACAAATCCCTGCTACACAAACTATAGACCATCTGGAACACTGCAGCCAAACTAGTCCTCGGCACCTCACGACATGAGCACATGACCCAACACCTGCGAGACCACCACTGTCTCCCCGTCGAGAAGAGAGTAACTTTCAAGCTACTCACCCACGCCTACAAATCCTTCCACAACATCGGACCCAAATACCTCAATGAAAGAATCTCTTTCCATGTACCCAAAAGATACCTCCGCTTCACCGACCTCGCCCTAGCAGTAGCCCCGTGCGTCTGCAGAGCCAGAGCAGGTGGAAGAGCCTTCTCCTGCGTCACAGCCAAAGCCTGAAATGAACTCCCAGTCAACATCAGATGCTCACCTACCCTGCACACCTTCAGGAAGAGCCTCAAGACCTGGCTTTTCGGCTGACCCGGAGCTGCACCGCCCGCCCCAGCGCCTTGAGACCCTCACAGGTGAGTAGCATGCTTTAAAAGCCCCTGATTGATTGATTTATTGATTGATTGATCGATCCCAGTTAATGTGCCTATGTCATTGCCACCACAGTGCACAATCATGTGGTCAGGAGCTGGAGAATCCACAATGCTTTTAACCAAGGGCACTAATTGATGACACTTTAACCCTCTCTGGCCAATCCAAGTAATATCCACATTAGCCAAACCCAAGTCCCTGTCAATACTTCTCTTTTTTGCAGCCTCACCAGCCCAACAGACATAGCTGTTGCCCACCATCCACATTCTTTTGAAGGAAGGAGGAGTAGCATACAGGACAAGTCTGCAGCTGAATGTGACAGTTAGTAGAATGAAAGGCAGTTAAAATGCATGTGTGCTGGTGGTTTAAAAAAAATAAAACATTTGATTGGATGCATGGAATATGCAGGTGAATAAAAGTAGGTAGCGTTTGGAAAGGATTAGTAAATAGATGTTTCATTGACTCTGGTAAATAGATAAAAATGTAATATATATGCTTTGCAGTATGTACAGTAAACCACACCTGCTGTAGCTCTTTTTGCAACTAGTATGGCCCTTCTAGAATATGCTGAGAAGTTGTGACCTACTGGGTCTAGTGGGTTGCTCTGGAGAATGTGCTAAGAGTGTATTGGGGGTAGGGTATTAAAGAGAGAGGTGTCAGTTTTTAGAAATTGGAGAGGTTTAGGCTCATTGTTCTATAAGGAGGTCTTGAATACGTAGTGAGGACTTCACAATAAAGTGTAATATACTGGATACAGTTAAAAATATAAAACTAAACAAGTTTTCGAACTCTTGTTTTTGTTTGCAAATTCATCGTGATTATCGCAATGTCATTGCGATTTTGCCGAAATAGGCATCCATTTTGGGCTTAGCTCTAAAAGTGAGTAAAAGGGTTAACAGATAGTAACCATTCAGAAGTGGACTTAGAACAATTAAATATGAAAGGAATGTTTTTATTTGCTGCCTTTTTTGTAGTATCAGACAGTGGAAAGTAAAGAAGGTTGCCATTTATGGTTGCTTTGTATGAGAGTGGTGTGCCATTCTTGTGCTAAGTTTTTACAAAACCTGAAAGTATTGCATTTAGCTAATAAGAGAAAAGAAGGCAATTTGAGCAATGAACTCATTCTTGTGGTATGTGAATTACATTTCTTTGTAAGTAAAAACATTAATAAAAAAAGTAAATGTGTATGTGAGATTGAAAAAAGAAAAGTCATATAAAAATATAATCCTATTTAAAGTACATGAGAAGATTTATGACTGGTAATATGAGTTTGTGTGAGGTGCAGAGTAGGTTTCTGAGAAGTAAGTTTGCAATGTGTTGCCATAGAACTGCATATTGCTCTTGTGTTGCTTTAGTCCATTCTCTATATAGTAGAAAAAACACTGTAGTGTAATGCTTACAGTTATATGTAGTAATGTATTAGGAGATATAAAAGTTTTATATTTGTATAGATGATATCCTGGACAGAAACCATTTTTCTCTTTGAATTCTGGGATTTGTAGTCCTGTTTATTCCATTATAAAAGAGGATTAGAGCAGTCAGAATTGAAGGACTAAAACTTGCACTGTAGTGTATATAAAGCATACACCTGTGGAATTTCTCAGCTATGTATTATTATTACATAGGTGTTTCTAATTTATAAGGTTAGGGTTTTATATGACTAGATGGTGAGATATGTTCTTTAATGTTATACTAAGTCAAATCTTTAGTATGACAGTGCTAGGCATGGTTAAACATTTTCTGTTTCAATGTGGGTCAGGCTTACTACTTTACCACTGCAGAGTATCCTTATTGAGCCTCAGTCTCAGCTTCACTAGGCATGTAACGTGTCTGTGAAGGGCTAAATGTATAGTTTAGAACACATAACTGACCTCTGAGATATGCTGTGGGTACACCATAAAGCGTAATTGTTTCTGCTTAGAAAACTGAGAGTTGTTCTTTGAAAATTTAGTAACTTGTCATAAGTGTGACACTCCTTTTGCACGCACTACATATGCTATAGTACTAATAATACAACTGACATAGAGGTTTGCAAAGTGTATTGCCTCTCTCTCATCTCCTAACAGACCAACAGATGAACTTATACATTCATCTAACAAAATCATGAACAAGGTGTATATCCAGCACTATGAAAGGGAGTTGGACATAGGGCGATATACCTTTGTAATTACAAATACAGGCACTGACATATTGATTCAGGTATGTGTGTATACTTTGAAGAGCTAAACAGCTTTCAAAACAGAAAGTCACATACTGGCACATTTTCTTAAATATCTCATCAGACTGCTATCTAGGCCATTGGGAGGTAAAACGTAACGCATGTACTCTGAAGATTCATTGAGCTATATGCACTCCTAGAGACCCCTGTTCCCAATTATACATCCACCCTGCCACCCACACTTCAATCTGACATAGATGGATAAGCAGTAACCACAAAAAAAGTAGGTAGCCACTTAATCATGTGGGAGAAATGGAAACGCAGTTAGTGGTGGAGATCCAACTGTATTAAGTATGGTGAATTCTATAAGGAGGTCTAGAAGGCCATCCTTAATGGAAGAGGTCTTCTACCTGGGGTAATCTCATGTATAAATCGTCATGTGGCTGTCAGGGGAAAAAAAGGAAGAATCAAGACAACAGTATCTTTTTGACCATATGTCATTCATTCTAGATATAAACCTGACACCCACCCTGGTGGAACACAGGACTATGATCACAGATCTCCTAAATACCACACATAATCACACAACACATGAGAAACCATAAATAAAAGTAATAGTAATGCACGTGAGTGGGTGAAAGAACCTCAGCAAACTATCAGGATCACGGTAGGATACTCCTGATGCTAGCTTAGGTCAAAAGCCATTTTACTCAAACTGTATAATGAACCCATTAGTTATCTGTTATAATCTATTGTTTGGCTACTAGGAGTACTATATCCTTCGTATTACACTATATGTTAATAGACATATAAGAACAAACCCCTGCTGCTTACCCTCGATTAAAGGGGGTACCGCATGTTTGGTCAGAGGGAGGGGTGGTGGCCTTCGTAATCACACACTATATGAGGGGTATATCAGAAAAAGTGAGAATCATAAATAGGAAGGATAACATAAAATGAGTATAGATGATAATCCACCTATCATTTAGAGGAAACACAATAAACAAGGCACCATATCATTCTTGTCATTAATGTTAGTAGCCAGGTTCACTTTAGATTGTCTGGTGAAATCTTAGGTACAGCGGTATACGTCAGTGAAGAGAAAAGCTGGTTGAAATCTTTATTAGTCCGCATATTGTTTAATGGTTGTGCCCCCAGTCGGTTCAGGTGGTCAATGTGGTCAATGAGCCCCCAGAGACCAGAGACACATATATATCAAATGATTTTACTACAACAATAGGCTATATTTACGCCCAGTCGTTGCAATAATAACCCGTTTGTGACCCAAGGTTTCAGATTTTTTCCATATATTTTTCTCATACTTTTGCACATTTTATACATACTAAATACCGGCCACAGGGATCCGTTAGTGTAGAGAGCCTGTCAGAATGCCAGATCCCAAAAGAAAACTAGGATAAAAAAATATATACAACTTCTTGTTGTTAAAACAGTGGTGTAGGCAGAAAAGATGACTTCACTTACCTCTTAGTGGTTGACTGTCTGTAATATATTTAAAAAATGCCCAAAGTTACAGGACGAGGTAATGGAATAGTTAATATGTATCCCACCTTGTCAGTTCATTGTTATTCAAATAATCATTGCGCAAGTATGCAAAAATCACCCTTCACTCATTCATCATGCTTAGTTAATTACACCAATGGTGTGTTTCCCAGGGACAACAGTCCTGAAATCAACCCCCGCTCCTTACTTCATCAGAAGTACCTCCACGCCAGTCCACCTAGTGCATCCGCTCCCAGCCAGTTGGTACAATGTAAACGCGGCAGGGAGCAGTTCAAATAGTCTCTGTTGGTAGTGGAGCGCGTCAGTGGCAAAGTTACGTATACCAGTTGCCGTCGACGCTCAAGGGCGTGGCTATTGGCCTGACGTGCTGGTTCTGCATTAGGCTGGGACATGTAGTTCCTCTCTTGTGGGGGTAGGGTTCGAATCCCCACTGAGGAACAGAAAAAAAGGGAGGGGGACAAGGAGGGGGGAAAAAAGAGGAAGAAGTAACTAAAGAAATCGAGGAGATAGAGTATTAAACAATTGCCTTGGAACGGGTGCTAAAGTGACTATTGCCGTGTTAAGATTTTTGATGTGTATGAATTGTATTGATGACTGGTGTAACCCAATCACATCTATATAGCATTATTGTTGATGCTTCTGAGTCACCAAGTAACACATGTTGTAGCCAGAGGGTCATCGTGCCACCCGTCATGGAAACCTGGGTATTAATCAGGAAACAGTGTACCCTTCCTAGATGGTAATTAATAAAGGGAAGAAGGGTTTAATGAGTACATAAAGGAAAGGGCAAGTGTAGCATTTCTACTTGTCATAGAAGACTGAATCATGGTATGGGACAGAGCCCGCTTGCTTGGTCGTGATTAGTAGAGGGAAGACTGTGACTACATAATGGAGAAGGGCAAGTGTTGATGTTGAGGGCAACACTTGTCTATACTCCAGAATCGTTTGTTGTATGGAGATTAGACTCACAACGTATAACCCCCTTTGTGAGGGATAATGATGCCCCTATATCTGTTCCTTATCTGTTAGATTTGAGTTTAGCCTGTCAATAAACCTCCCCACGGGATTTCATCATTGAGTCCCACTTGGTCTGTATGGAGCTTATGTACCTATCTTTGTTCAAACAGGAGAAGTGCCTTTGTCATGTCAGTGTGCTCCTGTGCTAGTCGTTCTATGATAGACAACTCAAGTTGATCTGCTATGTGACCTCTGTCAATGTAGTGGGAAGTCAGCTTTGTAGCATCCCTTCTGTATCTAATTGTACTGCGATGTTCTATGATGCGGATGCGGACCTTGTGTGTCGTCATTCCAATGTATAGTAACCCGCAGGGGCACTTGACCATATAGATTACATTGGTAGAGTTACAATTCATGAGACTCCTCTGTCTCCATGGCATTCGCATCCCCAGATCAAGTTCTTTTGTCCGTTTTGTGAGACAGCATACGCTACATGAACCACATGGTGAATGTCCTATAGGACGTGTAAGATTCCACAATGTGGTTTTTAGGGACGTCTCACCCTTGTTCTTGTATGAACCACCATATCTTTTATATTCCTCGCCCTTTTGAAGGAATACATTGGTCGTTCTATGTCTAAACCTCCGGACTGGAGGATTTTCCAGTTCTTTTTCATGATTGCTGTGAATCGGTTAGACAGGGGCTAAAGGTGGAAACACAGATTAGTCGATCACATGTCTTTTTTGGTTGTGTCTGGAGCAGTTGCTCACGGTTGTTATGCAGTGCCCGCTTTTTTGCTTTCTTAATTTCTTTGGGTAGTTTTTGATATTAGTCTTTTGGTTAGTTTTGTTGCGTGGATCTGATAATCACTTTTCTCCGTGCAGTTGTGTCTCAACCGTAGAAATTTGGCCTACCGGCAAGTTCTCTCATAAGCCTTTGTGGTTGACATAGATAGAAAAGCAGACAGACACTAAAACACCCAGTGAAATACTGACAGAAGCACCTAAACATTCATTCACATAGACAAGTAGAACTGCTATCTATTTAGCACAAGTGGAGGCAGTGGCACACATAGTTAAAAAAAAAACAGTACTCCCTAACACATTCAGGAGGTAATCTATATACACCTGTAGACAGAGATTTACAGAACTATACATGTCAGAAAGACAGGCAGTCATTTACCAACAAACTTACATACACATGCAATCACAGGCCCAGATAAGGACTGAGACACTTATTAAGATATCTGTTATTGAACTGACATTTTCTTTTGGAACTTGCAAAGAAGTAGCCCTTGCATCATTTTCAGGCCTGTTACACTACAGCCTATGCATGCAGTTGTACTGCTAGGCTAATGTACACATTTGAAACTCCTACACAAGGCATAAACTGCTCTTTTATCACGTAAAAGTAACCACTCACAAAGGCTATAGGGCAGGCTGGTATGTGCTTCAAAGGTAACACATGTAATTCACTAAGCTATATGCGCTCATATATACCCATGTGACCAATTATACATCTACCCTATCACCCAGACTACAATCTGACGCACCTTAGTGGAAAAGCAGACAGCCATAGAAACACCCACATACATAGTGACAGAAGCACCTAAACATTCACTCACATAGACAGGCACAAGTCTCATCCATCCAGCACTAACGGAAGCAGTTGCACATGCACCTAAAAAACCTAATGCTCACTAACACACCCAGGAGCCAATCCATGCAGCCCCCTACATATAGATTTAGAGAACCACACATTTCACAAAGAGATGCTGTGATTTAGCAACAAACTTATATACACATGGAATGGAAGTCAAAATAGGGGCTGGGATACTGATTCCTATACCTGCTAAATAACTGACACTTTGAAGTCTAAGATGCAGAGAAGTAGCCCTTGTATCATGTTTTGGACCTTGTACAGGTCAGACTCTGCATGCAGTTTTATTGTTAGGCCAACCTTCACATGTGAAACTGCTACAGAAGGTATAAGCTGCTCTTGCTGTGCATATGTCTCCACTAATGTAGGGTGTAACTGGTATATGCTTAAAAGGTAACATGTACTGTGAAGATTCATTTAGCTGTATGCGCTCATACAAACTCATGTGCCCTATTAAACATCCAGCCTGCTATCCACTGTTTTATTGAAGACACCTTAGTTGAAAATCAGACAGGCGCACAGAAACACCCACTGACATAGTGACAGAAGCAGCTAAACATTCACTCACATACAGAGGCACAAGTGATATCTATGGAGTAATAATGGAGGCAGTTGCACTCACAGCTAAAAAAAAATAATACTCGCTAATACATCTAGAAGGCAAAGCATGCAGTCCCTTATAGACACATTTAGCGAACCATAGAGGTGATAAAGAGAGGCAGTAATATTCCAACAAACCTATATACACATGGAATCACTGTGGCAGATCGCCACTGAGATACTCATTCAAATGTCTGCCAAAGAACTGTTTCATGTCTAATATGAAGAGAAGTAGCACTTGTATCATGTTTTGGGCCTTATACAATTCAGCCTCTGCATGCAGTTTTACTGGTAGGCCAACCTTCACATTTGAAACTGCTACTCAACACATAAACCGTTCTTCTACTATGTATAAGTCTCCTTTGAGGTAGGCTATAGGTAGGCCATAGGGCAGAGTGGTATGTGGTTAAAATGTAACACATGTACTGTGAAGATTGACTGAGCTATATAAACGTATACAAACTCACATGCTCTTGTAAACATCGAGCCTGTCACCCAGACTTTAATCTAGCACAGCTTAGTAGAAAAGGAGACAGGCACAGAAACACCCACTAACATAGTGACAAAATATTCACTGATATAGATAAGTAGAATTGATATCTGTATAGCACTAATGGACACAGTGCCACACTCAGCTAAAAAAAACTAATACTCACTAAGACTGCCAGGAGGCAAAGGATGCAGTCCCTTACAGATACATTTAAAGAACACTAGAGGTTACAAAGAGAGGCAGTTATTTACGAACAAACTTTTATACACATGCAATCACATCTTAGATATGGATTCAAAAACTCATTCACATATCTGCTAAAAACGTGACACCTTCAAGTCTAACGTGCAGAGAAATAGCCCTTGCATCATGATTTGGGCCTTGTATGCTTCAGTGTGTGTATGCAGTTTTATTGGTAAGCCAACCTTTACATTTGAAACTCGTACACAAGTCATAAACTGTTTTTCTACTACGTATAAGTCTCTTTTGAGGTAGGGTATAGGTAGGCCATAGGGCAGGATGGTATCTGGTTAAAAGGTAACACATGTACTTTAAAGATTCACTTAGCTATATGCACTCATACAAACTCATGTACCTTATTAAAATCGGATACGCCACCCAGACTTTAATCTAACACACCTTAGTAGAAAAGAAGACGGAGACAGAAACACCCACTGACATAGTGCAGAAGCACCTAAAGATTGAGTCACACCTAGAGGCACCCGTGATATCTATGCAGTGCTAATGAAAGCAGTTGCACACACAGCTAAAAAACACAAACACTCACTAAGACATCCAGCAGGGAAAGCATGCAGCCCATTACATATATATTTAGAGAACCATCGATGTTACGAAGAGATGCAGTCATTTACCAAGCAACTTACACACACATGCAATTGCACCTCATATTCACACTCAAACACTTATTCATATATCTGCTAAAGAACTGACACTTTGAAGTCTAACATTTAGAGAAGTAGCCCTTGTGTCATGTTTGGGGGTTGTACACTTCAGTGTGTGCATGCAACTTTACTGCTAGGCCAATCTTTACATTTTAAACTCCTGCACAAGGCATGCACTGTTCTTTTACTATGCATTAGTCTACTTTGAGGTAGGGTAAAGGCTGGCCGTAGGGCAGGCTGGTATCTAGTTAAAAGGTAACACATGTACTTTAAAAATTCAATGAGCTATATGCACTCATACAAACTCATGTACCCTATTAAACATTAAAACGCCACCCAGACTTTAATCTAACACACCTTAGTAAAAAAGCAGACAGGAACAGAAACACCCACTGACATAGTGCAGAAGAATCTAAAGATTGAGTCATATAGAGAGGCACAAGTGATATCTATGTAGTGCTAATGAAGGCAGTTGCACACACAGCTAAAAAAAACTAATACTCACTAAGACATCCAGCAGGGAAAGCATGCAGGCTCTTACAGACACATTTAGAGAACCATAGAGGTTACAAAGAGATGCAGTCATTTACCAAGAAACTTACATACACATGCAATAACACCTCACATTCGTACTCAAACACTTATCAAGATATCTGCTTAAGAACTGACACTTTCAAGTCTAATATTTAGTGAAGTAGCCCTTAGTTCATGTTTTGGGCCTTGTACACTTCAGTGTTTGTATGCAGTTTTACAGCTAGGCCAACCTTTACATTTTAAACTCCAACACAAGGGATAAACTGTTATTTTACTACATATAAGTCTCCTTTGAAGTAGGGTATAGCTAGGCCATAGGGCAGCCTGGTATCTGGTGAAAAGGTAACACGTGTACTGTTAAGATTTACTGAGCTATACGTAGTCATACAAACTCATGTGCCCTATTAAACATCCAACCTGCCACCCAGACTCTAATCTAACATAATCTTAGTAGAAAAGCAGACAGGCACAGAAACACCCACTGACATAGTGGGAGAAGCACCTATGTATTCACTCTGAAAGACAGGCACAAGTGATACGTATGTAGCGCTAATGGAGGCAGTTGCATCCACACCTAAAAACCCCAATACTCACTAAGACACCCAGAAGGCAATCCATGTAGCCCCTTACATACACATTTATAGACCCATACTGTCACAAATAGATACAGTGTTATACAAACAAACTTACTTACAAATACAATCACACTGCCACATAGGGACTGACACACTGAATCAGATATCTACTGACAAGCTGACACTTTGAAATCTCCCTTTCAAAGAAGTAGCCCTTTAAACATGTATTGGGCCTGTTACACTTGAGCTTGTGCATGCACGTTTACTGCTAGGCTGAGTTGACATTTAAAACCCCTTGCCAAGCCTTAAACTACTCTTCTAGCATATGTGGCTCTCCACTAAGGTAGGCTGTAGCTATGCGATAAGATCAGGTACTATGTGCTTAGAAGGTTTGACATGTACTTACAAGTTTCAGTGAGTTATATGTGGTGTTACAGAACTATATACCCAGTTACACATACAGTCTGCCAGCCAAATTTCAGTCTCAGATAAGTAACTACAAATGGATAGAGCCATTAATACACCAATTCACATAGTGACAAAATCATTTAAACATTCACTCATTCAGACAACTGTTTGTGTGTGCACTACTAAAAACACTGCAAAAACAAGTAAACAAAAAACAAAGTTTAATACCAACTAACAAAGGACAAACAGGCTTTCACATAAAAAGAAAGAAATTGTCGAAAAAAGGAGAGACTTTAACCAGAAGGAAGAGGCAGTTCAAGGAAATCAGATTGAGAATGTTCCATACTAAAGTAATTCACAACGTATTAGCTTCTATGAAGAAATATAAAAGACGAATGCAAGCAATCAGACAAAAAGAATGTGTTGAAGTTATAGTTGATAAGGTGTTTGCTTTGAAAAGGAAGCTATTGTTAAGAGATGAAGAATGGTGCTCCAAAAGAAGTGATGGTACCTAGAAAGAATATGTGACGTTACAACGCGATCAAAATGATCGCGGTACGTTACATCGCAGTTTTTACAACGCAAGTCGTTACAACGACTTGCGCTGGAGGGCGCTAGACTTAGGAATAGTATGATTTACTATTCCAACACCAGTCTACGTACAGTAGGGAAGGTGTTGGAATAGTAAATCATACTATTCCTTAGGTTAGAGCGCCATCCAGCGCAAGTTGTTGTAACGACTTGCGTTGTAATACCCACGATGTAAAGGCATTGCGATGCAATCCCCGCAAGGTAATGGTGTCTCCCACCTAGAAATGTAGAGAAAGTGATTGCTGAAGAGGTACAGGGAATGCGCAGACAGGCCCCTGTATACAAATGGAGCTGTATTAGTGTTTGCAATATTCAACAGCAATCATAGATACATTGAGAAATGTCCTCATTATGTTTCCTTGCAGAAGTTTAAAACAGAAAATAGGTACTTAGCAAGAATTAGATCCATGCAAAGTAATGAAGCATACTAATTTACTAGGACACTCACTAGCTTGTCTATCAAAGAAAGTGCATCAAAGCGCATTTCATCATTTCAGAATGTTAGCTGTACACCACTCAAAAAAGCAAACTTTAGTTAGAATGGCTTTACTGTGTAAAAACTCCTGCCCTATGTTTAGGAGAAATGAATGGAGCTCTTTTGCTTGGTACTGTGGCAGAGGTAGAAAAGGTTTGCGATGATGTGCAGTTTTGTTTCTTTGGTCCTGAACAGGATTGTAGGGAAAATGAAGAGTTGGTAAGAGCAGGTGGTGCAGAACAGGAAATAGGTGTTGCAGTGGGTAGCTTTGAAGACAAGATTACAAAGTTTAATACAGTGTGTTCAGAGAAACCAGATTGTGTTTGTATATGTTGTCGACACACTCACTCAAAAGTCAAACTCGGAATTTTGATTTATTCTTAAAAAGTGAAGAAAAGAACAATGATAAGTGGCGAGAATTTGGTATGTACTTGTTTGTAGAGGAACAGTTTGACTTGTCCACACTACAAGGTATATGTAAATACTGCTACAATAAGTTAGAAAGCCAGAAGCACTTAAAGATTTGAATGTTTATTAATCCATGCTAATCCAGTGTGTACATCCATTTCAAGCTATAGTCCGTATGGAGTCGAAGACTAGGAAATTACCTCCAACTGAGCTCCAGAAAGGTCTTAAAGGTAGACCATTAGATTTTAAGAAAAATATTGAAACTATAGGTGTAGAAAGGGATTTGAAAGAAGGACTTGTAATTCTATTAAATGGTGCCCTTACCAAGAGCAAAAAGATATGGCTAGATTTAGTAGATGTTAGTAAAGTTAAAAAAGCAACTACATATATAGGGTACAAAATAACATTTACCATGCAGATGCACATATTCTTTGAGATATCACACACATGGAGAATGACACATCACTATTGACAGGTCAGATTGAAAAGGTGGATTGATCCACATCAGAAGAAATTTATGAATATTATAGCATCCATCCCTACATTCTCAAGAAATTATTGGTGATACTATTGATTTGTATCAATTGAAAGAAGCGAAAGGTGCTCCCTTAAGTGTGAGGGAACTTTTTTTAGAAGCTCGCTGTTTCCCGCATCTGCTTCCTACTGGAGTAGGTGGTAGGTATGATGACCGGTCTGTACAAATACCAGCGGCCAAGTACTTGTCAAGTAGACTTCATTCAGAGGACCCAAGATTTAGCCAGTGTATCCCTTACATGTTTCAGCTACTATTTGAGAGTGACTTGTCTGGGTTGTCTTATGCTGTAAATTAAATTGTGAAAACAGGAGTGCATTTGCAAAATCTGTCAGCAAGGCAATTTGTTGAGAAAGTTCGAGGAAAAGATGAACCACTGGAATACAACTTGATAAATCTCATGGCATGTCAGTGTGGCACCAACAAGTATTGGTATCATCGACATGGTGAACTCAAATGCATGTTGAGAAACCTAGGAGCACCTGCATGGTGTCTATAACTCAGTAGTGCTGAGTATGCATGGCACGAATTACTGGAATTCTTGCAAGAGGCAAATTCAAAAATAAAAGACATCAATCTGAAGACGCCAATAGAACTCTCCTCATTGGACCCTACAAACCTTTACATATATTTTAACCACAGATTTCCAAGCATGATGCGTTTTATCTGCAAAAAAATGAACCCTCCTCTCGATGAAGTGGCTGACTTTTTTTGGGCGGAAAGAGTACCAAGCTAGAGGTGCTCCACATATTTACATGCTTCTATGGGTAAAAGACGCCCCAAAGTTTGGAACAGACATTGATGAATCTGTGTTGTCTTTCTTAGAGCAGTATGTGACTTGTACAATCCCAAAGGATAGTGGTGACAAGATGTTAAGACAAGTTTTACGATTCCAAAACCATAGGTGTGGAAATTACTGTAGTCAAAAATACAGATCCAAAGGAAAAATTTACTCATGTTTTGGATTGAACCACCTGTCACCTTAGAAGAAAGAGTGAACAGCATTTTGTCTACAGTCAGGCACATCCATAAACAGAAATCACAGAAAAACACATACAACCTGAGAAGAACAGAGTTCTCCAAATACATTAATGACTACAACCCTGTTATTCTGCAGATGTGGAATGCAAATATGGATTTACAATTTATTTCAAACAACTCGATTGCTGTTGCTCACAATGTCACATCATATATTATAAAGTCAGCAAAGACAGAGATGAAAGAGATATGCGAAGAGATTTCTGCTACGAGTCTTATGAAGAAATTGTACAGTTGTAGTTTTGTTGTATTCCGCTTTAGGGGTCCGTATATAGGTTTTCCTGAATCATGTCCTTATATAGGCACAATTTGCATTGCCCTTATATAGGCATAGAAATCCCTGTCCTTATTTAGGCATTAACCGTGCACTCCAAATACAGGCATGGTCACCGACATCCGTCCACCCTAACGTCACAACGAGTTCTTAGAAACCAGACCCTTAAGCTTCGGGAGTTCCCCTAGCACAGGACTATTGATTTCTCCAAGAACTCATCTATTATGTATGAACCGTTATACCTTAAGGGTTCATTCCTGACGTCTTCCTCTGTCCGACTTCACGTCAATGCTAACATTCCACGACACCTACCAGGTATAAATATACCTTCCCTTGCCCAAGCAAGTTAGAGGAGACCTTGACTTCAGAGGAGCCCGTATCCCAGCCTGACGCACTGAGAAGACGCTGTCATTCCTGCACGCAGACGAATCCAGCTTCCAGTGTTCTGACTCCCTTCGCGGGGTGTTAGAGTTCCAGACCCGGCAGGAGATTCCCACCTCTCTCATTCTCAAGGTATGGAGCTGACTAGAACCTAGAGGGACTCTTGGCATATCATACTCTGCATACTAGACTTAACATACTCTTAGTATACCAGACGAGAGAATACTCCACCTACTTCTACCTTTCCCTACACCTAGACCAGGTTAGGTACATTGGGGTAGAACTAGTTTAGGGACGCATCGTATGAGTACTCGCATTTTTAGCTCATGTTATTTATGTACGTGAATATATGCTAAAAGATAATGCTAGCGCAGTATTATTTATTTCTACTGCTTACACTGTACATTATTTATCTTGCATACTGTCTTGTGATCATAACAGCACACATCTCTTACACGAGAAACAAGACTGTTCAATAAAACCCTTTTTATTGAAACGCCCGTCTTTCCTTTCTGTGTAACTCTGTAGAATCTAAGCATGCACGATTGAATGAGTGAAACTGTTATCTATTGTTTCCACGATTCTGAGACATGTTCCGCTTCTAAAGGGAAACAAAGTTGTCATGTTTTTCGGTTGCCAGAACCTACTCCCTTCTTGTTCTCAAGGAGTTTCTAGTGGCCTCTGAGCTAGCTGGCACAGGTAATTAAGTTTAATATAATCGATAGGGACATACTGACCTTAGTCCTATGTCAAACCTATAGGTTATATTATTCCAATGCGCAGAGCCTATTAGGGAAATAGGAACTACACTACATGGCGCCCAATGTGGGGCTCAGTCTTTGCTGCCATCTATACTAAAACACATGGTATTCCATCAATTGCAGTAATACCTGATGTCCAGAAATAAATTAAAAACGAATACGGGCAGAGCCTGCTCTAAATTTAGGTATGAAATTACTGAAAAATTTCGACCAGGTCTCAACAATAATGTTATCTAATATTAAAGGGGAGGCAGCAGCAGTGGCGATCCGCCAACGATTAAGAGAATTTGATGTTACAGAACATCAAACAGAACTACCCAGAATAATAGAACAATCTTATGCAGAATTAGGCAGAGATAGTTTGGGTTGAAGACCATTGAAGCCAAAACTATCTGAAAGTCCTGAGAAGGACTCTATTAAACAAACTCCTACATCTTCTAAAAAGAAGTGGGAAAGTAACAAACAAAATTCAAACGAGAAACGTTCTCAATCCCGAGGTAGGTATCCTCAAAAGGAGCCCTCTGAAAGGAGGTATAACCTCAGGAATAGGGATAATTTGAAAAAGCCTGACAGGTATCAAGATACTGATACACGCTCCTCTCGTACCTTTCAGATCTCGTCACAGACATCGGAAAGAAGAGGACGGTCAGAACATAGAGAAGAACGCCTGAAATCGAAAGACGACAAACCCGTTCCAAAAAACAAATCAAAATCTCAATTCTCAAAGAAGAAGGTAGCAGGTCTGAAGGTCAGACATGCCGAGGATACTGAGAACACAACTCAAGAACGGAGAATGGGCTCAGACAATGCTGGACAGTGCTGCAGAAGTCACAATAGCTCGCCAGAACCTGAAGGAACTTCTGGAGATAGTGGACTTGAATGAGTACATTACAGTTGAGACGGTAGACACCAGGGTTAGTACTCCACAAAAGTTATATGAAATAACACTCCGGATGGAGGGAGACATACCCAGACAGGTGAAAGCACTCTTTTGGGAAAAACTTTCAAAGGGTTATGATATACTTCTAGCAGAAAAAGACTGGCCACCACAATTTGTCAGGGAGTGCCCACATGGCGAGGACATTATTATGCCAGCCTTCTCTAACCATATTCCAATTCATCTAAAATATACTTATGCCAGGAAATGGGCAGTTGGCCAGGCCCCAGCATTATACAAAAATCATGTAGGATGGGATGAGGATTCACCTCACCATAAAATACATCTAAAAAATGAACCTACTGCACAAAGGCAGTATCCAATAAAGCAAGAAGCTAAAAAACAGGTCAGGGAGATCTTAGATCAACTTGAATACCAAGGGGTGATTGAAACATGCACCTCTTCAATGAACAATCCTTTGTTTCCTGTCTCCAAACCAGACAACACCTATCATCTAGTTTTGGATTACAGACATTTAAATACTTGTTCTAAAACATTTGCAGTGCAAAATGCACATAGTACAGCATTAATGAATAACATTGTGCGTAAAAAATACAAAACCACATTGGATATCTCAAATGGTTTCTTTTGTCAAAACATAGCACCTGAAAGCAGGTACTTAACAGCTTTCTCAATAATGGGGACCCAGCGTCAATTTTGTCGACTCCCACAAGGGTTCAAGAACAGCCCGGGGTTATTCTCAGCGAGGGTAACGGAGTTACTACAAATTTATGACAATGAGGCATTGTCCTATGTCGATGACATCTATCTGACAGACGATGATCTGGATAAACACTTGAACAGGGTGAGTACCATTATACTGGGCTTCGCCTCTGAGGGCTACAAATTCAACTTAAAAAAATCAAGAATTGCCCATCTCAATGTCCTATTCCTAGGATACGAGCTTTCAAGTGAAGGCAAGAGCTTGGCAGCCAACTTTTTAGAAAGGTGTGCGCTGCTCCAACCTCCTAAGACGCTGAAAAACTTACAATCCATCCTGGGTTTCCTAAATTTTGGAAGAACTTACATTCTAAATTACGCAGAAAGGATTAAACCTCTCTACGCATTAATCAAACCTGATTTTTCAATCAAAAATTGGACACAAGAACACACAGAAATCTTGCGTTCACTCCAAGCTAACATGTTAGCAACAAATCACTTACAAACACGCGTAAGTCAACGCAATTTAGTGATCCGAATAATTTCGGGTCAATGCGGATTCACCTACTTAACATTTAATGAGGGTGAAAAAGTACCAATTGCATACAAATCACATTTGTATACACAAGCAGAAATGCGCTTCACTTCAACAGAAAAAATACTGACAGCAGTTCAAACTGCAGTAGCAAAAGAAAGAGCTCTAGCCCAAGGGAAACGCATTATTGTCGTAACCCCAGTTCCGGCCTTAGCGGCGGTAACTAAAGCGAGCATTCCAAATGCTAAAGCATTACATCCGAGATGGATACAATGGGTTAATTCTCTTGCTGCAACAGATGTTGAATATGTTTTTGATCCTGATCTAAAAACACAAGCGTTCCTGCAATATGAACATGAATGTCCTCTGCCCACTGAGATTCTGCCTCTCGATCAGTACGAATTCATAATTTACACTGACAGATCCGCACAGCCCGCAACAGGGAGTAAGCAAGCTTACAGTGCAGCGTGCGCAATCGTTAAAGGTCGCATGCGTGATGGCAAATTCAGACCTATGGTCACACAAACCCAATCTCTAGGAGATTGCACAGCTCAGCGAGCTGAACTACAAGCATTCAAACTGGCACTTGAAAGTACAGATCGAGAATTCCCCACACTAATAGTGTGCGATTCTTTCTACTGTGTGCAGTCGTATAATGAATATATACAAACTTGGCTTGGAAACGGGTTCAAAGATGCAAAAGGTGGCACAATAAAGCATAAAACGCTTTGGGAACAAGTAGTTCAGTTAAAAAGCGAACTACCAAAGGCTCACGTGATCCACACACTGAGTCATCAACGTGATGGCGTTCACGTTGCAGGGAATTCATTGGCTGACGAAGCCGCAAAGGGGGCTGTTCAGACGGCTTCCCTAGCTGCGATCACTCGTTCAAAAACGAAAATAGACAGTGAGATAATCTTGGCTGTCAATGCTACGAGCAAAGGCAGTGGTGCAGCGTTACCAAAAAAGTTTCCACTCAAGTACTCTGATGTAATTGATCGAACAACGTTCCTTTTGCTCGAATCCCTGGAGTGGGGGATAGGGTAATTCCAAACAAGGAACGCAGATTAGGACTAATCCTAGCAGCACACGAAGGGATAGCTTCTGCCCATGCAGGCATTTCTTCAACGGTATCTTTATTTACACAGAGATATTGGTGGCCTGGAATTAGGAAGCAAACCAAGAACTATGTTCTGGAATGTGAAATTTGCCAACAGATGAAAGTCTCCACAGTGAAACGTCCTGCGCAGACACCCCTGTTAATTTCAGACAAACCATTAGCTTGTGTTTACCTGGACCACTGCGGTCCCTTGCAAAGGGACGGTAACTATAAATATATCATGGTCGCAGTGGATTCTTGCTCTAGGTTCCTATGGATATGGCCTCAGCGCTCGGCTGACGCTCGAACTGTTATAAAAGATTTGCGAGTCTTTATCGGCACATACGCAATAAGCACGCTACATTCTGACCAGGGCCCTGCGTTTAGCTCTCGGGCTTACAAAGACACCATGGCCAGTCTGGGCATTGCATTGCGGTACTCCTCTCCATTTCATCCTGAGGGAAATTCTGTTGTGGAAAGGAAAAACCGGGACATAAAGCAGTCTATAACAGCTAGGGTATTAGGTTCGGGTGATGGGTGGGTCAAACATCTTTATGGGGTCCAACGCTCATTAAACAACTTGCCAAGAAGTTCTCTAGGGGGGGTCACTCCATATGAGGTCCTATTTGGGACAAGAATGTGGGTGCCAGATCTGGAATGCAGTGACACAGTGGTGGAAAATAAACCTTTTGATATCAAAGATCGTTTGGCTGTTTTACAGGACTTAAATGAACTAAGAACGAAACAAAGCAACGTATTCCTGCAGCCAACCACCACTGGGGAAAAACCGGTGGTCCCAGCAAGGCCTGTCTGGATTCCAAAAGTTGGGGATCTAGTCAGAGAAAAGATTGTGGACAAGAAGGAATTTGGACCTTCTTACAGACAGCCAGTACCTGTCCTAGCCGTTCAAGGAACAAGAACAGTACTTCTGCCGCCCCTTGCTGGGGAAAAAGGAGAAACGATTTGTGTCCATCGACCTCATCAAACCACAGTATGTGGCCTCACATCTACCACAGAGCCGTGGCCGCCATCGCACCCGAACTACAACGCACCACCAACACCACCTTCAAAACAGGCACCTTCCCAGACGACTGGAAGCGCACAGAAGTCAGACCCCTGCTCAAGAAGCCCACAGCTGACCCCACCGACCTCAAGAACTATCGCCCATCTCGCTCCTCCCCTTCGCAGCCAAAGTTGCAGAGAAAACAGTCAACAGGAAACTGACACGATTCATTGAAGAAAACGCCGTCCTCGACCTGTCCCAATCCGGATTCTGAAGCAACCACAGCACAGAGACTGCCCTACTCGCCGCCACAGATGACATCCGCACCCTCCTGGACCAAGGCCACTCCACAGCCCTCATCCTACTCGACCTATCAGCGGCCTTCGACACCGTCTCCCATCGCACACTAGTTGTCAGACTACACAACGCAGGCATACAAGGAACAGCCCTGGACTGGATCCGATCATTCCTCACCGGAAGAAGCCAAAGGATCAGACACCCACCCTTCCTCTCCGACCCCACGAAAATCACCTGCGGAGTCCCACAGGGTTCATCACTGAGCCCCACCCTCTTCAACATTTACATGGCCCCCCTCGCAGCCATCTTCCGACAACACGGCCTCAACATCGTATCCTACGCCAACGAAACCCAGCTCATCCTCTCCCTCACCAAAGACCCCACCACTGCCAAACTCAACTTCCAGAAAGGAATGCAAGACGTCGCAGTCTGGATGACCAACAGCTGCCTGAGGCTCAACGCCGAGAAGACAGAAGTCCTCGTCCTCGTTACCACCCCTTCTGCATGGGACAGCACCTGGTGGCCGACCGCCCTCGGAAGCCCACATACCCTCTCAGACCATGCCAAGAACCTCGGCATCGTACTCGACTCATCACTCTCCATGAACCGACAGGTCAACGCCGTCACCTCCAGCTGCTTCAACACCCTCCGCATCCTCCGCAAGACCTTCAAGTGGATCCCCCCTGAGTCAAGGAAGACAGTCACCCACGCACTCATCACCAGCAGACTGGACTATGGAAACGCACTCTATGCCGGCATCAACAAGTCCCTACTCCGCAAACTCCAGACAGTACAGAACAACGCCGCCAGACTCGTCCTCGGCATCCCCCGACACGAACACATCAGCCAACACCTACGAAGTCTCCACTGGCTCCCCGTGGAGAAAAGAGTCACTTTCAAAATCCTCACTCACGCCTACAAATGCTTACACAACAACGTACCCAAATACCTCAACGACAGAATCAACTTCCCCGTACCCAAAAGAAACCTCCGATCTTCCAACCTCGCACTGGCCGAAACCCCGCGCATCCACAGAGCCAGAGCAGGAAGAAGATCCTTCTCTCACATTGCAGCCAAGACCTGGTACGAGCTACCGGCAGACATCAGACGCGCCCCCTCCCTGAACACCTTCAGGAAGACCCTCAAGACCTGGCTCTTCGGCTAAACAGATCTGCGGACCCCCCCCCTCAGCGCTTTGAGACCCTCACGGGTGAGTAGCGCGCTTACAATTCCCTGATTGATTGATTGGCCAATACTAAATAGTAGGCCTCGTGGACTCCGACCTAGTAGCAGACACACTCCTCTCGCTACTATCCAAGAGGTTCAGACTGAAAGACTGATAACCATCGAGAATTCAGCAGTAACAGATGAAGGACTGAGCAACAATGCTATGGAACTCATCCCTCTTGAAACTCAAGTAACAGTTCGTCCAAATACACCTGTCTACACCAATGTAACAAGTGATCGACTGGTACCAGCGATTTCTACAAATCCTGATGCAATTCCAACAATTGACAGAACTGCTTCTGGCTATTTCATTAACTTTAATACGTTTTCCGAGGATCCGAGTGAGCCCGAGACGTCGCCAGCATCAAAAACTTTTAAACAGCAAGTACAAGACTTTTTATATTTTATGAAAAAGACTTATCTAGTTTCACCATGGATTGAACTTTGGGTAATTTCTGGAATATTTTTCTTCCTGCTTTGGCTAGCTTTGGTTATGACTATGAGCGTGCATATAAATGGGAGATACATCCATTTGGACGTTGAAAGGAAAGAAGTGAACTTACTTTTGACACCTCACAAATCATCCCATCATGAAACAAGAGACTTGTCTGCAGTGAACATCACAGCCGTTCCTATACAGGATGGTATAGTGTGGGACAAAACTGATTTTGATATCTTCGGCCCGACGGAACATTTGAACATTCCACATTTGTTTAAAATTTCACTAAGTGATTTTGTTTCATCCAGTACCGACTCTGATGATTGGGACTTTGAAACCGTACATGATATGATGTTTGACCTAGAAAAATCTGCTGCATTTTCTAATAATGAATATTTAGAGGGTTCATCAGACTATGAACAGCTGTATTGCTATAACCACTATGGTCATCATTTTTTGCATAAATCTGCAACACCTAGAAATGTGTTTATGTTTAACCAATGGGAGCATTGTCCTACACCACCAAAAGGTAGTTCAAAAACATTTGCTAAAAAGTTTCTATATTTTTCAGGATACAATACATCTGATCCAGAAACATTTTACTATAGAAATGTAAACAAAACAGGACTGAAAATTATGTTAACAATACAAAACAGATATACTCTGCAGCATTTATTGCCCAACTGTCTAGACAGGGTTTCGACTTATGGAAAGACACAATAGACACAAAATCTGTCTGGGGTACTAAAGATTGGCAAGTGGAGGGGATAGAAGCTTTATTTAGAGCCTGTATCGTCCCTCAGCAAATAATGTTTTTGAATGACACGGTCCAACAAACATCTTGCCTTGGGTTAGCCAAGATCAAAGACATGAAAAATCCTTCTGTACCAACACCTACAAGTGATAACAATACACAGGCAGCGGTTACAGTTGACACCATACTACAACTCAACAGAACAAATCCTGATTGGAGAAAATGGTTGATCTGGCCCACAGACACTAACAACTGTCAAGGGAGATTCCTGAATAAAACACAGGGGTTTACTATTCATAGGCCAGACCCACGATACATCCAAAGACAGCGTCCGGGGGTAGTAACAACATACAGTGTAGGAAAATTATGCCTCGATTGGCTGCAGAAATCTACACTTAAGGATGTGAAACAACACTTATCTTTACTTAAAGAAGACGCAGACCTTAAGGAATTCTTGCTTGGACCAAGAAAACCGCGTCAAAAATGTTTCATATATGCCGGCATCTATGCTGCTTATAATGAAGCATGGAAGGTGTCACAGATGGAGGCCGCAGAACGAATACGTGAACTTGATCGTATTAACTTAGAGAAAACTCTCTCTGTGGTCGACAATGGGTTAACAACTTTGTCCTCCAGAATTTATTCATTCGACAGTATTGTATCCTCTGCTATCGACATACTGGAACAAGATTTAGCCATGTTACAACAAGGCCAAACACAGTTACGTTCTATTATGTTATTAAGCTGGACGCTGCAATCTTTGCGTGCGGGCTATGTGCCTTGGCGTTTATCAACACGACGGCTCTGTTTGCAGAATACAATCTAACTGATAAACAGATCGAACTGGCACAAAGGGGAGCAAAGTATACAGTACTGAGCATTGAAAAACTTGAAAAATTACCATTCACAGTGGCAGAAAAATCAGCTACAGAATGGCTTATTCATGGCAAAATCACACTACCTGTGACTACTTTTCAGTTTCAGTATTGCCTCAAACAGATGCAAGCAGGCAAATATGAAAGGTTGGGTAAAGAATACATTAAGACATCCTGGAATTTACCATACACATTTAGATGTTGGAGTGGGGATCGTGAAAATGCACTAAGCGGTTCACTGATTTGTCAGGACATATCTTTACACGGGGCTTGTAATGGTTCTGTGGCAAATTTGTCCTGCCACCAGCAGGGAACACCAGCTGCTGTGATTAATCCAACGTTTGGACAACTTTCTAATGGGAGTTACCTCATGTTGAATGATCAGAGTTGCTGTGGCATGTTGCCAGGCATCCCATATCTAGTAACGGTCAACTCCAGGGTCACTTGCTGTATGCAAGTATTGTTTTCCCCAATAGACAGAGTCAGGGAGTCGCCATTATGGCCTTCGTTGAATGTCTCTTTTATACGATTTGATACTTTAAGCAGAATGAAAGCCATGCTTATACAACAATCAGTGCCTTTGACCTCGGCCCAAGAAACCTATGATCTACAAGTTGCAAGGACTTCGGCTGAGATACAAGCTTTAATTCATACAAACTGCCCTATACATTTCATAGAAATGATAGGACGTATCTTTAACATGTCAGATACAAGCGGAATTGTACATGTATTTAAGACCATCTGTTCCGGACTATTAGCACCTTTCCAGGCTGTCCTCGGAATCATCCCAAACTTCGCACATTCGGTGTTTGGTGGTGTGCCGTTAATTCTAGCACTTGTTGCAGGAATTCTGTTTCTATTCCTCCTACTACGCTATGGCAAGCCTCTTCGCCAACATCACTCCGAGCGATGTGGAGAGGGCCCTCCTTGAACGGAAATGCCGTGAGCGAATAGTACAGCTTTTGGGCATGCCTCGTCTACGGGAACTTAATACAACGTGGTTCCTGTCATTCAGACCAATCTGGCAAGATTGCATCTTACCTGTTCTACGCTGCCTGTTTTGCGGTGAAGAATGCGTGCTAGACATCTGTCTAACATTCCCATCAGTCATGCCAATGGATATCGATACTCTGCTGGACCCGATAACGGCCCATGCTGTGTGTTGTCCCCAAAGGCTTCCAATCCTGATGACGGCATTCATTGAGATCTCACAGATGCTTCTGGCTGCTGCTGAGGTACGAGATGGATCAACGGGCACACAGGTAACAACGGACGTGAACATTGCATCTTCTGCTGAGGGCGATGTTTCTCATCTCTGTGCGATTAACCTTCTGAACGAGGTGTTCCAAATGTCACCAACTTCGGTGGATGATATTTTGGCTACGGACATAGATGATCTAATGTTTACCCCAGACCCATACACTGACTTTGATTCGGCTCACAGTGTACCAGGGCAACAATGAAATTTGGCCTTCATATTTTTCAAACTTGGAACTTTTCCCAGAATTGAACTTTTTCTTTTTAAAATTTTTGAAATGACATGGCAAAATGAACAATCTGCATACAGTAGAACTAGTCTTATAAAACGGACTTCTTTGAATACTTCCAGGGACACATTGTCACCTTACTTGTCTACCATTTCATTTAATTCCATTATATGCAATGGCTTTGATTTTTAGAACTTATCGACCATTTCGTCATATGTATATATTTCCGTTTCATTCACGTTGCATTTTACTTCCGTTATATGCTTAGAATGAAACTGATGCTTTAAAATGTACAGTACCTATTGCATTTCAACAGTTTTGAGCTTCTTTTAAAATGCTTTTAGAAATGTTTTTAGCAATATGTGGTACTCAATTTTATGTTTAGCATTTAAATGTTTAGCATTTAGTATTATCGTTCAATCGAAGATGGAGTGGGTGTTGTATTCCGCTTTAGGGGTCCGTATATAGGTTTTCCTGAATCATGTCCTTATATAGGCACAATTCGCATTGCCCTTATATAGGCATAGAAATCCCTGTCCTTATTTAGGCATTAACCGTGCACTCCAAATACAGGCATGGTCACCGACATCCGTCCACCCTAACGTCACAACGAGTTCTTAGAAACCAGACCCTTAAGCTTCGGGAGTTCCCCTAGCACAGGACTATTGATTTCTCCAAGAACTCATCTATTATGTATGAACCGTTATACCTTAAGGGTTCATTCCTGACGTCTTCCTCTGTCCGACTTCACGTCAATGCTAACATTCCACGACACCTACCAGGTATAAATATACCTTCCCTTGCCCAAGCAAGTTAGAGGAGACCTCGACTTCAGAGGAGCCTGTATCCCGGCCTGACGCACTGAGAAGACGCTGTCATTCCTGCACGCAGATGAATCCAGCTTCCAGTGTTCTGACTCCCTTCGCGGGGTGTTAGAGTTCCAGACCCGGCAGGAGATTCCCACCTCTCTCATTCTCAAGGTATGGAGCTGACTAGAACCTAGAGGGACTCTTGGCATATCATACTCTGCATACTAGACTTAACATACTCTTAGTATACCAGACGAGAGAATACTCCACCTACTTCTACCTTTCCCTACAACTAGACCAGGTTAGGTACATTGGGGTAGAACTAGTTTAGGGACGCATCGTATGAGTACTCGCATTTTTAGCTCATGTTATTTATGTACGTGAATATTTGCTAAAAGATAATGCTAGCGCAGTATTATTTATTTCTACTGCTTACACTGTACATTATTTATCTTGCATACTGTCTTGTGATCATAACAGCACACATCTCTTACATGAGAAACAAGACTGTTCAATAAAACCCTTTTATTGAAACGCCCGTCTTTCCTTTCTGTGTAACTCTGTAGAAACTAAGCATGCACGATTGAATGAGTGAAACTGTTATCTATTGTTTCCACGATTCTGAGACATGTTCCGCTTCTAAAGGGAAACAAAGTTGTCATGTTTTTCGGTTGCCAGAAACTACTCCTTCTTGTTCTCAAGGAGTTTCTAGTGGCCTCTGAGCTAGCTGGCACAGGTAATTAAGTTTAATATAATCGATAGGGACATACCGACCTTAGTCCTATGTCAAACCTATAGGTTATATTATTCCAATGCGCAGAGCCTATTAGGGAAATAGGAACTACACTACAGTTTGAAAATGCTTTATTACAGAGAAATAGGTTCATATGAATGCTCAGACAGATTAAACTAAGCTAGTTTATTCTTTAAGTCAAGAGGAATTGTGTGGGTGAGCCTAGGACTTGCAAACAGTCTTAACAGAAATTTTAAAGTCTTTCCCAGAAATACAATATCTTGCTGAATTTGAACCCGACAATACAGACATTCTGAAGACTAACATGCTGGAAACATCCTACCCAAAAAGAAGTACTCATCTTGAAAGCATGTGTCTATATAAGCAAATACAAGTAGAAGATGGACGGAGTGCTGAAACTTTTCAGACACTAACCCCCAGTCACAGATCTGGGTTGAATCCATCATCGTTCTTTAGCTCACTTTGTCACCACAGTTCAGACCCAAACATATGCAAATTGGTTTTGACCCTGTATCTCATGGAAACAGTCCAGCCCGAACTGCCAAGCCAGGTCTTTCTTGGACCGAAAACAAGCATCCTTGGACCGGTTTCGGGGTAACACCCCTCATTAGCCAGGCTAGCTTGAATCCAGTGGCAAAGTGAGCAAGAGACCCACCTCTGGGAATGCCCTGCCAACTTAAGGCAAATATAGCAAACACAAGGAGATGATGGATGGAGCGCTGAAACTTTTCAGACACTCACCCCTTCATGCCTCATGCCTTCATACTGTTAAGATCACAGCAGATATTGAAAACAAACTATGACTTACTGTTGGGTGGAAAACATTTAATTGTATTTGGTGACCTATTACAACTAACATCTGTAAAAGTACAACCTGTTTTCAAGACACTTCTACATAATGATGCACAAGATTCTCTTGAAAGTATTGGGGATGTGAATATTTGCAATAATTTGAATACAAAGATTTAGTGAAAAATATGCACCAAGTAACAGATGTGGAATGTGGAGATATACTAAAGGACATTAGAGTAGGAGTTCTGACAAAAGAAGCAAAACATGCTTTGGAAATTCCCCTTATCAAGAAATTATTTCCATTCAACATTACACCAGCACAACTAATGAATAATTTGATTACACAAACCAAGTCTATAGTTTGTTTAATGCTAACCCTACAAGAGTGCTGTAACTGTAATGAACAATTTCTCTAACTGAAGAAAGAAGATATTTTACAATTTACAGCTACTGCGAAAAATGGAATATCAGGAAGTAACAGTAATACTGACAGATAAACTGCAAGCAAAATTGGATTATTTGGAAAAGTCTGTATCAAAAAATGCAAAATTAGAGAAGCGGTTACATCTTTGTAAAAACTGTTGTATAATTTTACGTCTGAATCTAAATGCTGAAGAAGGGTTAGTAAATGGTGCAATGGGTAAAGTTATAAATTTTGTTAATCATCCAAATGGAGATGACATGCAATACTTGATGATAAAATTTGAGGAGGTTGACAGTGTCAAGCAGACTGGTCAGTGCGTTGTAAATTGTTTGTTAGACTTATATGTGCAGTAAAAGCAGTTTCCAGTGTCACTAGCATATGCTGTAACAATTCATAAATCACAAGGGTTATGTGTAGATGCAGCTTTTGCAAATATTGAAAGTACTGTGTTCAAAAATGGAATGTCATATTTAGCATTATATTGAATTAGAACATTGTCCAGTTTGTTTTTGATTGACTTAGATGAGTAAAAGATTAGTGCTGATGCAACCTGGGTAAGGGAGGACAATCGGTTAAGGAATGTATTTGCTCCACATTTAGGCCAGTACCCTATTTATGAGAATTGAGTAATCTGTCCGAAATGAAAGATTACAAAACAGAATATAAATATTAAACAAAAGCAAGTAAAGAAGGAAAATTCCAAACAAGGAAGAGGAAACTGGTAATTGATGAAGAAGTTGTAAGTTACCACTTCGACAACAGTTCAGGGTCAACTGCAATACAAATGTCATTCTTAATGTACTATTCCATTTGCCAAATGTTGCCACCGAAATCGGAAAAAAAAGAGATAAGAGAATTTGTTCCATACTGTATGGTTTGCTGCAACATTCACTCAGTGACAGAACTACAATACAATGCTTCAGGGATACATAATCTTATAAATGTATCTATTGGATCAGAAGTATTTTCTTTCAATATTCAACAAGATGCTATGGAGATGCTAATAATATTAGAGGAAGAAGAAGTAAATATTAATGAGTTATTTGGATTAAGTTACAAATGGGAACAGAAGTGTGAAGATTGTGAATTTACTTCCAGCACAGTAATCAATTCAGAACAATTCCTCTACTTAACATTACACGATTGTAAAACTGTGCCTCTTCAGCAATTGACCAAAAAAGCAAACCAAAATATGACCTGCCCAAACTGCAGATCAGACCTTATATCTACATTGTTTCTACAAAGAACAGGAACATGTATTATAACAACAATACAACGATGCAGACCAGATGGCTCCAAATTGGATACTGAAATAACATATTTTGTAGGTGGACAAATCATAATTTCAGGAAGAACTTTTACTTCTTTGGAAATCATCTTTCATGAAGGGGTAAATACTTTGTCTGAACACTATACTGTGTATTTAAGATGCCAACCTGGATGGACAGAATGCAATGACCTCAATCTAAAAACCAAACCAAGACAACTTAGGAGATTACCAAACTCATATCTCTCTCTTATTTCTTTAACCAAAGTTCTGAAGAATACTTGTAGCTAAAAAACGGATGTATGGTATTTTTTATTACATGGTTTATGGTTTATTGGACATTATTTGGCCTATTGGGGGTAATGTCTTAAAAGGTGTTTGAAATATAACATTGCTTTTACCTTTCACAAAGAAGTTTGTATATCATCTAAACCAGGCTTCTCCAATGATTAGCTCATGAGCTACGGATAGCTCTCCAGCTACCTGTGAGTACCTCTCCTGCTTGCAGCTCAGCCTACGAAAGAAGCTTTTGTTTGGTTGAATTAATATAGATATACTAAAATGTAAAAGTGTGTGTTTGATCTGAAAATGTGTGTATTTTCAGAACACGTAATTTCCAAAATCTTTTTAATGCCGATATTTGAATGATAAATCATGCAGCCTTGGGAGACTTATTACTAATATTATTACCTTGATGCCAAGAGGCATTTCAGCTGTGGCTGTTATGTATTACTGTTGTGGAGGCATTCCAAATTGACTATGCCTTTTTACATTACTTCTGGCCATCCTGCAGTGAGATGATCATGGCTTGTATTCTTGCAAGAGTGGCCACTAATGTAATCTTGTCTGATGTGTGCAACACTAATAATATTAGTAGCTCTGGATGACTTTCATTGAACGTAAGTAACTCTTGTGAGTGGAAAGGTTGGAGACCCCTGATCTATACACTACATTCTCTTATTACAGTTAAATACTGAATGGATCTAGTGCAATAACAGCAGCCTTAAGTTACCACCTAAAACTGTCTTAAAAAACAAAAGAAAACTTTTGTTTTTCTAACAAGAACTTCTACATACTACTGTGTGGTATTTTCTCTACATGGACCATCGCAATTCTACATGTTATTTCACCTACAGGAAAAGATGTTTTCAAAAGGATCTGCAAAATTAAATACTGCTTCAAAATGACATGTCATATTTTACCAGATATAAGAATATAAGAAACAGTTATAATGTATGTTTCCTCACATTATTGTAGTAGGTTTAGGAAAAGCCACTAATAAGTAAATTGTAGTGAGTGCCATGTATAGTATTGCTTATTTATTTGTAGAGATGTACTATGAAGCATTGTTTTATTTTTGCAATCCATTGATTGTTTTTCCCCCTCGCTTCCTGGATGATGCTTCATACAGATCACTGTTTATGGTGAAGAAGTATGAAAACTGAGAACAGTAAAAAGGAGAAAATAATGTTTCCACTATGTTGTATTAAACTATTACAGTATAAGTAATGTATGTTGGTATAATTCTGTGTTGTTGAAATTGAAATACTAACATATCTTTTCTTTGTTTTTCTTTTTCCACAGTGGCTGCAGTAACATTCTATGTGGCAAATCATTTCACTCATGCAGGTAGTACTCAGGATTTCGTTGAAGCACCCATACACTTGTCATGAATTCAGTCACTCATCCAAACTCCTCTCATACATTCATTCAATCAGTCATGCAACACTCATCTACATATTCAAACACTCATTCACCACTCATGCTCTCATTCAACTACCCATGCACTACTTATGCATTCATTCAAACATCTATACATCACTCATACACTTATTCAATCATTCATCCAGCAATAATGTACTCATTCAATCACTCACAGAGCAATAATGCACTCTTTAAATCACATGCACAATACTGATGCACTCATTGGAACATCCATGCACCTCTAAGGCACTCATGCAATCATCCATACACTACTTATGCACTTCTTCTTAGATACATACACCACTCTTCCAATCATCTTTCCATCACTCAAGCAGTCATACTAACATCTATGCATCAATCATGCACTCATTCAATGATCCATGCTCCACTCATGCACTCATTGAAACATCCATACACCACTTATGCACTTATTCAACAAACCATACACCGCACATGCACTCATTCAATCATCCATGCACCTCTCATACACTCATTCTTACATCCATTCTCCACTCATGCACTCATGTAATCATCTATGCACTTCTCATGCACTCCTTCTAACATCAATGCAGCAGCGATGCACTCATTCTCACATGCATGCCCCTCCTGTGCACTATTAAATCATGAATGCACCTCTCATGCACTCATTCAACCATCCATACAACACTCATGCACTCATTTAATCGTTCATGCACCTCCCATGCACTCATTTTAACATCCATGCACCACTCATGCACTCATATAAACATCCATGCACTACTCATGCACTCAAGTAAGGCAAAAAGCAGAAGGGTAAAAGACAACTGCACCACCTAGGCTAGTCACAGAGGGTACATAAAGCTCGTATTGCCCACCTCAAATGGTCAGCTGCGACATGACCACAGATAAATTCAAAAGAAAAGGACGATGAGCGGCAACACACAGAATCATCAAATTGCAGTGTCATAAAGCAAAGTTCAATCTTCAGACGTTGTAAGTTTTTGTTGCAAGTCTTTTATTTTCAAAAGTCCTTTATATACATGTGTAAAACAGCCAACGCGCTTCACCCTTCACAAGGGCTTCTTCAGGGCAATGTAAGGTGGCCAGAATCGTATATCAATGTATCAACTCCAGAAAAGAGTAATATCGCAAAACATCCCAGTTGGTGGACGTTGACTCCACAAACGAGGCCTTAGGCCAATGATGAGTGCCCTTATGACCTCAGTCCAATTTAGGAACGTACGTTGCCTTCAACCGGCGGAGAAAAACTTTTAAGGCATTGGTAAGCCTCCAGTGTAATCAGTAATAGTACTGTAGCAATCCTTGCTTAGTGTTCCCAAGAAGCCTGTGTCCGGCAGCAACAGCGGTGCACTCATTCTAAAATCCATGCAGCACTCATGCATTCATGCAAACATCTATACACTACTCATGCACTCATACTAACATCCATGGAGTAATCATGCACTCATTCAATCATTCAAGCAGCACAGATGTACTTATTCAAGCATCCAAGCACTCGTCATCCACTCATTCAATCATCCATATGCCACTGATGTACTCATTCATTCATTCATGTACCACTCATACATTCATTTAATCATCCATACATCATTCATACACTCATTCAATCATCCATGCACCTCTTATGCACTCATTCTAACATCCAGGTACCACTGATGTACTCACTCAAGCAACCTTGCAGCACTTACGTACCCATTCAGTCATCCATATACCACTCATGCACTCATTCAATCATCCATGCACCTCTCATGCACTCATTCTAACATCCATAAACCACTCATGTACTCATTCAATCATCCATGCACCTCTCATGCACTCATTCTAACATCCATGTACCACTCATGCACTTAGTCAATCATCCATGTACCTCTAATGCACTCATTCTAATATCCATGTACTATTCATGCACTCGTTCAATCATCCATGTACCACTCATACACTTATTTCAATATCCATGCACCACTCATGTACTCATATAAACATCCATGCACTACTCATGCACTCATTCTAATATCCATGCAGCACTCATGCATTCATGCAAACATCTATACACTACTCATGCACTTGTACTAACATCCATGGATTAATCATGCACTCATTCAATCATTCAAGCAGCATGGATCCACTCATTCAATCATCCATATGCGACTGATGTACTAATTGAATCATCCATTCACCACTCATACATTCATTGAATCATCTAGACATCATTCATACACTCATTCAATCATCCATGCACCTCTGATGCAATCATTCTAACATCCAGGCACCACTGATGTACTCATTCAAGCATCCATGCAGCACTTATGCACTCATTTAGTCATCCATACACCACTCATGCATTTATTCAATCATCCATACAACTCTCTTGCACTCATTCTAACATATATGCACTACTCATGCACTCATTCAATCATCCATATAACACTCATGCACTCATTCAATCATCCATGTACCTCTCATGCACTCATTCTAACATCAATGTGCTACTCCTGTACCCATTCAATCATCCATACACTACTCATGCACTCATTCAATCATCCATTCACCACTCTTGCACTCTTACTAACATCGATGCACCACCCATGTACTCAATAAACCCAGCACGACTCATTCACTCATTCTATCATCCATACACCACTCATGCATTCATTCTAACATCCAAGCACCACTCATGCACTCATTCAATCATCCAGCCAACACTCTGGCATTCATTCAATCATCCATGCACAACTCTAGCAGTCATTGAATCATCCTTGCACCACTCATGCACTTAGTGCACATACACAGTTTATCATTTTGTAACCGTGAAAGGCAGTTCTGAAAAGAACCTTATTTTGAGAGGGGGGGTTGGAACTATGATTTAAATTTTTGAAAAATATTTTTAAATGTTTTATACTTTTTTGCAGTTTTTTTTTAATGGCAACAAGGGAAAAATTCCAAGTTCAAACAGAAGAGCAGTTGAAAAGCTGGACAAAATAAGAGCAAATAATTAATATCTGTGCTTCTCAACAATGTAAAAATAATGTCAACAGACTGCTCTCCAGCAGTTAGGGTGGCATTGCAATCCAAACAGTATGTAGCCACAAGGGGTAATTGAGGACATAGATTGAGCTGGTGTCTCTGCACCTCAGATGGCACTCTAGTTACTGTTGCAGGTGCTGCAGTTGTAGATATGTTTGACTGGTCTTTCTCTCTTTCCTTGTGTGCCATTTTCAATTGCCTTTTGTGGAATGTTTTTAGGTGGTATAGCATTGAGATAGCACCACAAGAGTAGTTCTTGGCAATACCACATGAAAGAGTTTTCTTGCACAAAGAACGTGTTACTAATTTTGCAGCAGTCTTGTTCTCACCCGAAGGGATTGCAAAAAGCATTCCAAGCCACACTGTGCTTCTTGGGTGGTGCTCTTCATCAGCAGGATCTTCCTCTTCTGCTAGCACCTCCTGCTCCTCAGACTGGCTGAGCAGATGTTCTTCCTCCTCAGTTGACCCTGATGCGATTTTATTTTTGCAAAAAGCACAAAAAACTTACCAAAATGCTCCCTTTTTTCCAATAAACCCCACCAGAGCTCCAAAGGTGTTTATATCCCACAGGGGAGCATTCAAGAAAGAAGAAAGAGGTGGGAACTTCCTTCCAATATTAATGAAAACGGACTCCTCCGATCAGATGTTTTAATTTCCAAATCACATGCTGTTCACTTGTACCGGCATATTCGCAATTACCAACGTCATCGCGATGACAGGCGTCACCGCAACAAAGGGAAATACCAAGTAAAAATGATTTCCTTGAAAAATCATTACAAAAGCAAAAGTTTAAAGAGTATATTAGTTAACAGCTAGTCTCAAATATTGCTTGAAATGTGTGTACATATGTGTTTCTGAGTTTCCGAAAAACAAGCGCTCTTCGAGATTAGGGATGGCATCACAAACTCCGGTGGCAAGCGAAAACCAGAAATACCAAGTAAAAGTGGTCTTCTTGAAAAATCATTACAGAGATGCAAATTTAAAGAGTATATTAGTAAACAACTAGTCTCAAAGATTGCTTGAAATATGTGCATATATGTGTTTCTGACTTTCTGGAAAACACACACTCTTTGGGCGTCAACACAAGGATCGCGAAGATGTTGCGAGGATAAAAAAAAATGGGACAGATAACCCAGATTTATTACTCCACTCAAACAAATAATGATGGATATCTTACTGAAAGGCACCTCCAGTACGTTTTCCGATGATTTTGGAGAGGCATTCTTAATGCCTAGTAATAGTCACAACTGCATCACACAAAGAAGCACTTACTTCAGCAAAGTAAGAATCAACAAGTATGTTTTCTCTGCAGTACCATCTTGTAAAGTTATCTGTTGAAGACAGTCGAGCAACAATCACAATGGCAAACTTACAGACACAAGGGCACTGGAGACATTTCCTCAGCATTGTTTATACTATTGTAGTGTTGGAGATACACTAAACATTTACCCAACTGGATAGCACTTAGTGATTTGCCATTAGAAATTTCTCCAGTTGGGTAAAGGTGTTCCACAAAACGGTGGGCAGGATTCATTCAGATACAATACTCATTTCACAGAATTTAAATTTGAACAGCTAGAAAATTAAATGTATAAAATCGTTGAAATCCACTCGAGAAAAACAAGGATTACAGGGATGTTATATTTACGAAATAGAATTTAAAAAACCTTACAAATTTACTGATGAAACCATAAGTTAGAGAGATGTCATAGTTAGGAAATAGAATGAAAAAACCTTTAGAAATGCACTAAAAAAAACTAAATGTTACAGAGACAACGTAGTTAGGAAATAAAAAGTAAAAACTGTAGAAACTCACTGAAAAGCACAAAGGTTACTGGGACGTTATATTTAAGAAATAGAATTTTTTTTAAAACATGGAAATTCACTGAAAAAACAAAGGTTACAGGGACATTATAGTTAGGCTCACATTTCCCTAATACGAAACCAGAGAAATTCAGCAGTTATAGTTACCTGACATAACTATAACTCATGCCCCAACAATGCACTGCGTACAACCTCACATATTACATGACTCATTACATGGTCAGTGACATCTCTGATGACATCACTGATGACATCTCAAATGACATCACTGCAGGCATCACTGATGAGATCATCCATTGAACCACTTCCACACCCACTTACATCCCCATACAATATCTCATACATCCATTCCCACACAACCACCCATATACACATTGACAGACCCATACAAATACTTACACATCAGCTCACTCATACAGCCACTAAAACAACTTCTAAGACAAATATACAAATACTGATGCACCTACTCACTGACAAAGACAGGCACTCACACATCCAGTCATCCACACATACAGACTTACATACCTATTCATACAGCCATACAGTCACTCACACACTAAATTAGCCACCCACACAGCTACTGAAACACCTTCACACTTACCTATACAGTCACTGACACAAGCACATACTATCTCGTATAATTTCTCATACACTCTTACTTTTCTATACAGCTACTCACATAGACATTAACTCACTATACAACTACTCATACACCAACTCACTCACCCCTATATCCACATACACACTCATTCATTTTTAAAAAAAAATCTTTATTTGCATTTTGTCAAACATACAGGTAACAAAAAAAACAAAAAAAGAAAACATATATGAGGTAGGGAGCAGGTGACCAGTACTAGTGTGACGAAGGTTGTAATACATTCTGTTGGAGCATTTGTAAACCATGACCAGTATTGGTTCTGTACAACAGATAAATAACAGTAGAGTGTTATTGTCAAGCAGTACATCCAAGGTAGTTATCAGAAGGATCGCACTTTTATGTCCGTTCGGATAACAGAGGGTTTACCTTGTCTCTACTTGGCGTCATCACTGTGTCCATGTGCCCAAACGGCATTCCACATGTATGTCTGTACCTGATTGTCCAGTTTGGAAAGCAAAGTTGAGGAACACTTGATACAGTGTATATAATCCAACAAGCAAACATGAAAACAAAAAGGTAAACCATCGTCAGATCGTCACGTCTGAGTCAGAATATATAGGGGAAATGTGCTGCCATCTCATGTAAGCTGTATTAAGCGCATTGCCCCGTCCCCCTAGTGCCCAAGGGGATAAGCAGCTGGGCCTCACCCTCCCCGGCGCACATGTGCCCTGGGAAGGACTCCCTCTCCCATGGCTCCACTCAGTTTATACTGAGCCTAGGGTGCCATGCATTTGGGGATCGGTGTCCGTGTCCCTCCCGCCAGCCACCTGCGAGGAACTGCTCCCAGCCTCCCTGTCTGCATGCGGCAGATCCGGGAGTATAGTGTCCCAGAATTGCGCAATAGGGTATTTACGTAACCCGGCTATTTCCTCCCTGTGTAGTGATGTGATTTCTGCCCGTGCCCACACGAGGAGTGAATTTTTCCAGCTGGCAACGGCGGGGGGGTCGGCATGCTTCCATCTTTTAGCAATCAGCCTCTTAGCTATTATGAGGCCTAGGTCAATAAATCTGGTTGTGGCCTTTTGCTTCTACGGTCTGGGGTAGAAGCCCAGTATGCACACCTCCCATGTGTGTGGTAGTGCTCTGCCAGTGCATGTCACAAGTGCCGTAGTGACTTCTTGCCAATATACGTGTAAGGAGGTACAGGACCATAACATGTGAAGGTGGTCCGTATTAATCCGTAGACAGCGGGGACATGCCAAAGTGGTCATGTGAAAATATTTGTTTAATTTGTCCGGGGAGAGGTACTCCCTATGCGTAATATATGTCTGTATAAGCCTGAATCTGGAATTCCGTGGTATACACGTAGGGGCAGCTAAGATTTTGTCCCATTCGTGATCCGACCATGTATTCCCCCTGTCTGCCTCCCACTTTAAGCGAAGGGCCGTCATGGGCTGCGTCGTGTGGGTGAGTAACGCTTCCGCCAACCAGTGTACAATGTGGGACCCGTTTCCCATGACGTGAAGGTATTGTAGCAGGAGGTGCGTCTCCGGCTCGGAGGTAATGTCGCCCCACGCAGCAGAGAGCGATCTTGTAATGGAATTATGTAGCAAGAATTGGCCGGCTGGTAAATCATATTCCTCCGCCAGGGTCTCGAATGGTATCAAGGTGCCCTCAGTGTAAAGATCGCCCAGAGTATGTAGGTCTGCTGCATGCCAGTGTGCCGGTGCCCCATTGGAGGTGCCCGCCCTACCCCTGGGCGTCCCCAGAAGTAGCAGCAACGGGGCGTAAGGGACCGTGTTCGTGGTGAGGTACAGGCTCCTCCTGTAACAATGGTGTGCTAGGGCAATACAGGTCTGTGAGGGGCGTGATGGTCGAGCGATGGGATGGACCAAGAAGGTACATCTGGGATTGGGACCACGGCGGCTGTGTGGTGGCCGTGTCATCTAGGCCTAGGCCTGCCAACCATTTCATCACCCACTGCAATTGTGCCGCCAGGAATACAACTCCATGTTGGGGACCGCCAAGCCCCCCTGTTAGTAGGAGCATGTAGTTTCCATAGCGCTATCCAGGGCCGACCCGTGTTCCAGATGAGGTCCTGGGTCAGTCGGAGATTGGAAAAGTAATATAATCATTTTGGCAACACTACCATCTTGGACAGCGCTATACTGCCTATCACAATCAGTGGTACAATCTCGACTTTGCCCAGTTCACCCGGAGACCTGAGATCCTTTCAAAGGCTCGGAGAGTAGCGGCGATGGTAGTGGGGATATCATGTAGATCCCTCAAGTATAGTAGCAGATCGTCAGCGTATAGAGAGACAGCATGTAAGCCTTCTCCCAACTGGATGCCCCAGTCCCCCGCCTCCCTACGAAGTTGCGTCACCAGGGGTTCCATAGCAAGTGAGAAAAGGAGCGGTGACAGAGGGCAACTCTGCCTAGGGCCTCTGTTTATCCAGATGCTGTCCGATATCAGTCGGCCCGTCCGGACTCTGACAGAGAGCCGCATGTATAGCAACCTGACCATATGCAAGAATGTGTTGCCCAACCCGTATTCCCGTAGCACCTCGAAGAGATACGGCCACTCTAGGGAGTCAAAGGCCTTTTCCTAATCTAGGACCAAGCAGCCGGAGCGGGGCCAAGTATCCATCGCATAGTGTTGCACCCTGAAAAGTCTATGGATATTAAGTGCTGTGCTTCTGGTGGGGACAAAGCTGTTCTGATCCGCATGCACCAGGATCCGTACCAGTGGGGCCAATCGTGCTGCAATGATGGACGCTAGAACCTTGTAGTCCATGTTGAGCAGTGCAAATGGCCTGTACGAGCCTAGCACCTCCGGATCTCTTCCTGGCTTATGGAGAGAGATCAACAGTGCCTCATTTTGGGTGCCAGAGAGGGCGGAATCCACCACTGAGGCGTCATAAATCTTCTTGAGTTGAGGCACCAGGGCCTCTGCGTAAACCTTATAGAACTCCGCCGGCAAACCATCCAGACCAGGAGTTTTGCCAGTTGCCAATGAGCGTATACCTGCCCTGATTTCGTCTAGTAAGAGGTGGTCATCTAATTCAAGTCGTTGCTCTGGCGTAATCTGCGGTAAGACAATGTCTTCTATATACCTATGAATATCATCGGGCGTGGCTAACGTATGCGATTGTTATAGTGTGGTGTAGTGAGCCGTGAATTCCCGGTGTATGTCCTGTTGAGAGTACATCATGGTGCCCTGCATGGAGCGAAGTGAAGTGACTGGCGAGGCGGTGTCATCCTGATAGATTAACCAAGCTAGGAGTCTGCCAGCCTTATCGCCTGAGTGGTGTGTACGCGCCGAATGCCCGCATAATTAAGGCAGCGGAGTCTTTCCAGTAAACGGGCGTGTTCTTCCCTACTATGCAGTAGTCGCCTGTTTGAGCCCTCGTCTGCCCTTCTCTCATGGGATGCCAGCCTCCCCTCCAGAACGGTAAGATCCATCTCCAGTTGTCTACGCAAGCTGGCCTGCGTACCTAGGCAGTGCCCCCGGACAACAGTCTTAAAAGCTTCCCACTCCATCAATGGTGACGAGGCGGTGCCTACATTTTCCTCAAAGTATTGCGTCACAGCTGTGCCCAGTGACTCCCGTAATGCCGCATCCAACAGTGCTACTATTCCAGTCTAATTGTAAGGTGTGGGGGTTATGATCTGAATGGGTCCTCCCAAGATATTGAGGCTCCGTGACGAATGGTAGAAGGTCATCAGACACCATTATCCAATCAAGGAGGACATGGAGTCCATGGGCCCCAGAAAAAAATGAATATATCCTGTCATGTGGGTTCCTGTGCCTCCATCCATCTACTAAATGCCACTGTGCCGCCCAGTTGTTTAGTGCCTCCATGGCGATCGTCGTGGGCGCACGGGAAGAGGGGGAAAGGAGCGGTCTAGGGACATGCTGTTGTAATCACCCCCCAGAATCATCGGAACCCCGTGCCAGATTGCTAACCTATTCGACAGGGTAGCTAGAAAGGAGGCCTGATCAGTATTAGGTGCGTATACTGATGCAATAATGATGGGTTGGCTATCCAACTTACCCTTCACAATAACATAACGACCCTCCGTGTCAGTAAGAGAGTCCTCTATGCGAAAAGGAGTGCCCGGTCGAACCCAAATAAATGCCCCCCTGGCATAAGCCGAGTAACCTGTGGCATGTAGCTGTCCCCTCCATCTTCTCTGTAAGTGCTTTAATTCAGGTGTGTTTCCTGAAGAAGAGCGATCTGTATGTGGTGGCATTTAAGGTATGAGTAAATGAGATATCTGCGGGAAGGACTGTGGATGCCTCTAACATTCCAAGTGCAAATCTTAACAGGGGCCATGGCATCGGGAAGGGGCAAGAGGTGGCCCATGCAAGGTCCATAGGCCATGGGAGAAGGCAGGGTGTGGAGGGGGAGCGATACCTGCTGCTGGCTAGCTATATATCCAATTTCCAATGTATGTCGACCCAGCGCGTGACAGACGATAAAACTACAACAAACTAAAGCACACAATGCCAAAAGGGCGAAAATGCAACAGGCAGTAGTCCAAACATTACAAGCAAACGACATTATGTCAGTGACAAGGGGGTCCCACGCAGGTGGAGCGCGTCTACAAAGCAATAGGTACAGTGTCATAATGACTCCCCATCCCCGCAAAGTAAGCAGAAATCAGGCCTCATGTTGGTAAACTCGGGCCGGCTTCATGTAGGAACCACGCAGCATGTGATGCAGACCCATGCCGTCTTAAGCCCCACCTCCCATACGCCTTCCCTCCGCAACCTATGGAAACATACGTGTACAGTATAATAAGCCATTAACAGCAGAGTCCAGTTATACTTGCGTGGGCAGCAGTGCGGTCTGGGCGATGCATACACAGTGTTCAATACTGAAGACTAAATTACATTGTCCGCGGACTGAGGGGTGACCTCCGGGAGGTTGCCAGAATCCTGTGAGTTCAGGGTGACATGCGATAGTTCTCCATCGCTTTCCCGTTCCTGCAAACTGGAGGTAGAAGATGCTTCGCCTTGAGCCCCTCCAATTTCGGCTGCCGCCTGAAGGGCATTACATTGGTTGATCATCTGTTTGAGATTAGTCCAAGGCTCTGGGATAATTGAGTCTTTTTGCGCCTCCTTCCCTTTCTGCATCTTCCAGGAAGATCGCCGGGGTTCGTGTCACCCGTTCCCACTATCAAGGAGGCACCTCCCGTGGAGTCCCGTGTGTCCAGCCAGTCCCCTGCTGCTCCCGGAGTGTCATTTGCGATCACCCGCAGCCGGGCGGGGAATAACAGGGAATACTTGAGGTCTTGCTGCCGTAGTCGATGCTTCACCGCCATGTAGGAATAACGTTGTCTCTGTACCAGCGACATGAAGACGGGGAAAAACATGATTGTGTGGTTACCCCCTTGTACGTTCGGCAGTTTCCTGATTTCCTCAAGGATGGCGTCCCTGTCTTGATAATTCAACACTCATATCAAGAGCGGTCTGGGGTTGGCTCCTGGAGGCGGGGCTTGGCCGGCACCCTGTGTGCATGTTCAATGACAAAATGGGGGGAGAGTGACCCCTCCAGCAGCAGGTCTTGGAGCCAGGATTCGGCATAGGCCACCGTGTCCTTCCATTCCGTGCCCTCCGGAAGGCCCACCACATGCACATTGTTATGTCTCGACCACCCTTCAGCATCTTCGACGCGATGTTCTAGGAAATCTACCCAGGCAGCTAGGTCGTTAAGACGTTTCTCCGCAGCTGTTGTCTGTGGGGCGATCTCCGCCATGATGGTCTCCACCGCAGATGTCCTGTCTGCGAGCATGTGGTGGTCCGCATGCAGGAGGTTAAAATCAAAGGCCACCTTGTCTATCTTGCTCTCGAGGGAAGTGCGGGTCTGGTCCATAGTTGCGCCCAGCTTCTCCACCGCTGCCAGGACAGCGTCTAATTTGCTAGACATCGGGTCGGAAGTCGCCTCCCTGGACATTCTGTCAGACTGGGCGCGGGTCAGGGGGGGCTGAGACAGTGGGCCCCTAGTGCCAGTCCGTGGCCGGCTCCTGTTTGACACAGGGGTGCTGCGGAGCGCGTGGCAGCGACCACCTCGGTGCATCAGTGCAAAAAAGGAGAGAAAAGCCCGTGCCCCCGGTCTGGCTGCTAATGAGGCAGTACACTGAGGGAGGTGTCCAGGCATAGGTCAGCCGTGGTGGTCCAGCTGCAGAGCCCGTGCCCCGGAGCCCGTGTTGTAGCACTAACCCCAGTGGTGGCAGGGGCGCTCACAGTAGGAAAGTCCCGCTCGGAAGCTTTACAATGGGCAGGTATGGTCGTGGAGCTGCAGAGGGCAGGAGCCGATGTGGTGAGGGCCACGGCCCGGCACACTCCCAGCCACCACAGATGTCAAAGCAGTGCCCCTCTTCACTTATCCCAGTCCATCAGGCGTGCCCCAGCTGCACCTAGCACCCCTCTGCTATCAGTGGACTCTTGCCTGGTCTGGGGGTGTCTCCGGTGGTGTTTCTGGTGCTCCTCCAGGAGCCGCGCGTGCAACAGGGATCACCGCCGATCACCAGGCTTCAGGTCTGCCATTTTGTAGCCCTGTGCGCACTTTAGCTCCATGCGTAGTCCTGTCTGTAGGGAGTCAGCCACCGTGCAGATAGGGTCACCAGAGCTTCAGTCGACCTCAGGATCATGACGCTTTCAGCATCGGCCGACAAAGGTGGGAAAGAACGGCGTGTTCATTGTCGCTGGGTGCCGCGGCCTTCCGGGCGGGGCTCATCCCCGGTGTATCCTGCAAGCGGCCGCCGGGCTCACCGCACTTCCGGTTGGGCGCCCCCTCCGTCGCTCGCCCACGCCTGCCGTCCACTGCAGCCGCAGTGGCCCCCAGCCGCCCAGCACGTTGCGGTTCTCATCAGGGCTCGGCGGGGCTGGTCGACAGCCCCGGAAGCATGCTGTGTCGGATGAATACTGCGGGCGAAGGGGAGTCAGCGATGGAGCTCTAGCAGAGCACGTCCGACTCCATTGCCTGCGTGGCCACACCCCCACGTACACACTCATTCATGTACTAATACAGACACTCATGTTCCCTCTCACTCACCCATAGAGACACTTACATAACTATTCAGTCACCCAAACAGTCACTCATGCATCATCTCATTCACCATATACAGTCATGGGCACACGAACATAATCACACATACAGCCACTCATTCACCCACTCATTGACTATTGCAGCCACTTATACAGGTATGAACTCAGACATACAAATATTAACACAGATACTCACTTACTCATACACCAACTGACACACCACACGCTCACCCATACCAAAACACACACACCCACACACTCATGTATATAGTCTCTCACTTAACCACTCACTCTTCTATATACCACATACACACCCACTGACTCACCCATACAGACACTTACCTTACTATCTATAGTTAAAGCTCAGTAAGTTTTAGAAAACACTGACAATCACTGGATGATGTCATCAGTGATGTCATTTGAGATGTCCTCAGTGATGGCATCAGCGATGTCGCTGACCATGTCATGAGTCTACTGAACATGTCATGAGTCATGTAATATGTGAGGTCATAAGCAGTGCTTTGCCGGGCTTGAGTAATAGTTAGGTCAGGAAACTATAACTGCTACATTTCTCTGGTTTGTGCGAGGGAAATGTGAGCCTAACTATAACGTTCCTATAAACTTTAGTTTTTTTCAGTAAAAATATGTATATATATATATTTTATAAATGTTTGTAGTTAATGCACTTTTTTGGGGTTATATTGTTGTGAATTATATATATCCCTGAAAAAAACCAAAGGTTACAGGGACATTATAGTTAGGCTCATATTTCACCAATACAAAACCAGTGAAAATCAGCAGTTATAGTTACCTGAGCTAACTATAACTCACGTACCCGCAATGCACTGCTTATGACCTCACATATTACATCATTCATGACATGTCAGAAACATCACTGATGATATCACTGATGACATCTTAAATGACATCACTGATGACATCATCCAGTGAGTGTGAGTGTTCTCTAAAAGTTTATGAGTGTTAAAAATATATGCCAAGGTACTGCAAAGTTTAAATAGTATACTTTCTGTACTACTAATGAGTGATATTATTTGTTACATATATTATGTGAGAGGCTGTGTGACTGTGTGTATCAATGTGTGAGTGGGTGTCTGACTGCCAGTATGGGTGTGTGAGTGGCTATATGGATTTATAAGTAGGTATCCTGTAGGTAGCTGTGTGGGTGAGCGAGTGGCTGTGTGAGTGACTATGTTGGTGAGTGAATAGGTGCATTAGTGGCTGTATGCGTGTGTGAGTGGCTGTAGGGGTGGGTGAGTGGGTATGTAAGTAAGTGTATAGGTGAGTGAGTCGGTACTTGAATGGCTGTTTCAGTGAGTGACTGGCTGTGTAAGTGGTGTATGGGTGAGTGAGTGGCTGTTTGTTTCAGTGAGTTGGTGTGTGAGTGGTTGTATTGTAAAGTAAGCGTCTGTCTGAATGGATTCATGGGTAATTGAGGGGATGTGTGAGTGCTTGTAAGGATGTGTGAATGGGTATGCAAGAGGTTTTGTGGATGTGTGAGAGAGTGAGTGCTTGTATGGGTGAGTACGTGGTTGTGTTGAGAGGCTATATGGGTAAGTGAGTAGATGTATAGATGAAAAGGTGGGTGTGTGAGTAGCTGTTTGTGTGAGTGTCATTGTAGTTTTATGGGTGTGTGAGTGGTTGTATGAGTACTTGTATGGGTCTGTGAATGGGTATGTAAGTGGTTGTGTGGGTGGGTGAGTGGGTGTATGAGAGGTTGTGTATGAGTGGGTATTTGAGTGCGTCTATGAATTGTGTCATCAGTGATGACTTCAGTGATGTAATTTGAGATGCCATCAGTGATGTCATCAGTGATGTCACTGACCATGTCGTGAGTTATGTAATATGTGAGGTCATAAGTAACCCCGGGCGGAGCTGGCATAGTGCCGCTATGCGTAGTTCCACGGAGTTCAGAAAAAACTCAGTGGAACTCCGCTCCACGTACACGCACATGCGCAGTTTTCGCAAGACGTATGTCCGATGTAGGGGGTTTGCAGGAGAGAGACGGCGAGGAGGAGGACAGCGCAGGGATGCCGCAGTACAGGTAAGAGTGTTTTTTTCTTTTAAAATTCATTTTTAAATATTTAGTATTGGGGTGAAGGCGGGGAGCCTATTTTTGCAGGGGGGGCTGGCTAACTCTGCTCCGCTGCGGAGTCAGAGCTTTACCTAAACTCTGCGTTCTCAGAGGAACACGGAGTAGGCAAAACTCCACCCACTCCGCTGGCGAAGCAGAGTTCTCTGCCCGCCCTTAGACATAAGCAGTCCATTGTGGGGGCGTAAGTTATAGTTAGCTCAGTTAACTATAACTGCTAAATCTCACTGGTTTTGTATGAGTAAAATGTGAGCCTAACTATAACGTCTCTATAACCTTTGTTTTTTTCAGTGAATTTCTAAGGTTTTTTAAATTCTATTTCCTAACTATAATGTCTCTTTAAGCTTTGGTTTTTACTAGGCCTGATCATAAAATTCCGCTCCATTCTCGGAGTTTGCGAATTCAGCAACTCTGTGTTCCACAGAGAATGCAGAGTTACCGACAAACTTAGCACTCCGCAACAGAGCGGAATTTCTTTTTCCATTAGTTTACTCGTCATGTCATTTTGCGAGTGTGGGGAGCGCGACGAGACTTGATGGTTGCTCGCCAGCATCCGGGACTTAGTAATCGCAACAATAGGATTTCTTGGCTCCCAACGACCCTCAGCAGCCAAGTAAATGCCATCAATTCTCAGCAAGCTCGTTTCTGACCTTTATTTTGCCTCTTTCTGCTCGTTTCTGACCTTTATTCTGCCTCTTGAAGCTCATTTTTTACCTTTATTTTGCATCTTTCTGCTAATTTCTGACCTTTATTCTGCCTTTTTCTGCTCGTTTCTGACCATGCCTCTTGCTGCTTGTTTCTGTCCTTTATTTTCCCTCTTTCTGCTCATTTCTGACCTTTATTTTGCTTCTTGCTGCTCATCTCTGACCTTTATTTTCGCTCTTTCCGCTTGTTTCTCACATTTATTCTGCCTCTTGCTGCTCATGTCTGACCTTTATTCTGCCTTTTTCTGTTTGTTTCTGATTCCAATACTGCCTTTATACGCTTTTTCTGACCTCTATTCTGTCTCTTTCTGCTTGTTTCTTACCTTTATGTTGCCTTTTGCTGCATGTTTCTGTCCCTTTTTTTTGCCTTTTTCTGTTTGTTTCTGATTCCAATACTGCCTTTATCTGCTTGTTTCTGACCTCTATTCTGTCTCTTTCTGATTGTTTCTTACCTTTATGTTGCCTTTTGCTGCATGTTTCTGTCCTTTATTTTGCCTTTTTCTGCTCATTGCTGACCTTTATTCGGCCTCTTTCTGCTCATTTCTCACCTTTATTTAGCCTCTTTTTTCTCATTGCTGACCTTTATTCTCCCTTTCTGCTGTTTCTGACTTGTATTCTGCCTCTTTCTCCTCATTTCTCACCTTTATCCTGCCTTTTGCTGCTCTTTCTGACCTTTATTCTGCCTCCTTGCTCACCTTTATCTTGTATCTTTCTGACATTTATTCTGCCTCTTTCACCTCATTTCTCACCTTTATCCTGCCTCTAGCTGCTCTTTCTGACCTTTATTCTGCCTCCTTGCTCACCTTTATCTTGCCTCTTTCTGACCTCTATTCTGCCTCTTACTGTTCGTTTCTGACCTTTATTCTGCCTTTTTCTGTTTGTTTCTGATTTCAATACTGCCTTTATCTGCTTGTTTCTGACCTCTATTCTGTCTCTTTCTGCTTGTTTCTTACCATTATGTTGCCTCTTGCTGCATGTTTCTGTCCTTTATTTTGCCTTTTTCTGCTCATTGCTGACCTTTATTCGGCCTCTTTCTGCTCATTTCTCACCTTTATTTAGCCTCTTTCTGCACATTGCTGACCTTTATTCTCCCTCTTTCTGCTGTTTCTGACTTGTATTCTGCCTCTTTCTCCTCATTTCTCACCTTTATCCTGCCTCTTGCTTCTCTTTCTGACCTTTATTCTGCCTCCTTGCTCACCTTTATCTTGCCTCTTTCTGACATGTATTCTGCCTCTTTCTCCTCATTTCTCACCTTTATCCTGCCTCTTGCTGCTCTTTCTGACCTTTATTCTGCCTCCTTGCTCACCTTTATATTGCCTCTTTCTGACCTCTATTCTGCCTCTTACTGTTCGTGTCTGATCTTTATTCTGCCTTTTTCTGTTTGTTTCTGACTCCAATCCTGACTTTATCTGCTTGTTTCTGACCTCTATTCTGTCTCTTTCTGCTTGTTTCTTACCTTTATGTTGCCTCTTGCTGCATGTTTCTGTCCTTTATTTTGCCTTTTTCTGCTCATTGCTGACTTTTATTCAACCTCTTTCTACTGTTTCTGACTTGTATTCTGCCTCTTTCTCCTAATTTCTCACCTTTATCCTGCCTCTTGCTGCTCTTTCTGACCTTTATTCTGCCTCCTGGCTCACCTTTATCTTGCCTCTTTCTGACATTTATTCTGCCTCTTTCTGCTCATTTATGAGCTTTATTTAGCCTCTTTCTTCTCTTCCCCTTGGACCGCAGGGGGAGCCTCAAGGCCCCTGTGGTCCCAGCCGGCTCCCTGCCTCCTGCGGGATCCAGCATTGCTTTCACACACAGAGAGCTGCTAAACATGCAGCTCCCTGTGTGTGAAATCAATTCATCTGTTTCCCTGCTCGCTTGACAGCAGGCAGGGAAACATATGAATGCTCTGCTTCCAGCAAGCGAGAGCATTCCTTCGCACTCACTTGCTGGAATTAGAGTGTTTGTTGTGGCTTGGCGGGAGCGGTTAAAGCTCCCACCAAGTCACAGCAAACAGCTATGTCCCGGGGGTTGCCAAACCGGGACATAGCCGGCCCTGATGGGTGACAGTCCCCAGAGCCATATATGGCTCCAGGAGGGGGGCCGCGTGGCCCCTCTCCTTTCTTTAGAAAGGGCTGCCCCGGGGATGTGATGGTCCCTGGGGCTAAAAACAGCCCAGGAGGAGGGCTGCACAGCCCTCCTTCTTTTTAAAATACAGAAATTTCGGGGCACTGGGGGTCCCCTGGGTGCAGGGGGTCTGCACAGCCCCAAGAAATTTAACAAATTGCCCCGGGGAGGTGGCAGTACCCGGTGCCGGTGGGGCTCCACGCACCCCTCCCCTGCAACATTTAATATATGAGCCCCAGGGAGGTGGTGGTCCCCAGGGCATAATTAAGCCCTTGGAGTGGGGCCGCGTGTGCCCCCCTCCACCTTCAAATTATTCCCCACATGCCCCTGGGACCTGGCCCACTCAGGGGGCTATAATTAAAACGAGCGTGGGAGCCAGCACTTTTTTTTCGGTAAATTCTTGTTATTTGCGAATATGCTGCAATTATATATTTTTTTTAAATGCTTTTATGCCATAGCGGGGTCCCAGGGGAACACCAAGACAAAGACTTGGGTTCAGAGTATTCCTACCCTGCCCCCTTTTTCTTTTTTTACCCTTTTTTGTGGGAATCAAATGATGGCTGCCAACACTTCTTGGTTGAAGTGTTGGCAGCAATCAGTGCTCTGCATTTCCCTGCATGAGCTCATTATAAAAGATATGGACAAGTCAAAAATGCTTTTCCTATGGAAGTCGTCACAGCTACAGATATCACTAACTGTATTTTCTTAAATTTCTCAACAACTACGGAACAGATTCACAGCAAATAAATGAATGCGTGATTTGTGTAACCAAATCTTCCTTTCTGCCAAATTTGGTGTAATTCCGTTCAGTGCTTTGGGCAGCAGCTTCAACTAAAGGTCCTATGGGAATTAACACCTTTTTTTTTACCCCCCCTTTTTCTCGACCCCCACTTGGCAGATCACCCCGAAACTTTCCATGCGCAAAAGGCCTAACATCACACTTTTTGGGAAAATGTTGTGAAGATTCGACAGACGGCACCAAAGATATAGGCAAGTCAAAAAATGCTTATGTATATATATATATATATATATATATATATATATATATATATATATATATATATATATATATATATATATATATATATATATATATATATATATATATATAGAGAGAGAGAGAGAGAGAGAGAGAGAGAGATAACTCCCTCCAATAAAATATCTAACAAAAATTCATACCAATAAAAAAATATGAAATGTGGTTTAACTGCAAATATTATATATATATAATGTATATATAATAAAAAAATGAAATGTGGATTAACTACATAAATATATATATATATATATATATATATATATATATATATATATATATATATATATCCAAGAAAGAAGTGACTCAAATCACTGCATCCAGATGGACTGAACATTACTGATAATACAACCTGATTACTGCATATCTCAAGAGCTCTCAGGACTGCATTGATTCCACAATCCAAATGGAATCTTCACTCATGATGCTTTTGAAAATTCAGCTGTGTCATCTGTGCAGCCACTGAGCAAACCATCTTGTACTACCTGAGGAAGGCGGAAGCTGAAACGTTGTAGTGAAAATATATTTTTGTTCTTTGGTGAATCTATCTGTTTGAGTCACTTCTTTCTTGGATATTTTATTTCTTTGTGACTCATTGTATCCTTTGGGATCCAGATTTTTGCCCTGGCTGGCTGTTGTTTTCTTGTGATCCTCCATCTTCAAGTATATATATATATATATATATATATATATATATATATATATATATATATATATATATATATATATATATATTGCGAGATTGTGGCTGAAGACGGCTGCCTGCTTGTGGAGAGGGGGTTCATGAACGAATGACGATATGCTTTTAATAACATTGGACATAGAATCGCTCTATACGAGCATTGATCACCAGGTGGGACTAAGTGCAATCAAGCATTATCTTGACACCAGACCTTTGACATTTCATAGCCACAATTTAATGCTGCTTGAACTGGTAAAATGGTGCCTATTCAACAATTTCTTTATGTTCGGTAAAGATCTGTATTTGCAGAAACGTGGAGTAGCTATGGGGGCCTGCTTCTCCCCCAGCTATGCGTGCTTGCACGTAGGCTGGTGGGAGGAGCAGGTCCTAAAAGGAACATATGCTAAAACTTTCACCACTCATGTATTATATTGGCTACGATTCATAGACGATGTATTTCTAGTATGGAAAGGGAATCGTCAAAGTGCTGAGGCTTTTATTTCAGAACTTAACACCAATGGTATAAACCTCAAATTCACATCAAATATTAGCCAGCAAAGCGTAGCCTTCCTTGACACTACAATATATGTGATGGGTGATAAGCTTGAATCTACTCTACACAGGAAACCTACTGCTGGTAACGCTACCTTACATGCAAGGAGTTCACATCCAAATCACTTGATTAGGAGCATCCCCTACGGGGAACTCCTTAGATTAAAAAGAATCTGTAGCACTAGGGATGAGTTGGAAAAATGTACACAAGAAACACTATCGAGGTTTAGAAAACGAGGATATAGTGAGGCTATTCTCAAAGAAGTATGTGAGAAAACAGATTTGATAACTAGGGATTCCTCACTAACTAGCAGAAAAAACAAGCATATCCCAGATCTAGAGTCTACTATTACAGATAATGACAAAGAAAGTGCAGCCCCACGTTTAATTACTACTTACAGTAGACAACAAAGGCAATTGAAAGCCATTATAAATAAAAACTGGCCTATTCTGTTAACTGACGCAGTACTTGCCCCTACATTAACTACCAAACCAACAGTGACGTTTAGACGAGCAGTGTCCATGAGGTCACAACTGGTTAAAAATAGCCCAGAAGTAAAGGTGGGGACAACTTGGCTCCAACCAAAACTTGGTTTTTTCAAATGTACATCATGTCGTGCCTGCAGGTTTGGTACTAATAAGACCCACTATGTAACTCCGTTTAGCCCTACCAGTATACCCATCAAGGGCCACTATTCATGCCGCACCGAATATGCGGTGTATGTTCTTACATGTACGTGCGGTCTGAATTATATAGGCAGTACCAAATTGAAGGTACATGTACGTATACTCCAACATTTGAGGGCAAATGTAAACAATGACAGTACTTACCCAGTAGCACGTCACTTTAAGAAGGAGCATGACAACAATCTTGAATGCTTATCATATTATGTGATAAATGCTATTCCTAAACTACGACGAGGGGGTAATAGAGAGCGCATGCTGAGACAATTGGAAACTCGCATGATCATAGAATTTGACAGTAAGGCCCCAAGAGGACTCAACAACACGGAAGACCTGCACAATTTCTTATAATAAGATCAATTGGGGGTAACTGGGAGCATCTCAAAATATTCAGTATAGCCAAGACATGATAAGATATGTGATCAGCAGCCGTCTTAGAAACGATTTAAATTTTGGAAAAAGGAAAAAGGAAAAAAACTTTTAATATAAGAAAATACATAATATGTTACAAACATAAAAATCCCCATAAAAAGGATCGTATAGATGTGTGTTTTATATGTTAGCAAATGTTTTGCACTTACTAAGTACTGTACAGCACTATGCACTTTATTTAGCACTTTTTGCACATAACGAAATATTGCAGCACTATGCACTTTAGGAGGTTGAAGAGAGAAAAGACATCGTATGCATTCAAGGAGACTATTGACTCTATGAGGATTGGGGAACCTGGGATACATGTCTAACAAATGATTAGTTACTTAACACTTTTGGAAAATTAGAGAATATTGGCCAGTATCATTAAGTATTCAATCTTGCATTAATGCAGATATAATAAAAGAATATAGGGATAATTTTAAAGTGCATTTTAAGAGACAATTCATGTATAAAAAAGAAAGAAATGTTTTTAGATTACCGTTTTATAAGATATATTTATATAATTATATTTATATGCTTATTTATCTATTTATTCATATATAGTATAGAGTCATTGGACTTGTGATGGTAATTTATAATGAACATGATGATTAAATGCACTTTATGGTCTTATTTTTGAATTTGTAATTAGACAAGTTTCTAGTTTGTAAATTAAGATATTCATGAAGCATACAATTGATTTGTGGGTTGCAATTTTAATTATGAAAAACAAGATGTAGTATTGTTTTTTCAATAACATTGCGTATAAACCTGTCCATAGTCTTTTTTCCATGCTTGGGGACACGTGACACAGTTGAGAGAGAGGAAAAAATATAAAAATGACTCACCGCTTAACAGTCTTTATGTGATCAAGGCCGGTTTCTCCGACCGAAACGCGTCGTGACATTAATGAGAGTGAAGTAATAAAAGACTATTCGCACAAGCAACAAGGAGTTCGTGCATTCCTTATCGCCGTATTGTCGTATGGAGGTTAAGGACTGATCGTTGGTGAAATATATATATATGTCATGTGAACAAGGCTCGCGAGAGCCGAAACGCGTTATGGCGACTTATGGAGTAAACTAAAAATTTGAGCACTTACCTTGGGTCCGTGTCCGTTTGTTGGGGAAATTCTTTGTCCTGATTCGGAAGAAAAGTGATATATATACATATATATAAATTTTTGTTGTTAATCCACATTTTATTTTTTTATTGGTATGAAGTTTTGTTAGATATTTTATTAGAGTGAGTTATAAGTGTTTTGATGATGCAATATATTTACTTTGAATCCAAACATGTTTACAATGTTTTATGTTTATTGTAAATAATAGTTTTACGTAAAAAGTGATTATTTTTTATTAATAATAATGTAGTTATTTTTGCAATATTATTGTGGTTGATATTGTGTACAATGATATTTTTGACATATTATATGTTTCTATTAAAGTTTACGATATTTTTGTTTCCGATATTTGCATTTTCCTAATAAGTAAAAATCAATATTTTTGCGATATATGTTTTCTTGATATTTGTGGTTTTATTAGTTAAGTATAGGAAGGCGATGTTCCTGTCTCAAATATTTATTTTCTGATATTTTTGTGTTTTCATATTTTATGCATCGTTATTATGTCAATGATCCGCTCCATGTAATCTTCGGCTTCAACACAATGCGGACCCTCAGGTATTAGAAGCTCAAATGCCTAATCGGGATTGACTTTTACCATTTTATGTTCTCATTGTCTCCTGTAAGTGCAACCAACAAAGATTTGGGTCAATTGATCTTACGACCGGATGCTTCCTAATAGAGAGTCAGTCTTCCTATGAGATGGGGGCCTGAGATATGAGGGCTGGTGCAGCAAAGTAGCACATTGTCAGCATATAAATCTATCTTGCCTTCTGTCCCATCTTTCCATCTCCTGCCCCAAACCTGACTATCACAGCAGATTAAATGAGCAAGAGGTTTTATTGCAAGGGCAAATAAGAGGGAGCACAAGAGGCAACCTTGTCCGGCCCCACTGCTGATTGGGAACGGGTTAAAGACAATGCCATTGACTTACACCTGCGTGGAGGACTCTGAATGAAGGATCTTGACTTATTTTAGGAAGCGTGCTCATAGCCCTATCTGCACAAGGGCCTGGTCTAAGAAACAACAGAACTGAGCAAGTTCTCAAAGACAATAAGTAGGAGTGCACATTTGTCCATGATTTGTCAGAGGCAGGATATTGCAGCTTACGATCTGCATATAAATTGTTGGGTACTAAGGTTGATCATAAAGTCACACTGGTCTGGGTGAATCAGTGATGCTAGGCCTCATAGTAGCCTGTTTGAAAGGGCTTTGGCAAAAATGTTGATCTCAGTATTTATAAGAGAAATGGGCCTATATGTGGTGCACTGATCTGGAGGATGCTAGGCTTATGCATAACCACGATATTGGCCAAATCGAATTCCGGTGGATAAATTCCATTTGTTTCAGTCTAAGTATAGAGTTTCAGCAGGTGAGGCAGCAAGGTCATGTAGAACTTGTCATTATATTCAAGGAGGAAACTGCCTGGTCCAGGCATCTTGCACAATTTTATATCTTGTACGGAGTCCCCTTTCTCCTCAAATGCAAGGGGTTGGTCTTTCCTGTATGACGCTGTAATGGATGGGAGTGGTATTTCTATCAGTAGATGTTAGTTTTCTCTTGGATAGACTGTTGTTGATGGGCTTAAAGAGTTTGGTAATAGTCAGTAAATGTTGCTGCAATCTTACATGATTTGCAACATCAATGCCTGGATAATTCAAGGATTTCTGGGATGACCCTAGATGCCATCTCTCTAGTGGCCAACCAGTAGAGTAGCTTTCCAACATTATGATTCCATTTGTAAACTCTCCTGGCTGACAACATCCATTATTTCTGGGTCACATCCATAGAGACCTGATGCAGTAAGGCTTCGTCAAGTTTGAGCTGGTGGTGGAGAGTCTACATTATCTCGCCTATACACTGGCACACTCACTCAGGGCCGGACTGGCCGTAGCAGGCACCGAGCATTTCCCCGGTGGGCCACCAAGGTGGGGGTTGGTTTTGGGCCCTTGGGGGGCCGTTTTTGTTACAAGGCCGTTTTTGCAGCATAGCTGCAATACCGGCCCCTGTAACAAAATCGGCCGAAACCGGCCGTGACAAATAGCTTGGCCGCACCCCCAACACCCCGGGGGGCCGGCCGAGCACTTTGCCAGGGCCGGTTTTGGTTCCCAGTCCGGCCCTGCACTCACTTCTGTGTTTGACTCTCAAGTATGACAATTCGACTTTGTTTATCTCGCTCTTTGCCTCTAATGGTGGCTTTCCCAACTGCCCATAGAGTGACCGCCAAGGTGACCAGTCCTTTATTGAGATTAAAGTATGTTTGTAGCTCTATCAAAAGAAACCCAAGCATTTTTCATCCACCAGGTACCATGCATTGAAACACCAAACTGGACAATGATCAATGGTCATTACTCCCAACCTAATGGTGACCGGGGAATTAACCTAGATACCTATCAGAAGGATACTGGCCTCTGTTGTGTGAGGGATGTCTACATTGGGAGGAGAAAAAGATCTATACCGGCAGTGTTTTATGTGCCACAAGGTCTCCGTATATGGTTTTTCATGTGGATGCCATACTCTTCAAGCATCGCATCGTCCGAGTGAGTTCATCTGGTCTTTTAGTAACTTTGCCCTCCCTGTCTTCTCAACAGTCAAAACTCCATTGGAGTCCATAGTTGGGCTGAGTGAAGCATTAAAATCCCCACCGATTACAGTAATACCCTGAGGGAATTTTAGTACCACTGATTGAAAAGCTTCAAATGTGGCCATAGATAACTAGGGCGACATATTTACTTAGGAAACTGTAGTGTTGTACTTCCAAGAGACCCCTTATCCCTATGCACCTGCCTTGTTGATCAGAGGTAATCGTAGCGACCACCAGGGAGAAAATTCCTCTATAAGACTATGGACAGCCCCGGAAACCACTGGCACACCTAGCGTAGAAGACCCTACCATATCCAAATTGCCTCAAACAGCGACATTTCAAACACAGTAGATATGTTTCTGCATCATGAGGACCATGGGTGCAGTTCTTTTGGAGAATAGTGGCCGTTTTGATAAGGTCATTTAGACTATTAACATTCCAGACCATGGCTAAGAAGTCAGTCATGGGAGATTAATGTCTGGATGTACCAGATACCCAGCTGTAAGCCAATATGACCTAATGGGCCTTAGTAGCTTACCAGAGGTAGAAGACTAGTCATGGATCTTCTGTGCAGTAAACTGAAGCATTAACTTAGAAGATAGATTAACATGTTTAAACACCCACCATTCAACATTCCCCCACCCCACACTTTGATATTGGTATCTTAGCGCTGTCTGTGATCAGAGAAGATATATTCTTTAGTTAGTGAAGAGCCAGGTTTTTAAAGCTTTTCTAAAAGCTAGAAGATTGGTTATAGACTTCAACAATTGGGGGAGACTGTTCCGTTTAATGGCATTGTTTCTAATAAAGCTCCTGCCACCCCAAGACATCCTTTTGTAAGTCGGAGCTACAAGATTTTTTTGGAAGCTATAGCGTAAGGACGTAACTGGAACGTATCATTTAACATTCTTTTTTGGGTAATCTGGGCCAGTTCCTGGCAACGTTTTATATGCAAGACATAGAGCCTTAAAGGTGATACGTTTTTCAATAAGAAGCCAATGTTTCAGGGCAAAGGATGCGGATTCAGACCTAGGATGTTAATGAACATCCTTGCTGCTGTGTTTTGCATTGTCTGAAGTTTTTTCAATGATTTTTTGAAGCCCTTGAAAAAGACCATTACAATAATCTAGTCTTTAACAAATCAAAGGTGAACAGAAGAGCAATCTTCTTTATTAATTTTAGAGTATAAAAGGAAGTTGAAATCACTGTATTGACTTTTTCTTTAAAGATTAGTTTATCGTCTACAATCACACCCAGATTTTTCACCTTCTTTTTTGGTTTCAGTAAGTTCCACAGCTCTTGAGGCCACCAGGTGGGGGACCAAAAAGACACATCATTTCCACATAGCATGATTCAGTCTTAGTTGAATTTAGTTTTAAACAGTTCTTGCTTATCCATTCACTAACTGCCCTCATACAGTTGCAGAATTTCTCAGCCGTGTTTTGAATATCATTGGTAATTGACACAATAATCTGAGTGTCATCTGCATAGGTTACCATTGAGAACCCAAAAGATTTTATCAAATTAGCCAGCGGGGAAACGTAGACATTAAACAAGGTCGGGCTCAGAGACAAGCCTTGAGGGACCCCGAATGGCAAAGTAAAAGACTTTAAAGTAAAACTTTTATATGTTACAGATTGGGATTTATCACTAAGAAATGAACGAAGGAGGGCAAGAGCCTTGTCTTTGACCCCAATAGTCCGCAAACAATCAATCAGGCAACTATGATTGACCGAATCAAAGGCCGAGACAGGTCGAGTAGTATCAAGGCTGCCCTGTTACTAAGCCCGCGTGGAGTTGGCGGAGTGCGACTACGCGGAGTTCCATGGAGTTGGAATAAAGCTCTGTGGAACTCCTCTCCGCTCCCCTCCACCCTCCCAAGATGTACAACGTAGGGGTTTGCGTGGATGAGGACGGCGAAGACGAGGAGGAAAGAGAGACCACGGCGAGGAGGAGGCATCCCGGAGACGCCACAGCAGGTAAGTGCCTTTTTTTTGTTACAATTAAATTTGGGAGGGTGGAGGGGTCGGCTAACTCAGCTCCGCTACGGAGTCGGAGTTTTTTCTGAACTCCGCGTTCTCAACAGAGCGTGGAGTAGGCAAAACTCCGTAAACTCCGCTGGCGGAGTTCTTCGCCCGGGTTTCCTGTTACCCAAATCTAAGGAGAATCTAATCTCGTTTATAGCTACAATGAGGGCAGTTTCAGTGCTATACCCACTCCTGAATCCGAACTGAGTTTTGTCAGGGTAATGATTAGACCCGATATATTCGGACAATTTGGCTGGAAATGTTAATCTGGATATTGGCCGATAGTTGGAGGTATCCTCAGGATCCAAATTGACTTTTTTTAATAAGGGAAGGATTGCAGCCTTTTTCGACGGCTTTGTAAACAGTCCTGTGCTGAACATTGAATTAATTATATTTGTCAAGAACTGTGCAATAATATTGGCAGCAAGGTGAATTATATGTGGTGGACAGGGGTCTGATAGAGACCCACACTTTATAGTAGCAATCAACTGACCAACCTGGTCGGTTGAAAGATGCGTGAATTTATTAAAGAGGACTGTCCACCTTCCGCTGGCAACTTCAGTGTCTGATCATTAGTGTCAAATTTATCAAACATTTCCCTTACTTTGTTCTGAAAAATAAGGCCAGGGAATCACAAAGTTCTCGACTTCCTGCCACTGTATCTACTACTGTAGCGGTGGTGAGTTTAGTGACCGTTTGGAAGAGTTCCTTAATGGTGTTTTTTGAGGACTCAATTTGCTTAGTAAAAAAAGAGGCTTTTTCTTTCTCTATCAAGTTTTTATAGTCTGCAAAACACTTCCTATATTTTTTTTTTACTCTTCATTGTAGTCCTTTCTCCAAACCCGTTCTTGTCTACGGCATTTTTGTTTAAAAGCTCTCAGGACGTCATTAAGCCAAGGGGCAGAGAGTTTATTCTTTTTTGTTTGGCATTTATTTGTAATAGGTGCTAAAGTATCAATAACTGAATGCATCCAAGTTTTGTATGAAGGCGCTAATACTTCTGGATCACTAGATCTTTGCAGTTCTGTTCTGACTGGAAGATCGTTTAAAGCTAGGGCACTGATTTTGTGCCAGGGATGAGTCCTCTGTGACTTTCCTTTAAAATTCGTAGGAGAAATATTTTTCACTGTTTCTAATTCGAAACTTATTGCTTTGTGATCGGTCCAGGTCAGAGCAAGAATGTAAAAACTGTCCAAATGAACGTTATTAGTAGAAATGCCGTCCAGGGTGTGTCCCGCATTATGAGTAGGCCCTTTTATTTTCTGGGAAAAGCCAAAGCTAGCCATATGGTCCAGGAGTGCTTCTGTATCCCTGTCTAATTTATTCTCAAGATGATAATTAAAGTCACCTAGTTCTGTAAAATCGGTTTTCAGGGAAAATGACTTTAAGATTGCACTGATATCCTTTGATTCGGTCAATCATAGTTGCCTGATTGATTGTTTGCGGACTATTGGGGTCAAAGACAAGGCTCTTGCCCTCCTTCGTTCATTTCTTAGTGATAAATCCCAATCTGTAACATATAAAAGTTTTACTTTAAGTCTTTTACTTTGCCATTCGGGGTCGCCCAAGGCTCGTCTCTGAGCCCGACCTTGTTTAATGTCTACGTTTCCCCGCTGGCTAATTTGATAAAATCTTTTGGGTTCTCAATGGTAACCTACGCAGATGACACTCAGATTATTGTGTCAATTACCAATGATATTCAAAACACGGCTGAGAAATTCTGCAAATGTATGAGGGCAGTTAGTGAATGGATAAGCAAGAACTGTTTAAAACTAAATTCAACTAAGACTGAATCATGCTATGTGGGAATGATGTGTCTTTTTGGTCCCCCACCTGGTGGCCTCAAGTGCTGGGGAAGGGATGGGATGTTAAATGGCCAGGGGGACGGGCCAGGGCCGCTGTCCGGGTGCGGACAGGCGGAGAGGGGCTTACCTTTGGCACACCTTTGGCGCACCAGTGGCGTGTCCACTGCGCAACAGACGCACAGTGCAAGTGCCTAAATAGCCAGTCATGAGGGATGGGTGTGTCTTGCGGGCGTGGCTTCGGTCCGTCGCTTTGCAGAGCGATAGAAGCAAAACAGGTGGGTAAAACAAAAGTCTAACTGGGGACCAGCAACCCCGCCCTCCAACTGCAGGCTCCCCTGCGTTTGGAGAATACTGGTAAAGTAAGTACAAATTAATCAGGATAAAAGGAAATCATAAACATATTAAAACAGGGTCTAAGCCCTGAGCAATATGGCAGCCACATGAAAGGAGCCAGGAACCTCCTAAAAAGCATTAAAGTGCATACAAGTAAAATAAAAGTGTGGGCTTCAACCAACCTTAATCACAGGCTGAGCGGACACGGTGTGCAAGTACGTAAATAGCCTGTCATGAGGGATGGGCGTGTCTTGTGGGTGTGGCTTTGGTCCGTTGCTTTGCAGCGCAATACAAGCAAAACAGGTGGGTAAAACAAAAGTCTAACTGGGGTCCAGCAAACCCGCCCTCCAACTGCAGGCTCCCCTGCGTTTGGAGAATACTGGTAAAGTAAGTACAAATACAAATTAATCAGGATAAAAGGAAATCATAAACATATTAAAACAGTGTCTAAGCCCTGAGCAATATGGCAGCCACATGAAAGGAGCCAGGAACCTCCTAAAAAGCACTAAAGTGCATACAAGTAAAATAAAAGTGTGGGCTTCAACCAACCTTAATCACAGGCTGTGAGGACGTGCTCTGCAAGTTCCTTAAAAGCCTGTCATGAGGGATGGGCGTTTCTTGTGGGCGTGGATTTGGTCCTTCACTTTGCAACGCGATAGAAGAGAAACAGGTGGGTAAAACAAAAGTCTAACTGGGGTCCAGCAACCCCGCCCTCCAGCTGCAGGCTGCCAGGATTTGGAGAATACTGGTAAAGTAAGTACAAATACAAATTAATCGGGTTAAAAGGAAATCATAAACGTATTAAAATAGAGTCTAATCCCTGAGCAATATGGCGGCCACACGATAGGAGCCAGGCACCTCCTAGAAAGCACTGAGGTGCATACAAGGAAAATAAAAGTGTGGGCTTCAATCAACTTTAATCACAGACTTCCACCCTCAAAAGTATCTGTTGCCCAAAAAAACCTTTCAAACAAACCATTTGTATGGCACGTACAGGGCATCAGTATATGGACCTTCTCCTGTTTAACCCCTTCGGCGCTGCGCGAATTTTCCCGCTGTGCGGGAGAATTAATAAGTGGGTGGGATTCGGACGGCCCCCAGCCGTCCTTAGCACACGCCCACCGTGACGTCGGACGGCCAGGGGCCGTCCTGAGCACCGAAGAGGTTAAGGAATCAAAAGTGATGGTACACCATTACAATTGAAGTGTGAAATCTACAATAATCTGTCACTGACATGATGACCAAAACTTAAGCCTCCATAGGTGTGAGTTTCAGCCATCCCTGCTTCCGTTGAAGTTGAGAGTACCCCCCTTCTCATAGCAGTCCCTCGTCTTCTGAACCTCTCAAATGTGAGTCAGATGAATCCAATGGGATGCTCAGTGGTTGGTACTCCTCATCCAGGATGGTGTGGGGTTGACGCTAGCCTGTCTTGGAGAATCCTGGCATGTCCAGAGTTCCACATTGCTCATTGTCAGACAGGGGGCTGGATGTCATAGCCACCTGTAGGTTTTGGTGCTTCCACGCAGGTGGTAACCCAAAGGGATTTTCTGCAAGTCAAGAAGAATACAGAATGTGAAGGACAGTGGTGGGATTTCACAATTCAGTGCAGTATGAAGGATGTTAAACCTGGACATTTTTTCATTGTTGTACAAAAGACATGAGTTCCTGGAAAACGACGGCAACAATCCTCATAAACAACCTTTTCTAAGATGGCTGTCTGTGAATTAGAGGATGTTATGAGGTTCCCAATCCGAGATGCAGTAGTCTTTCCTATGATGTCAGTCTCTGTTTGAAGCATACAAAAAGTAGTCGATTATGAGACACGTAAGGGTTCTTACCTTCCCTTCTCTGTGCTGTAGTCGGGCATAGTACACAGTGGCAGTGCGCCTCTATTGGCCCCTGCTCGCAACTCTGCAGGCTGCATTCTAGGGTAGCGGCAACTCCATTGAGCCCACAAAAGGGATAATAAGGGACTTCCTTCCTTCTTGCCGGCGTCTGACGCCACATGCAGGAGAGTTTTGCAGCACTTAAGCAGGGTGGAGCTGCTTAAGTGCTGCAAGATCAGAGAGAAGTGTTTAAGATTCAGATTAGGACATTGCTGGACTGTTAGTACTGGGAGGGAGGTGAAACACTGTTACAATTCTCTTTGTTTACTTTCACATCCTGCTCATTGCATGAAGTGAATCTTGCATACATAAATCAATGATCACCCTCTGAATGGGCAAAAAGGCTGTTGAGTTGCTAGTCAGTCCCATGTCATCTTTATCAAGTCTTAGTCACTAGTTCAAAGAGAATGGTGCAACATCCAGTGTAATATTTGCCAAGGTGTATTTCATCAGCACAAGTACAAGTATTCACCCAAAGTGACATTTTCCACACAGCTCTCTCCAATATTCCCTCCCCCAAAATCAGGATCAATTTATGTGAGGAATAATTCTTGTAGTACCTTTTTCACTCTAAAGAACATCAGGGTGCATCCCAGAGATAATTTTTATGTCTGGCTTAACAGCACATCTGAGTAAAGAACTATTGTTTCCAGTATACATAGAGTGGATGTTATGCCATCCATATTTAGGGGCATAATTATGAGAGCCTTGCGTCATGTTTGCACCTCTCAAAGTGGTGCATGTGTGACGCAAGACTCTAAGTTAGATTTATGAAGCCACACAAAGCCACATTGCATGGCTTTGAGTGGCCTCAAAACTCTTGAGTACGGCAACATAGCGCAAATCGCTGCATTGCCTTACTCTGTGCAAGGGAGGCATTCCATGGGCTTTGCAGCGGGTGTTCCCACTCAACTCCCATGGATTTTGATGCATTCCCAGATTTACAAGGACTTGTAAACTTGGGAATGCGTCAAAATCTTACGCCTCCAAAGTCAGCCGTAACAAGGAGAAATATCTTTATTTCTTCTTGTTCTCTATGGATTGTTTTCATATGGGAAGGTGCCCCTCCCTCCACAAAAAAAATCCTGCCTACAACACAGGCACCCTTGCACCATGGTGCAAGGGTGCCTGCATTGGCACTAGGCTGCCGAAACAGCACCAGCGCTAGGCGAAAGGACAGAAATGCACCGTATTCAATAAATACAGTGCATTCCTGCCCTTTCCTTGTTGCACAAGGCAGCACAGCAAGGTAACATGCTGCGCTGCCCTGCGCCACCAGTCCCATAAATGAGGCCCTTAGTCTTTGGCTTGGTCTGGTCCGCCTCCTTCAGCCACTGAGTATTCCTCTCTTTCACCATGGATGTTTGGTATATTATTAAGACTCAAAGAAATGGCTTACATTACAATGGAAGAGTAACTATTTTACATCTTGAAAGTGAAAACAATCATCACATATTCAATTCTTTATGTTATACATGCATTCCTTATGTAATGTGTCAATCATGCTTTAGATCAGTCCAAGATGTTTTTTATTTTATATAGCACTTCATACTTTTCAGCGCTGCCTTGCTGGTTTCAAACTCGTCAATCGTGGCGAGGACATTTTGTCAGTGTTTAGATTCATAAAACCTGAGAATCTCTCATTCACAGGTGCTATGTTTAGAGCCCTAGCCTATACCTCTGACATCAGTAGGCACACAAAATGGTTGGTATTTTATTATATGATTATTTATTGTACACTATTTGTCTACAAATCATCAAAATTAGAATTACTATAACTATTATAAACAGCTCTGCAGCAATTATGTGAATAGGGGTAAATGTCAAATATGGCCAAATCATATTTCCTCACACATCCCTACACTAATAGTTTTTCGTGAATTTGTTTTAAGCAGCCTTCTAACAGCACGGTTGAGTATGTGTTAGAAATGCGGGTCTCTAGTTGGCAGAGGTAGGTACCTTTGTCCAAATAGGGACCCTTGCTTCTAGTCAGGGTAAGGGGGATACACACTTTAGATAACCCCTGCTCACCCACTTGGTAGCTTGGCATGAGCAGACAGGCTTATCCCAAGGGCAATGTGTAAAGTATTTGTACCAACACTCACAGTAACACAGTGATAACACCACAAATGGACACCACACCGGTTTAGAAAAATAAAGTATCTTTATCTAAACATAACAAGACCAAAACGACAAAAATCCAACATACAAGTATTAAGAAAAATGACTTTCAAAAGGTTTTAGCAACTGAGTCCATAGAAAACTATGGATGCGTGATTTCTTTCAAAGTACCTGTCGTTGCGACAAAATTCACCAAGCCAAACAGCCGCAGCGATGGGAAGCATCGAAAAACAAAGAGAGGCATTGATTCCTGAGACCTTTGTGGATGCGATGCGACAATTCTGCTGGACACAGGGGAGCGGTGCGTCTGGTCCGGTCTGTAGGGGGAAGCGATGCGTCGATTCTGAGACGACTCTGATTCGCGGGTGATGCGTCGAGGAAAACTTGCCGAACAGGGATGATGCGTGGAAATCCGGGATGCGTCAGTGAACCATGCGGCGGCGTCGAGCGGCGCTGCATCGATTTCTTCAGCCGCGATCCCTCGATGCGTCGACTCTTGCAGCGGCGACAGGCGCTGCGTCGGTTTCAGCAGCGGCGCGGCGGTGAGGGGAGATTCTTCCCACACCACGGCGTTGTGTCAGAAAAACTGTTGCAAGAAGAGCGATGCGTCGATTTTCTTGTTGTTGCATTGCTTTCCAGCTCCCAGCAGCGGAAACAACCTCCAGAGGCCACACACAGTCACAGGCACTCCTGGCAGGTCAGAACTCTCAGCAAGGAAGTTCAGGGGAGCTGGGGGTGAAGTCTTTGTGTCCCTGAGACTTCAAAACAGGAGGCAAGCTCTACTCAAGCCCTTGGAGACTTTCCTCAAGCAGGGGACACAGCACACAGCAAAGTCCTTCTCCTTTCCTTGGCAGAAACAGCAACTGCAGGCCAACCCAGACACACAGCAAGGGCAGTACTTCTCCTTAGTTTCTCCAGCTCTTCTCCTTGGCAAAGGTTCCTCTTGATTCCAGAAGTAGTCTAAAGTTCAGGGCTTTTAGGTCTAATACTTATACCCCAAAATGTCTTTGTTCTCTTTGTGCAAGGGTCTCTGAGCCCAGTCCAAACTAGTTCTGTCCTCTCTGGTGCAGCTGCCTGGCAGGAGGTGGAGACAGCATTGTGTAAGGCAGACAGGCCCTATTGAGGTGCAAGGGAAATCTCCTTCCACCACTCTAAATGCAGACCGTGCCTATTCAGGTGCTAGTGAGAACTCCTCCCCCTACTCTGAAAGCAGCCCAGGTCTATTCAGCCCAGCCCTGACTCATTCAGGAAAGGCAAGACACACATCAACCCCCACACCCCCGGTGGCTGTCTGAGAGAATGCACCTCCCCAGCCCCTGTCACTCCAAAACCAGACAGTCAATACACAAACAGGCAGAGGCACACAGAATGGTTAAACAAGAAAATGCCTACTTTCTGAAAGTGGCATTTTCAAACACACAATTTAAAACCATCTTTACTAAAAGATGTGTTATTAAATTCTGAGTTCAGAGACCCTAAACCTTATTTCTCTATCTTGTTCCAATGGTAAGTTATATGTATAAGATGCTATAAATAAACTCCCATTCTATCCTATGGGGCAAGATAGCCTTTCAATAGTGATAAAACAAAATTGGCAGTAATTCACTATCAGGACATGCCACACACATCAGGGCATGTCCTACCTTTCACATACACTGCACCCTGCCCACAGAGGTAACTTGGGCCTACCTTAGGGGTGACTGACATGTAAGATAAGGGAAGGTTAGGGCCTGGCTTGTGGGTGCACTCGCCAAGTCGACATGGCAGTTAACAACTGGGCACAGACACTGCAGTGGCAGGTCTGAGTTACCATTTCAGAACTATTCATGTGGGTGGCACAATCAGTGCTGCTGGCCCACTAGTAGTATTTGATTTACCAGCCCTGGCACACTCAGTGCACTTTACTAGGGACTGACTAGTAAATCAAATATGCTATTCATGGATAACCATTCATGTTAACAATTTACACAGAGAGCATATGCACTTTAGCACTGAATGGCAGTGGTAAAGTGCCCAGAGTCCTAAAACCAACAACCACAGGTCAGGAAAAATAGGAGGAAGAAGCAAAAAGTCTGGGGATAACACTGCAAAAAGGGCCAAGTCCAACAGCACGTTTTAGTTATATTTTAATATGCTAATGTGCTATATAATACAATGCCTTCATGCATACTTTTTAGGTGCTCTCAAGCTCGAAGTCAGAACTGGGTGGTTCCAGTGTTTGATTTGATCCGGTGGTTTCCGATGCTCGGCACCGGCACTTAATTGTCAGCACCGGTACCAATGACAGTATGCCACATGGTGGCGCTGTTGTTTTAATTCAGAGATGAGCACAACAACTGTTGTTCATTAATTTAATTTACATTAAGAACAACTAATACCTGCTGCCAAAGCCATTCTTTTAACTTTGGGGTCCTTAAATTGTCAGAATTGTAACACTTGTAGAAGCGTGACTTATTAGGTATGCTGTTACTGTAACTGACAGCTGCAATGAGCAGTGTAAGTGGCCTGCTTAATAGAGCCCTGGCACTTATTGTTTTTACAAATTAAGCATTGCGTGGTTCCGCACTCCTTCCAGAAGGAAAACGGCATTAACCACATGGGCTAAGCTGCACGTGCCATTTCCATGCAAGCTGATCACTGCTTGCCTTAACCACACATATGCCTTAACCAGGCTGGTTGGGGTAGTTTTTGAGACTGGGGCTTTTTTAGGGCTGCTCAGGGCAGGAGGCTGGGGTCAGGGTAGTTTTTTCAACTCAGGGTCCGTTTTAAGGGCAGGGGTCAGTAGCTTTTAGGGCTGGGGGTGCATAGCAGGGCTGGGGGACAGTTTTTAGGGCTCAGGGCAGGGGTTCAGGGTAGTGTTTAGGGCTGGGGCGCGGGGGATTGCAGTGCTGGGGGCCAGTTTTAAGAGCTCAGGACAGGGAGGCTAGGATGTGAACTTTACTACGCATCTAACTTTACCAAGCATGCATTTAAAACAAAATACGTTGAAAAGGCATGCGTGGTAAAGGCATGTGTAGTAAATGAATGTGTGGTTAAGATGCATTTGTAGTTGTGACAGCGTTGTTGAAGTACACATGGTTTAGTTCTATCTGGGAAGTTGAGAACAGGTACAGTGCTGAAAGCTATTTCCTGTTAGTGTTACTTATTTGGGAATCATGGTCACAGGCAACATACTAATCTAGGTCACGTGACACGTTTGATCATTTTCCTGTGATGTGCTTAGCGGGCCATAATATGTATGAGTCTCTGTTCCCCACCATTTCTGTGACCTTGTCCAGTGCCCGTGGGCCCTCCTGCGATCTGGACCCCTCCCCCTTCGTGAGGTAGGGGGAGGTAACAGGTATCATAGTGAGCTTGGTGCCAGCTGTCTCGCTACTACCCATCGCTGCCACCTTAGGCACCCTCGTCCCAGCCCCGCTGGATAGAAGGAGAGAGCGAGGTGTCCCGGTTCCACGCCCTCTTCCTCTCCTGTATTGCCAACCGCTCGGGGCGCCTGGAATGGGAGGACTTCGAGTCGCTGTGCGCTGAGCTCCGCGTCAGCCCAGAGGAGGAAGAGGCCATCTTCCAGCGGCTAGACACCAACCGCTACGGGCCCATCACCTTCCAGGAATTCACCATGGGCTTCCACGGGACCCGGGGCTCACCCTGGCTGCAGAGATGAGGCTCAGGGGCAACGCAAGGGCCCCCAGCGAGCCGGAGGACGAGCACGGAGGAGACCCCTTTAACCCGGCTTGTGAGGACTTCCAGCTCCGGCTGGGGGATGAAGCCACATTTCTCCCGAGGTAAGGAGCAAGTTCACCCCCTTCGCCATTGCCCTATTTGTTTAACATTATTACTTGTCTGATACTGTCCCATAATGCTGATGAAATCAGCTGACAGACTTTGTGATAGAAAACAAATGAGAGGTTTATGTTGCGGTTGCTAAAAGCACGGTTACTTTGGAGCATGTTTTTGGAACACAGTTACTTTCCGGATTTGCAAGACGTTCAGATTCCAATGTCCTTCCATTAACAATGGTAGAGACACAAACGTGGACCATGTGTTAGAAAGAAATGATACATTTTCAGCCTTGGAAAAGTATGTGCTATTTAAGCCTGTTGCCTTCTGCTTAGAGAAGCACTGAACTAATTAGGTGGTAGCTGCTTCTTTTAGAAGAATGCGAAAGACACACAGAGGATGGAGAAAATGCAGAGCAAATCAAACATTCACCCCCAGTCAAGAGATCTGGGTTGAATCCATTGTTCATCTGCTCACCAAGCCACCCCAGTTTAGACCCAGCCATATCCAAATCAGTCTTGACCCTGTGCCTCATGGGAACAGTCCAGCCAGAACTGCCAAGCCAGGTCCTCCCTGGACATGAAACAAGCATCCTGGGACTGGTTTTGGGGCATCACCCCTCATCAGCTAGGCTAGCTTGAATCCAGTGGCACAGTGAGCCCGGGACCCACATCTGGGCATACCCGGCGCACCTAAGGCTAGAAAGCAAAAGACACCCTGAAACCGGTCCTAGGATGCTTGTTTCCTGTCCAGGAGGACCTGGCTTGGCAGTTCGGGCTGGACTGGAATGGCATGGGGAGCAACAAACGATCGATTTAGACCCAGATCTCTGTATTGGGGTGAATGTATGGCATTGTTCAGCATTCTGTCAATCAATTGTTCTTTTTGCATCTTTTAGAAGAATGTGCCTTTATATGTATAGCTATCTAGGGGGACTTGTAAAGGGCTAATCGCCCATTGGCGCTGTAGAAAATCGGAAAGGAGAAGATTGATTGATGTAATGAATGCATATTTAATTCCTTCGTGCAACCATGCAGCTTTGTCAGTTATGTAAATTGTAATTACAAAATGTTTCGGTTGTGGGTTGTAAAACGATCTCAGTGAAAGTAAAACGCAGTTGACGAGAGGAGGCAGGCTTATGGGCCTCTAGTTCCGGGGTGGCAGTGTGTGAATTGGTGCCAAAGCAATGGAAAACTGTGGATTGCTCCAGGCTGATGTGTGTAAATGTTAACTGAAGTGAATGTTATGTGAGCCAAAACGTCTTCTAGAGGCGCAGATCCTGAATCAGGTCTGCATGCTTTAACCCCTGTAGATGGAGGGTAATATGGTAGATTGTACGCAGTAGTAAGTTTAGGGTTAGTGTGGAGAAAGTGTGTGTCTGATGGGGCGTGCATGTGCAAAATACAGAGAACACTTGTAAGCTTGCAAGTGTTTAGATATTCTCAAAAGTTTTGCAAGTCTTTTTCAACCCTGGATGCTCACGTAATTACTTTTGCAAAAGACAGGAGTGAGATAATTTCAGAATTTGAAAGAGAAGGGATCACACCAGATTTCCTGCATGTAAAAGGAAGGGGTTTATTCAAAGGGAAATATATTGTCTCTGCAGAGAAAACAATAATACTGTTGTACAAATCCACTGCTCAGACTCAAGCGGATTAATTACAGGGAGGACATTCCACAGCAATGACTTTAGTCAAGAAGTATACATACTTGGAAATCTATGATTTGCATAGATTTTCCACAGATATACCTGGGGATTTTGCGAATCCTTTGAAATTTGGAAGTTGGCAGAAATTGAATGCTTAAATCTACAATTTACAAATTTCTGACTTTTTCCAAAATGTTTGTGAACTGGTGCCAGTGTGGTGGGTTTTTAATTCGAAAATGGCCAGGTTTCGTTCTCATCTGAATACTTGATTATGGCAGGTTCGAAGGTGATAATGAATTACAGAGATACTTTGACGGCGGACTGTTATTTCTGCACCTCACATCAGTTTCAATTTTATCACGTCCCTTACGCAACAAGCCCTTACACCAGCCGTCAGGTGATGCCTCTGTGAGTCAGATCATAAGCAAGATAGAGGGGTTGGGCGTGCGTCAGGTGATGAAGTCCCGGAAGCCAGAATTTTAGTTTTTCAAATGAATCTTTATTTTCAATCAAATTCTCACAGGGTAGGTGATTGTACGATCAGCCAACGCGTTTCGTTCTCATGGTGAGAACTTCGTCAGGGCTCAGTAGGTGAGTATCTCTCCTTAGGAATTAAAGGTAGATGATGAAGGTAATCGCACCCCACAAGAGTAATGGGTGATAATTAGCCTAGGTCCAATAAGACCTTTTATTTCTATCTTACGGAAAGCGATCCTCCAGTCAAGTCGCTGTTCCAGGATAATCTGCTGGAAATAGTATGGAATCGCAGTGCCTCAGTCGGCTTTAATATATTATCTTATTTCCAGATTCTCCTGCCAGAATGAGCAAGCAGGTGATAATGGTTGGTTCACAGAGTTGTGTACCTAGGATCTCACACTAAAAAACTACTCCAAATACAACCACTAATTACACGAACCATAAATGGCTTTTTTAAGCTCCAACCCTAAAAAACCGATATGTTGACTTCCAAGTGCCTGGGAGTTTTAACAAGTGTGTACTCAACCCGTTAAAAACACACAACTTCCTACTTGACTGTGTTCAAGTCCTTTTGAGGACACAGGGCTATTTACAGCGGTGGCTCCTTCGCTATGGCGGAAGAGCGTCAACCCCCTATCAGCCTCAGAACTTTAAAAACAAGCATTTGCAATGCAATAGGTCTCGCATTTACGCGAGTTTAAGCTATTGGCATTGTAAATAACAATGCCTTTTATTTATGTTTTAAAAACCAAAACATAAATAAAAGGCATTGTCATTTACAATGCTAATAGCTCCAACTCACGTAAATGCGAGACCTATTGCATTGCAAATACTTGTTTACTTTTTGCTTAGGGACAATGGGGCATATGTATCAAGAAAGCGTTTTGCGAGTCCTTAATAGCGAATTTTAGCGATTCGCTATTAAGGACTTGCATAAGGCAATGTATGTAGGATTCGCAATATCAATTGTGATCCCTACGTATTCCTTATATGCGAATCGCAAATTGCGATTCGCAATTAAGGAATACCGGGGCATATGTATCAAGAAAGCGTTTTGCAAGTCCTTAATAGCAAATTTTAGCGATTCTCTATTAAGGACTCACAAATGGCAATGTATGTAGGATTCGCAATATCAATTGCGATTCCTAGGTATTCCTTAACTGCGACTCGCAAATTGCGATTCGCAATTAAGGAATACCTTCCCATTCACTGCTATGGGCCTTGTGGCCCATAGGAATGAATGCGAAGACATTCGCAATTTGTGAGTACCCATTAGGTACTCGCAAATTGCGAATGCAATTTCAAGGGTACAAGGGTGTCAAAAGGACACCCTGTTGCACCCCTGAAATAAGCATGTGTGCACATGTGGCGCACATACACGCTATAAGGGCATGTCTGTGCGCCAAATATATGACGATACTTAGCATGCCATTAGTACGCATGCTTTTAGTGCGATGTTTTTACATCGCAAATGCCATTACTACACATATTTTTACTGCGCATACCATTACTTCGCAAATGCATTAATAACATTAGAATTTACTTTTGCTTCGCAGATTTTTACTTTGCATATCACTACTTCGCGTACATGGACCATTTTTAATATTTTTAATTAAAAGTAACGTACCCCCTTGGACGGGATGCCAGGGAAATTGGGATTTTGGGTGGGGGAGTAAGTTAAAATATATTTAAAAAAATAATAATAGGGGATGAAATTTAATACACCGCATAGTTTAACATCGCATTTTTCCTTTTTATAAACACCCCAACACTTAGAAACGTAATAAAATATGTTTCAAACAATAAATAAATAAACACCCAACACTACGCTAAATACTAAATGCAAATACACTACCCTACACAACAGAAACTTCACAACACTACTCTAATCCCTGAAACACTACCCCCAGCACGACCCTACCCTGTGCCCCAGTCCTGCCCCTACACGCAAACACTTCCCTACACGACCCACTGACACTACCCTAAACACTAAAACACTGCCCTACACTGCACAAACACTACAACACTACCCTAAACCCTAAAACACTGCCCCCAGCACGAGCCTACCACTACCCCCAGTCCGTCCCCTACACTGAAACACTACCCTGCACGACCCCCTGACACTACCCTAAACCCTAAAACACTACCCTACACTACACAAACAGTACAACACTACCCTAAACCCTAAAACACTACCCCAGCACGACCCTCCCCCTACCCCCAGTCCATCCCCTACACTGAAACACTACCCTGCACAACCCCCCAACACTACCCTAAACTCTAAAACACTACCCTACACTACACAAACACTACAACACTACTCTAAACCCTAAAACACTACCCCAAGCACGACCCTGTCCCTACTCCCAGTCCGCTCCATACACTGAAACACTACCCTCCACGACCCCCCGACACTACCCTAAACCCTAAAACACTACCCTACACTACACAAACACTACAACACTACCCTAAACCCTAAAACACTAGCCCAAGCACCACCCTGCACCTACCCCCAGTCCGCTCCCTACACTGAAACACTACCCTGCATGACCCCCCCGACACTACCCTACACTACACAAACACCACAACTCTACCCTTATCCCTAAAACACTAACCCCTGCACGACCCTCCCCATCCCCCACTCCTGTCCCTACACACAAACACTACCCTGCACGACCCACAACACTACCCTTAAACTAAAAACACTACTCCTCAAACACAAAACCTTCAAAAATAATCAGTCCCTCTTACCTCTCTCTCCTCGGTGCACGTCCCTTGTCCTCGGCTGAAAGCGTTGTCAATGGAAGGACAGCAGAAGTTCCTCTAAAAACCCTCTGAATTACGTGGGTGCTGAGATGATTGCGGGGGTGCCCGGAGCCCCTCGTGCCCCTGCTTCGATGCTGTTGTCACCAGGTCTCCTTCCACCATGTGCAATTCCGTGCGTGTTCCGTCTTCGCTGCCTCCTCGTCATCGCTGCCTCCTCGTAACTCCCACAGCTCGCCAATCCATACCCTGACTGCCGTCATCCATACGCGCATTACAACGCATGCGTTGTAACAGCGCATGCGAAGTAATAATATGCATAGTAAAGGCTACGCGTTATTACAGCGCATGCGTTGTAACGCTTGCGTAGTAATGGTACGCGGTGTAATGACCGCGTACAAATGGATGTTTACCATGTGCGCCACATGGCACTTTGAAAAATGCAAAAAAGTGAATTTTTCAAAGAAATCGCATATTACCACCAACTTGAAGTTGGTGGTAATTTGCGATTTCTAAAGGCAAAATCGCACAACTTGGGTGCTTCCAGAATTGCATTAAGGAATCGTAATATGCGATTCCTTAAATGCATTCGCAGAATAGGGAATCGCAAATTTTGTGAATCCCTATTGTGCGAGGGCCTTAGGGCTTTTTGGGATGATACATCCCAAAAGGCTTTTTCCGGTTCGCAAACGGGCCGATTCTGAGAATCGGCCCGTTTGCGAACGGGAAAAAGGCTTCATAAATATGGCCCACAGAGGCTTATTTACAAGCCTCTTGCGCCGCTGGTGCATCACTTTTAATATGGAAAAAAGTGACGTACCGGCAGCGCAAGGGGCTTGTAAATAAGCCCCTTACTTTCTTTAATTTTCTAGCAACTGTTCTGGTAGAAAACGACCATCAGAGGTAAGTAAAATACCAGAATAGCTTTAGCATTCCATAGATTCCAGGCCTAGAAACTTGTTCTATTTAGAAAGTGAGAAAAATCGATTTGCTTCATGTTTACTTTGGACATAACTTTGGCACAGCCACCTTGCTGTCGTTTTCTACTTTCTCACCATTACAAAAAGTCAGTAATATATTTCTGATTGACGTCGTGCTGTTTGTCAAAAATGTTTCCTGACACTAGTAGTGCAAATATGTTTCAGGGCAGGTTTCAGAGATGCCTGCATGTAATTTACCCCTGTGCCCTAAATTGCTGGTGATTGGAAGCCACGCCGAAATCCTAGCAACTGTCAAAGAATACATCAGATGGTGCGACGTCGGGTCTTGCAGCTTCGTGGGAGTGCCGAGGAGTCCACTTACCTGTCTGTACACACCTAGTTACGGTGTCGTTGATCAATGCATCTGCTTCTGTTGTGGGGTATCTCGCAGGCTTGGCTCTCTCACCGGTTTGAAAAGTAACAGAGACCACACAAACTGCGAGTACATTCACCGTGCCTCCAATAGAAGATATGCTGCAATGGTTTGTTTATTTTGTTTCATGTCCGTATCTGTCACTATTTATCTTGATTCCTCTTGCGCTCTTTTTGTGCCCCTGAAGGGCTGAGAATTACGGAATATCGCAGAACTTTCGTTGTCCTTTTGAAAAGCTTCTAAAAGGGCATTGGGCCAGGCGAGCACTGTTTGTACTTGTGACTAAAGACCTAATATTGGTTTATTTATTTTTTAATAGGCTCGAACAGCATTCATGTTTAAATGTTCGTTGTTGAATATTTTGGTCCACGGTAGAGTAACTGGTTTCAACCACACTTAGGCATATTAGCAAGACCGGCGATAAAATTATCGCAGTTTTAGCGGCAGGAAACTGCCGCTAAAACGGCGATAATTTTATCGCCGGTCTTGCTAATATGCCCCTTAGTACGTTCGGACCCAAATCCATTCATCGATTTCTGCCACAGAAATAAATCAAGCATTTGAAGTTGTAGGGTCCCATGTATGTATTAATAGGCATTTATGTAGTGCGAAGGCAGCTACAGTGCAACAGTGTGCTTTACAGAGGTGGTGGTAGAGGGTATGATTATAGTGGGAGGGGGAGGGATGCAAGATGGGCAAGGGGATTAGCAGTTGGCGGTCTATCATCTGGGGCAGAGGGGGGTTACACGTAGATGTCGTGTTGTTGTTTGAGGTCCTTCCTGAAGAATAAGAGTGAGGGAGTTTGCTGATCACGAGTGGGCAGTGTTCCATCCAGATCCTTGGAGCAAAGGCTTGGCATCCTGACTTCTCCTTCCTGCAGATTTATGTCTCGAGCTTTATGAAGTTGCAGCCGCGCAGTTTTATGTGTCCCACTGGAAATCCCATTCTTACTTGCCAGATATGGTGGTGTGCTGGGTTTACCTGTTCGTACATGATGGAACAGACAATGAAAGTGATGTGGGCTAGTGAAGACCCTTTTCACGTAATTTGAGGCAGTTGTAAGATCGAAGAAGGGATGGACAGATGCACAGTCCTAATTTACACCTGTTTCTCTCCTTCACAGTGGGTTGTAGGCATGACATAGGCACATTGGAGTTACTGGGTATGTCTCGATCGAATTAACAAAACACCTGTGCTGAGTCAATACAAATGTTCAAATCAGCCCCTCATTACAGAAGGCAGCAACTCAGATGATGTCATAGCAGCCCATCCAGCTCTGAAAACTCTCTAACCTTTAGCTCACTGGCAAAATGTCAGAGTGAAAAAGCATGTTCAGTCCGGCCTTGAAATTATCATCATCACCTAGATGCAAGAACAGTTTTTTAATGAAAACTAAAGACGTCTACATGTAGCCTGCTACCATTGTTTAGTCTTTTCCCCTGAAATGTGCCACTGGAACCAAGCTGCGCCCTACAGAGGAGGCCTAAAAAGGCCTATGTCAGTCTGAAGTTTCTTGTTCCAGTTCAGAATGGACCTGGCCTGCCAGTTCGAACTGGACTGTTCCTATTGGATCAGGGCATAAGGCAAAACTTCCATATGGCTGGGTCCTGTCTGAGGTGACATGAGGAGCAAAATGTCACACCAGCGATTGCTGATGGCTGAGATTAATTCAAGCAATCCACCCATCATTATTTTATATTCCTCATCAGCTCTGCAAGGAGCTCTCTAGTAGGAAAGCCCACTGGGAAAAAGCCAGTCTGGCCTTGACATTATCTTCATATTTCGGAGGCTAGAACAGTCTTGTGAACATAATTAATCTAGGTGTTTTCCCAGAGATGTAAAAACCAGCATTACAATTGCCAAACTGAGCTCTCTTCACTGTATCAACTTTCAAAGGATAAAAGGCAGGATTGCTGCTGCCAGGATTCAAATTAGTGACCAGCAGTTTAAACCTGAAGCTAATCCTGAAATGGCAGTGCTGGGATGTTAAGGTGCTCATCAGCACTGTGAACTCGCACAGCACCCATAATGTGAGAATGATTTTGGAAAATGAGCTTTTCAAATGAAAATTATTATTTACTTTTCCTTAAGATCGCATTGGAAATTGCAGAAAACATTTAACAATACTTTGTTTGGGCTCAAAATGACCATAATGGACGGCGTGAGTTGGGCAATAGTAACAACTGCTGTTCACAGTGCTACAAAATGACAAACATCAGCTTAACAAGCTGTTTATTAAAATAATATTATTATGATTGGGCAATAAATGACTACACAGACAGCAGGTCTTTAAGTGACCATAAGGCGATTTGAAACCCCATTTGATGTGTCTTACAAGGAATAAAATCAATTTGTTTTATTAAGGCACGTAATTCCTCTTCATCCGAAGAAAAGCTGTAATTACAGGACGTGCAAGTGTAGGTTAGTGCACAGAGATCCCTGCAGGCGGGGTCAGACTGAGGTAGAGAATAGGCCATAAGCACCAAAAATAAAAGAGTCCCCCATTAATGAATTAGATAGGTAAAAAAGTGGTCCACATTTGTAAATGGGTGCAGTTTTATATTTGTTTAAACATGCTGTGTAGGTGTCTTGCAGGTTATGGGAGACTACATGCATTTGTGCTTGCTGCAGGCAGTGTTTGTGGTAAAATCCGGGAATCCACAATAAAAAAATGTCCCACCAGACCATAAAACAGGCCCACAACAGTTGCCAAAGCCAATAGGTTATCCCTATGTGAGATCTATTAGGATTGCTAATATTTTTAAGTCTGGCATTAGCCAAGACCTTTTGGTTTTGCCTAAATATGTATAATATACTGGCTCATAGGGGCTTTCAGCCACCTATCTTCATCCATTGGTCAGTTGTTGCGTCATTCACATTTTGCGTCCGCCCAGTACAGCATATAGCATGGGGCAGTGGGTCAGCCTACTTAAGTCACTGGTTAACTTCACTTTGAGTGACTGCATTTTGCTTTCTCACATCCACACAAAGGCTAGTATCCTTCCGTGCCAGGGTTTTTTAGGTCGAGCCTAGGCAGTGCACATGAGCTGTCTCTCTCCATGCTGTATCTCCTTCTGTGGGCTTTCACCACGCCCATCACACACCCATCACTTTCATTCGTTCCTTGGCCTGCCTTTCAAACTTATTTTGGTTTCTTTGGTAAATGCTTTACATTTGTCCCACCTTTTGACTGTTTTGTTCCCGCCCTGGAGACTGACCCTGTTACATGGATCAGTTCACTTCTGGCCGTTTAGTTAGTTTCAGCACACTACCTTTCCTTTTAACTCAGCTAGCGGTGCCATCTCCCTACCACTTCGTGCCCATCACTGCCTGTCCTGTTCATGTTTGCGCTTGTCGCAATTTAGTCAATCTCCCTGTGCAGCGCCGTCTCCCTGCCACCTCCCGCCCATCATTCTATTTGTTATTTAAATGTTTGCGCTGTGATTTATGATTTTATAAAATTTACTTTAACTGTTTTATATGCTTCTCTCACCCCCCCCCCTCTTGTCTTGTTATTTTTTGAAGCGTGCTGGTTCATGGAGAAGTGCAATGGGTTGGCACTTTCCCTTTCACTCTCAGTGCTTGAGGGGCTGCTCCTATTTTGGACTAAGTGAACTTATTTAAAACATTTTCTGGGGTGCCATGCATACATATCCCGGTTCTTCTGCTGGGATATTGCTTATATTGTGAGCTCTATCTAAAGAGCGTAGTTAATCCCAATGGACAGGGTGACATAAAAACTGCCCCCTCAAAAGTGCACGCTTAACTCTAATGGAACTGGCATTCTTCAAGGTTCAATGGAGGTTGCTTTGAACATAGCTCTTCCCACATTCCCTGGTAGCTCGGATGAGATCTTTGTGTGGATCTCGGGTTTAGAGTAACGTCAAGGATGCCCTTACTGCCACCCAAACCTCCAGTCGGTTGTATGTGCGGCTGCATCGTCCTTATTGCTGTTAATCTCCCCCACACAATCCCTTTAACTCAATTAAAGAAGGTTCTGTAGCACAAATAAACAAAAAAAATATTTTTTGTGTAATGTAACTGGTGTAAAGCACTCCTATACCTTTGAGTCGAGTTTGCGCTATATAAAACTGCAAAAAGAATGCTTTTGAAGCCCCTACTGCTGAGTTGGGATATCTAACCCTCACCCCAATCTTTTTATTTTGAGGTGGCCGTGTCTTGGTCGGGTGTGGCTGTTTCGCTGTATGCATGTTCTCGGAGTAGTTTCTCTAGGCCCTGCTTGTGCTCCTCGCCCCTTACTCACCCCGCAGGAATATGACTTGTGAATGGAGCTGGGCATTCCCACGTCCTGCTTCAGGTTCCGCAGCAGTGTGCCCCGATCCTCTTTCCTTGAAGTAGCCCTCTTCCTCTGTTGCACTCGCCTCCTGCCTCAGGCATTTGAACTACTTGTTTTTAAAGTCTCTGCTTGTTTGGTTTACTTTTGGCCAATCACTCACCCAGAGAGCATTCGGCAGTCTGCCCCTGCTGTTCCCTCCTTCCTCCCTTGGTAGGTAAAAGACATTACCATTTACAATGCCAATACTCCAACTTAAGAAAATGCAAGACCATTGGCATTTCTAATTATTGTCCCTTTCGTGTGCAGTCAAGGGAGGCATTCCTTATGAGTGAGTTAGTTGGCTGTTATCCCTAGTGACACCTAAATACTGAACTGCAGGCAGGTGATAAGAGCCAAGCTCATAAGTTTAGCAGGCACTATCTGTGCTCCAACTGTAAAGCAAACCCCACTTGAGAACAAAGAGCAACAGCCTGGCCTGTCCTGCCAAGCAAGAGGAGGTGGAGGCCTTTGCCAATGCCTAGCAAGGGAAACAAGTGTGCTGAGCCTCGGGGTTGTTAACCCTCCTGACCAAACTTTACCTAAAATGTTAAAAAGTTGATATTATGCTCAATGTTCTTTTCAATTACAAAACATTTTATATATGTTCACTACTTCTCAGTATATAACAGCAAATAATTGCACACTGATACTAACGTATGTTGTACATGTATTATAATTGATACAAATTTTGTTTACAAAATATTATTTAAGTTCAGGTCATATAGTGTTCTCAAGAATTGTTAGTGTTTTGATTTCTTTTTCTTAGGCCAGTTGAAATAAATTGTAATTTACACTCTTCTAAAAGTGATTTTCTGATTTCAGCTAGCGTTTCTTGTAATCTGTACTACAACTACCTTTCTTTTATTGAGCATACAGTCTTTATGACAAAGGACACTGTTAGCAAAATTGGTTCTGCCCATGAAAACTCCCAGTTTTTCACTTTCTGGTCTGAGTTTTTTAAAATTTCTTCTCTGTCGGAAGCCCCCATAAATGAATCTCACACATTATAAGGTCTGTTTAAATTGGAATATGAGCTGTAGCCTATAGCATCCTCCTTTTAAGATAAGATCAAATGCATGAGAACAAACAGGGCAGGAGGCTCTGAAAATGTTGCAGGGGCAAGTGAGGCAAGTAGATGTGCACTGTACATGTTGTGTATGGGGAGTAGGGTGGGCATGGAGTGTATTTGTAGTGCCCAACTGTGTGTGGACAGAAATCTATTCTGGAAGTCCTTGCGTGGGTGGTATATAATATGGAGGATGGCGAGAGTCTGCCAGACAGCGATGTAGATTTTAGGTTGTCCTTGGAACTGGACTAGGGTTCTGTGAACAGAAAGAGGGAAAGGGATGCCTCTTTGAGTGCACGGAAAGGTCATGCCCCCTTCATGCTTCATTGTTCTCCCAGAGACTTTGAGGTAGCAGAGCGGGAAGACATCATGCTCTTCTGTGCTCTTGTTTTGGGTTTCTCTGAGAGGAAAATGGGAATCCCCAACTGACACCAGAGAACAACGACTGTGGCATGACCAGTCATTGAGGGATACACAAAATGTCAGGAACTGCTTGAAACTGGCCCTAGCGGTAAACTAGTGGGATCAGGGGCATCACAAAGGGTCTCACAGTCCCAGCTGTATGTGGGGATCTATGGCTTCCCTCACCCTGTAGGGGCCCTTTACTCACTGTTGCAGCAGAAACCTCTTATATTTTTCTTGTTAATTTTAATTCTAAGGCATGTGTAAGATTTACCAGTACCGGGCCCATGAAATATCAAAATGTTTGAATCCATTTGATCTCTTCTCTCTTTTAATGTAATAATAATATTGCTCAATCGACCAGACTTCGTCTTCCGATGGACCTTGTTCGTTGCGTTGAGGGGTGAGGGACCTGGATGTCCACACTTGGTTAACCAATGAGGACTAGGAATTGGTAACCAATCTATAAATTGGTGTTCAAGTTCAAATACACAATTCTCACAACCATATTGTAGATATATAAAATAAATGCAGGTAAGACGAACATCCTGAAGAAGTTCAGTCAGGCCAAGATCGTGAAGAGCGAAGGGTTCTGCTACTGCTGAGCAAAATAACAAAAGTAAATCCTGCTGTTCTGAGAATATCCTATGTCCCTACCTACTATACATTAGGAGTTTGAAGAAATTGTATACAGTCTCTGAGAGGAAAACATTAATGAAATCAGAGACTCAGTCAATTATGGTTTAAGCAAGTATTGTATTAAATTTCAGACACATCAATTAATAATTGCATTTAGGAAATTTAGTAAGAATATGCATAGTACAGCTGTAGTGTAAAAATGCACATCAGAGTACAAATTTAGAAGAATAACTCACAATCAGTACAATTAACAATTTAGAACAAACCCATCAGAAAAGTATTTTGGGAAATTGCATTTTGGGCCAAAGAATCCTTAGAACGTCCGTTAGGCTAAAGTTCCTAACACTATAATGGGCAGAGGATGGTTTTAGTCAATCTCTCGTGAGACATGGGGCAAAGTCAATGGCAAGGAAAGGAATGAAATCACTAGCAAACCTGCTAACATGAGTCCATAAGGCATCAGGGGCAAAAAGACCCATACCACTCTGAGCAAAAGGAGCAGTAGCTGGGTTGTCTAAATGGAAGTAAGGAAAGAAGGCGTCAGCATAGTCCGCAATGTACTGCTTTGGTCTACAGCATCAAAAGTTCCGACCATCTGGGAAAGACTCGCACCAACCTAACCTAGCGCTTCTCCTCTAAGCTCTCTACACACCCTTCTCAGGCATTGTTAATATACTTTGACAGACCCGTAGATGATGTTAGAAATCAGTCCACTATGAGGTGAAATTCCGTAATGTGGTTATCTGCTCACGAGGTGCAAAGGTAGCAATAAATGTATAGTTCCATTCTGGAATGCATGGGAACGGGGTGTCTATCAATGGCACACAGGTCACGCCACAATAGGTTATGGATACATCAACTTTCTCATGAGAAAAGAGCAAAAGATGTAGCCCCATACAAGTGTATTCTTCATAAGAATACAAATGTAGCAGTTGTCACAAGAATGTCCACAGGAAAGGATTAAAAGATTTATTCTGAAAGAAGCTAAGTTGACATCAGATGACATGGGTGCTTGTAAGAAAAAAACATAAGCTCTTCATAACTTTGTCAAACCATCATTAAATCAGAAATTAAAAATGCATGGATATATATATGTGTGTACTTTTCAGAAATAAACAAAATAATCTGATTAATTCATTAGTCAATTAATCATAACAATATAATTAATTCATGTAAATGATTAGTGCTAGGTATGGCCTATTATCACTTAAAAGATCTATCTGCATCAGCTACAGTTAAACAGACAGAAATAAATTTCATTTTAGGAAAACAAGGTCAGTAGGGTTAGAAGGAACATGTGTGTGAAGTTTTACATTTCTATCTCCTAAAATGAAACTTTTGCACCAATATATCAAACAGGTAATTGTACATTACAATGAGAATAAAGAATAGGCTTTAGGACTTTACAGATTATAAATTGTCATGAAAATGTAAACATGTATCAAATGTGAAGCTCAGTATTGTATGAATACATTAATAATTTGTTATTAGCATAATTGCAGAAAATGCATTTGTGAGTTATTCTTTTTAATAAGACTCAAAACTTGTATGAGGATAACTGTTAGAGATTAGGCATTCAGTTTGTTTTTCGTTATTTTCTTAAACAAAGCATGCTTTTACGGTGCTTCTACTACACATCTTCTCATCTCTTCATTGTCTCTTTTAAACATGTTGCAAAACACATGCATGTTGTTATGTGTGTTTTCATCGTCACATCCAAAATATGCCATAAAGGAAAGATCAGCGTTTATGCTCCATCAATCCCCCCTTTGATGGCTAATCAAGCCATCATTAATTGTCAGTCAGTCAAAGGATTGTTTATTTAGACCATAGGTCCTTAAACACGTACAGACATACAAACATAAAATGTCGATTCAAAAACCATCCTGAACTAAGAGATAAAAAATACCTGTATAAAAACCCGAAATCCAAGATAAGAATCTTCTTAAATATAAAAATATATTCTATATAACAATTATTTAGATTCCAAATATCATTTATAAAACTGGAGTACAATTCATTAACACAATACCAGTAATAAAACATCCATTCTATTCATTTAAAAAAACTTTTTAACTTCAAGAATAAACTTCCCCATTGCACATGCTACATCTTGTGAGTGCATTTCAGTTAACAGGTCTATTGCCTGTGTGCGATTCTTAACCTCATAATTTAGGAAGATTGGTCGTAACCACAGTTTACATGCATGAAGAACATTTGGACAACCTAATAAGATGTGCAAAAATATCGCTTTTTGTGCCTACGTTACAGGTACATTTCCTTCGCAGTCAATCATGGCCCTTTTAATCCTATCATTCTCATAACATGGCTTTATCCCAATCCTTATTTTTAGTAATTCTCTCCTTAGCCAACGATTGGGAAGCATATCCATATATGGGAACTGTTGACCATCTTGCCAAGATTTTATCATAAAACATACAGAGCTTTTCCGGTTCAAGTATTGCCTATCCTGCTCCTGTGATATTTCTTTCCCTATTGTCCTAAGTTCCTTTTTACCTATGGTAACATGAAGGTTCCGCTGGCATACATCAGCCCTCACATCCCTACACACCGTAGCTACCGTTTCTCTGACCCCATTTGCCCACTTCATTTTACTCTGTAGGATCTCATGTGTACACCAAAATGAAACTTTTTGCTCCTCTTCCCCACCCAGGCGTTGCCAAAATCTTAATAGTGCCATGCTTGCCATTTTCTCGCACGAAACCATTCCGGTTTCTAGTTTTATTGCCTGGATCATAGAGGATCTGGATAGGGACAGTAATTTTTTTACACATTTCCCTTCTTCCCCTCCCACTTCCCCTTACCACTTAGGAATAGCAATTCAGCCCCACATACAAACTGAGGTGGTACCATAGCCGCGTAAGCCTTCAGAACTGGTCCATCCGTCATTTCTCCATGGGTATTATTGTATTTCCTCAGGCCACTAACCGAGGATAGGGCCCGCAGTTTTAATGCGTCCAAATGTACTTTCCACATCATAGATTTCTCAAACCAAATTCCTAAGTATTTGTACTCCTTAACTATCTCCAATTTTATGGAGCCTAGGAGCCAGTTGAAAATCTTCCTCTTTTTACCGAAGCACAAAATCTTAGTTTTTTCCAGGTTTACTGTTAATCTTTTATGACTACAGTAGTCACCAAACACTTTAAGCTTTCTTTGCAGACCTATCTCAGTTTGGTCCACAATCTCCAAATCGTCTGCATAAAGTAAGCATGCGACATGTTTCCCATCTATTTTTGGACCGGCACCCTGCACCGTTCTCAGAATGGCTGGCAAATCCGGTATAAATAAGGAAAAAAGTAAAGGAGCCAAGACACACCCCTGCCTTAACCCAATTTCAATTAGTATCTTCTGTGAAAGTGTTCCCTCTGTATTTAAAATAACCTGGGCCCAATTTTGAGTATGTAACCTTTGTATTATAGACAGGAGACCCTGAGGAATATCCAAGTCACCTAACATTTCCCATATCCTTTCTTAGTCTACCAGGTCAAATGCGGCTCGGAAGTCTACAAAACAGCAGAACAGATTACTCCCCTGTTCCCTCGATTTCCAAGCCATTGCCCATAACGCGAAGCAGTGATCAGTTGTAGAGTGGCCCTCCCTGAAGCCACCCTGCTCTGGAGGAACAATTTGGGTTTCCTCAGCCCACTCCTTAAGTTTTTCCAAGATTATTTTAGAAAACACCTTTTTACTGATATCGAATAGATTAATTAACCTATAATTTTTGAGATTCATTATATCTCCTCGTTTATGGATAGGTCTGATGACTGCCCCTCTCCAATTTATCGGCACATTCCCCGAATCAAGGATACAATGGAACATTTTGGTGAAAAAATCTGCCCACCAGTCTGGTCTGGTTCGTATAATTACTGCCGGGAGATTATCTGTTAACTTAGATATGATTCTTCTTACATTACATACTGTGAAAAGAGACCTAATATCTTGTTCCGCCTCTGTCCATAATGTATCTTTCTGACTTTCTAGACCGACCCTTTTTCCATATAACTCTCCCAGGTGGCTCTCCCAGGCGTCTTCAGTCACCACACAGTTCATAGCCCCCTGTTCCCTACCGGAGTCATCTTGGACTAATTTCCAAAACATTTTTGCATTTCTTGTTTCTATAGCTTCCAGTAATCTTCCCCAACATTTCTCTTTATTTCTTCTTTTTTGCTCTCTAATAGCATTTTTATATAGTTTCCTTACTTTCTGTAGGCTATTGAATGTGTATAAATCATACTTTAATCTCAGATGTCTTTCCTTTTTCCTTATATTCAATTTTAATTTCCTACATTCCTCGTTGAACCAGTTCTTGTTTTTACACTGAATCCCCCCCTTTCTATGATTCCTACGGCTATGACTTTTTAGGTCCAGCCTTAAACATTGCACTACTTCAGAGATAACACTTTCAAGCCATCCTTTATTTTCAGAATTAGGGATGCTCTCTATTGTCTGGGCCTGCGGGAATCCCACTAACTTTCCCAAACACTCCTCTGTTAAACTAGTAGAGAGCCTTTTGGGGTAGTCCACATTTAGAGGGATAATTGTGTCTTTTGAGTTATTTTTACCTCCTACAATATTGGGGCATATTCTCAAGGACTTATCGCCGAGTTAGCGGCACTTTATCGCAGCCAAAGTGGTGAGAATTACATCGCACCATTCACAAGCTGGTGCTAACAGCCGATATCACCAGTATTCCTGCGAGAGCAGCCGCCAAAAACATCGCCACTGATGACACCGGCAACTAACGCTAATGAGATGCAGAGTAGGCGTTCCCGTGCAAAAACCCGCGGAAACACCACTTTGCAACATTCACAACGACCAGCCAGAACGGCGATAAGAATCAAAAACATGCAATAAGGCGCGTTAGCAGTATGGATTTAACACCTGCTCCTACCTGGTGTTAAGTCGGACGACAACCTGCACCATAAAAGGGAGCCCAGCCCACAGCCACACCAGAAGAACAACAGATGCCATGGAGCTACTGATCATGCAGCTCGGAGCGCCAAGAGGGCCACAACACCCACCGCCACCACCGCCAGGACCCCCACTCCCCCAGGATCCCCTCCCCCCGGACTACCACAGAGGCAGCGCAGACAAAGACACCGGACATTCCGAAATCGCACCAGCCTGGTAGACTTAACGCCAGAGGAAGTCATTGCCCACTACAGGCTCAAAAGGACAACCATCCTACGCATCCTGACCATCATTTCCCACAGGCTGACGGTACCAACACAGCGGAGAACCAACATCCCTCCGCAGACAAAGCTGCTGGCCGTCCTGCACCTGTTGGCCTCTGGGACCTTCCAACCAACAACTGCCAGAGTCGGAGGAGTCTCACAGCTAGCCCTGTCAAAGTTCCTCACACCTGTCCTGGATGCCATCATCAGCTTGGTACCCCAGCAACTTTACTTCCCACACACTGTGCAGGAACAGCTGGAGATCAAGCAAGGCTTCTATGCCATAGCTGGCTTCCCGCACGTCTTGGGGGAAATCGACTGCACACATGTACTCCTCGTGCCCCCTGCCGCCACTGCACACAATTACCGCAACAGGAAACACACGCATTCCATCAATGTGCAGGCAATAGTGGATCACTGGGGACTCTTCACCAATGTCGTCGCCAACTACCCAGACAGTGTGCATGATTCCTTCATCTTCCGACAGTCCATCATCAACCAGCGCTTCCAGAATACCACCTATGGGAATGAACTGCTCGTCGGTAAGTACCAACGGAACCCACCACACACCTCAACACCACATTCAGACAACTCACAACTCTGGGTATGCACACGTCACAAAATCACATACAACATGACAACCAACATCCCCACATTCCAAACACGACAACACTACTTACGGTGGCAAACTGGGCTAGCCATCTACACAAGCCATCAACGGCATGGCACCTCAGCCACACAATAGCAGAATGTGGGGAGAGGTGGGAACCCAGCATGTGCGAAGGAGCCAAGTGACCCATGAATAAGAATGCACACAATGCCAAGTGTGGAGTGGATGTGCTGGACAGACTACAGTATGCAGACCACAGACACTTCCATGTCGACATACACTGCTGGTGCCTGGAGTGTACTGGACAGTGGACGCAACCATGTAACCGTAGCCAGCGGGGAAAAATGCGGAAATGTAGCTTGTTACGTCTCCCCCTGTAAGCGTGCGCGGAGTGGGCTGGCCCGGCCTACGCCAGGCCAGCGTAGGGGTGTGAATAAAAAGCCCGTTACTCTGGGCGTGGTTCTCTTACGGAATGGCCAACGTGTCTGCCAGGGCGGCGCCTCTCACCCCGCCACGAGGCTGATGCAGTGAGCGGCAGTGCCTGCGATCCTGTGCGCCTGCTGCACCCCAGGCCGCTGGTCCCCAGACCCGTCATGCCCGCCCCTGCGCAGCCAGGCCGCACTGCTCACCTGCCGACACCGGCGTGTGTCAAAGAGGGCCCACCACATGCCGGTGCAAGCTCCAAGCCTGAGGCCCGCGACCATGGCAGCCTCCTCAGACCATCACGGCCTCCGCGACACAGGCCCCCCATTACTCCTTTCTCATTGACGTACTCCACCGCTGCCTCCGGCCTACATTGCGGTCCAGCAGGTCACACATTTGGAACTGAGTCTTGATTATACAATGGCAGAGGACATACGTTTATTGCAGGGTTTATATCACTGTACTCCCTACGATGTGGTGCCACCGACTCTGTGCATAGCATTCCAACGACACGTGTCTGTGGGCCCATGCTGACTACTGCCTTCGGCCTACACTGCGGCCCAGCACTGCGGGCATCACCTGTGTACTGCCTACCCTGCGGTCCAGCAGGCCTCACACAAATCCAATACAATCCATACCATGCAGGACACGGCATCGTCGCAGGCTGCACACACGCACAGCTCTGGTGCCACTACCTCCGTCAACCACAAATCATCGCCACATGGCATTCCAACGTCGTGTGTGAGAGTACCAGGAGGAGCTGCCTGAACAGCCGTTGGCCCGCGCTGACGGCTGCCTCAGGCCTGCACTGCGGTCAAGTAGGTCACACATTTGGAACATAGGGGCAGATTCCGATCTCGGCCGGTAGGGCTCCGAATCGGATTCGGCTTTACCGGATCCGATTCGGAGCCCTGTTTCCCGACCGAATCGTACGCGGGTCCGGCCGAGCGAGTACGATGCAAGCGCCCGCGAAATCGCCGACCGATTCGTACGCGGCTTCAACACGCTCCGACCGACTCGCACGGACACAACACGCACCGCGCAATGGAGACGTTCCCCGGCCGTGTAAGTACGATGCGCGCCGCGTGCAGTCCGACCGACTCGCGCCGTCCGGCTCGAAAGAGCTGTCGGAGCCCGACTTTGGGGGACCCCCCTGTACGCGTGGCCGCACGAGTCGCACACAGGGGGGACCCATGGGTCCCCCTACCTGTGCATGTACGGCACGATGCGCTTCGACGCGTACCCACTGTAGGGGGGCGCCCTTGTTCGCCTTGCACCCATTGAGTCAATGGGAGCCCGCGTACGCGTTGTACGACCGGCTCCCATTGACTTCAATGGGAGTCCGACCGAATCGAGTCCGGGTGCATGCGTGCGCATCGTACTCGTTCGGTCGGACTGCCAGAGTCCGATTCGGTTGGAAATCTCTCCGGGTCCGGCTCGGTCGGAGAGATTTCCGGCCCGAATCGGAATCGGCTCCTGAGTATTGATTTTACAATGGCAGAGTCCGTATCATTGCACGCTAGGAGAGGAGTAAGAGGAAGACGCGATTCAGTCCGGATGACAAACCGAATCCTCGTTACGGAGGTGACCGAACCCCACCAACAACTGCCCTGGTGCCACTGACTCTGTGCATCACAAGTAGGGCTCCCGGTTTTATGGTATTTATTTTTTTGCCATTTCCGTCTGTATTTATCCATATTTATTTTTGGGGCATTTTATCTGTATTTATCCACATTTATTTTTGCCACAAGCAGAAGGCAACGCTGAAGCTAGTATTTTTCCACATTTATTTAAATTGACAATGCACACATGCATTCGGTTGTTATTGGTCAACACAATACATTCATGGGAAAACTTTGCCATTCGCAGAATGTCCCCAATACGCTTAAAAGTGCTATCACAAGCCATTTGTCTCGGAGCCTTGCAGTTTCTGTCATCGGCACAGAGTGCTACATCCTCTCCCCCACTGACGACCATACTGCCCCACTGAGAGAAACTCACACTCCCTTCAGCTACAACCCAATTGTGCCCCGCTATAAACACCTAGAAGCAACTCAATTCAAACTATGCACTAGACAAGAGTAATTTGCTGCCTGAAAAAAGTAACAACATTCTCGAAAAATCAAACACTCATAGGGAATACAACTTAAAGCTTTTACACTCATTATTCAGAAAGCTAAGGACATGAAAAGAAAAGTAGCGCTTCACTGGCAAACTCTGTAAGGTGGTGCTAATGTGTTTGGGTGTGAATAAAACCAATCTGGCCACTTTTTGACTACTCTGTCTTGTTTTATTTAGTTATGTATTTATTGTTCGTATTTGAAACCTTTTTCTCTCCTCCTGAGGCCGCGTTTTGGAATAGAAAAATGTCAGAAAAAGACTTTTGTAAGACAAGTGTCCTCGTTTTTTGGATCCATTTCACTGGGGAACGAATGGCAGAAAGGAGAGGAAAGAACAGTCACGGTTTTCTGCAAGTGAGGTGGAGCGCGACAAAGAGAGGGAGTAAGAGGAAGAAAGAGGGGGGGGGGCAGCAGAATTGGACACTGTCCTTGTCTTGTCCGGGCAAGAAGGAAGAGACAGCAATGGTTTTGGGCTATTCAGTCCGGTCACAAACTCTGCGAATACTCTGTTTCTGAGTCTCACTTACACCCTCTTCCCTGTGTGTGTCTGACTGAGCCCTGCCTTCCAGCGGAGCCCGGGCTGAAAATACAAGGATTGGGTTTCTTCTCTCCGCTGCCCACTCCCCCCTGTCCACCCCAGGTGTGTCTGCGAGAGAGTGAGAGTGCAGCCCGAGCCAAGGGATGGGAGGGGGGCTGAATGTGCTGTGTGTGAGAGTGATTCACCTCGCGGAGGTGGGGCACTGAGAACAATGCAGGCCTCCTGGCACTGGCAGCCGTGGATCATCCGGGAGCTCAGGGCACCGCGCCTCCTGCCACGACCCCCCCATTGTGCAGGCACTTACTGAGCGCGAAAACAATTAACAGGAGTAGCAGGCATTGTGAGGGTGAGACAGAGGGAGGGGGGCTGCACACAACACAACGAGATGAACGGGACAAACAACAGCAGCGCCAGAGTGAATTATTTTGAAGTGGCCCATGTGATTACACTCGAATTTATGTGCCTCGGACTCAGCTCTATGCGCTACCTATTGCTACATAGAGAAGGGGTGGTGCTGCATAGATTACTGGGCTTGTGTTGTTTCAGCTGGCCGATCAGTGTTGGGTCTGTAGGCTCTCAAGCCCTCTGTGTTCTGGGGCCCAGAAGTGAACCGGAATATAGGGGAACGCCTGGGTAGTCTAAGACAGGCAGCTGTCGCTGGGGCAGTGTCAGTCACCTGGGGTGCATGTTGCAGGAACCAGCAGACCTCTCTGTCGTGGCCAGTGGTGTAGCAAGGCTTTGCCGAGTTTGTGGTCGGACTGTTCTTGCAGCACACGTACCCAGTGTAGTGCTCTGCAGTCCGGCCACAAACTCAACAATCACTACACTGACGTAGCTAGGCTGTGCAGTCCCACGGCGGGGGGGGGAGGGGAGGGAGCTGGCATTCGATTCCTGCTTTTGCCGCCACCAAAACTGCATAAGCCACTGACTCCAGTCCCCACCCGTACTTACTTTTCTTTTGAAATGGCTGGCCAGGCTCACTCGAGGGGCGGAGCGGAGCCCGGACATGGCTGGGACAGCTAACAAAGGCCGACAGGAGCACAAAAGACCCCTCATTGAAAGAAATTTCCAGCAAAACTGAAGGCAGCCACAGCCCTAGAATCAGCAAGAGGGCGTGGCGAGGCAACTCTGCTGGAGCACAGCAGCGTGGCGAAATGTGGTAGTATTTTCCCGTTTTTACATATAAATACAGACAAAGGAAAACTTGTTTTCCGTCTGCATTTATATGTAAAAATCCGTTTAAACGGAAAACCGGGAGCCCTAATCACAAGCCAAGGACACGTGGCTGGGGGCCCCTGCTGATCGCTGCCTCCGGCCCACACTACGGTCAAGTAGGTTATACATTTGGAACTGAGCCTTGATCTATTTATGGCAGAGTTTATACCATTGTACAGGCCTCATCGCAGACTGCATCCCCTTTCAGCTCTGGTGCCACTGACTCTGTGCCCCGAAATTCATGGACACCCTCTGGTAGAACTTTGGTGGCATCTCAGTCAATGGCCTGGGGGTTGTCTTCATCATCATGTGGCTGGTAATGACTTGGTGTTAAACATGAGTCTGTAGCATTCATCTCCTCCATATTGCATGTGTCTGATTGGTACTGCCCTATGTATCATGTCCTGGAAGAACACCTTCCACTGTCCCCCAAAACCCTCTGCGACAATCACCTTGGACATCGACGAGAACCCGCTCAGCTCTCGTGGCCCTACCTCAGTGCACCGGTAGTCACCGTCCCGTGGCGGTGTGCCTGTGCCGGCCACAGTGCATCCGTGGCCACTAACTCTGTGCAGCTCAAGTCGTGTACACTTGCTGTTTGGACTTTGAACTTCTGATTGTCTGATCACTGTTGTAGTTGTTGCCAGCGCCAACAACTCCCTGAGGGCTGGCTCACACTCACCCCACACGGATCACTGACAAAATATCGATCTCACAAATATCGAGTAGACAAAATATCGTGGACAAAATATCGACTGTCAAAATATCGACTCCCTATCTCCAAACAGGTAAGTACAAAAATATCGAATCCAAAATATAGTCGTTAAAAATATAGTTAGTCAAAATATCGAATTTTATAAATCTGTTAAAAGTAATGTAAAATTAATGAAATAATAAATAAAATAAAGTAAAACATACTTAAAATTAGTTAAATTACTTTAAAATTAATAAATAATTATTTTAAGTAAAAAAAAAATATACATACATTTTTATTTTTTAATACATACATATATTAACGTAATAATATACAATAATAATCACTACTTTTAGCGTAGGATAGCGGGAGGGTAAAATTTACTATTCCCACTCCAAAGAGTGCGACAGTAGGGAAAGCGTTGGATAGAGTAGAGGTAAAAATTACTATTCCCACTCCAGAGAGTGCAACAGTAGGGAATGCGTTGGATAGCGGGAGGGTAAAAATTACTATTCCCACTCCAGTGAGTGCAACAGTAGGGAAAGCGTTGGATAGCATAGGGGTAAAAATTACTATTCCCACTCCAGTGAGTGCAACAGTAGGGAAACCGTTGGATAGCGTAGGGGTAAAATTTACTATTCCCACTGCAGTGAGTGCAACATTAGGGAAAGCGTTGGATAGCGTAGGGGTAAAAATTACTATTCCCACTCCAGAGAGTGCAACAGTAGGGAAAGCGTTGAATAGCGTAGGGGTAAAAATTACTATTCCCACTCCAGAGAGTGCAACAGTAGGGAAAGTGTTGGATAGCGGGAGGGTAAAAATTACTATTCCAGTGCAACAGTAGGGAAAGCGTTGGATAGCGTAGGGGTAAAAATTACTATTCCCACTCCAGAGAGTGCAACAGTAGGGAAAGTGTTGGATAGCGGGAGGGTAAAAATGACTATTCCCACTCCAGTGAGCGCAACAGTAGGAAAAGTGTTGGATAGCGTAGGAGTAAAAATTACTATTCCCACTCCAGAGAGTGCAACAGTAGGGAAATGGTTGGATAGCGGGAGGGTTAAAATTACTATTCCCACTCCAGTGAGTGCAACAGTAGGGAAAGCGTTGGATAGCGTAGGGGTAATAATGACTATTTCCACTCCAGAGAGTGCAACAGTAGGGACAGGGTAGGATAGCGGGAGGGTTAAAATTACTATTCCCACTCCAGTGAGTGCAACAGTAGGGAAAGTAATATTTTAATATTTTACTAAAAAATTATTAATTATCAATACAAATAAATATTATTAATAACACTAATTACCAATTACAAAATGTTTAATAATTAATTTATTATAAATACAATACATATTATTTATTAAAAATTAATTACCTATTAATAAATCATTAACAACCAATTAATAATCATTACCAGATTTGTATAAATATTTAAATAAATACCAATTAATATTTAATTACCAGTAAATTAAGTATCAATACAAAAAAGTATTTTCTATAATTAACTAATTACAATTAAATTACTTCCTCCCACATTCCCCTATAAACCCACATCCCGCTACAAATATTTAATTAATAGAAATAACATAATTGCCAATTAATCAATAAAAAAATATATTACCAATTAATAAAATTTAATTACCAATTAATAATTAATTAACAATAAATTAATTATCAATACCAATTAATATTTATTAATATGTACTTAATTTCAATTAAATGACTTCCCACCCTATTCCCCTATAAACCCACATCCCGCTACAACTATTTAATTAATAGAATTAACATAATTACCAATTAATCAATTAAAAAAAAAAATTACTAATTAATAAAATTTAATTACTAATTAATAATTAATTAACAATAAATTAATTATCAATACCAATTAATATTTATTAATATGTACTTAATTTTAATTAAATTACTTCCCACCCTATTCCCCTATAAACCCACTACCCACTACGGAATTAAATTACACAAAAATTAAATAACATAAAATTCATTGCTTTTAAAAAATTAAACATACATTACAACAACTAATATACACTTTTAACACATATACTAACATACAATACACTTAGAAAAAATTCGATATTATTAAAAAATCGATATTTTTTAATGCCTATATTTTGTACTTCGATATTTTAACAATCGATATTACTTACCTTAATTTCGATATTTTTAACGACTATATTATGTCCATTCGATATTATGTCCATTCTATATTTTGGACTCGATATTTTGTCCATTCGATATTTTTGTTTCGATATTATGTCTGTTTACCACCCCACACCCATCCAGCACAGGCGTCACTGGACATGTGATCCTGGCAATAAAGGGACCGGGGGCGCGTGCCCGTAGCCAGTTCCACAAACTATCTAAGTGTGTCCGTGTGGTCATTGTGTGTGCATGAGGGGCCCGGGCCCGACCATATTGCATTGTGCTGTGTACAGCGGACGCAACCATGTCACCTCAGGCAGTGGGGTAGACCTGGGACATGTAGCTGTGTCATACCCCCCTGTAGGCATTGCCGGAGTGGGCTTGCGTACGGCAGTCCAGCGTAGGGGTGTGGATGATGATTACCGCGGGGCTCTGGGCGTGGTTAAGTGTTGGGCATGCCAATTTGGTACCTGATGCGTGTGTCTTTGTTGTGGTGTCGGCGCCACCCGTCCCGCAATGGACAAAGTTGCAATGTAACATGCCCCCGAGTGCGGGCTCAGACGAAGGGATCAATGAATGAACACAAGCCCGCTCGGGGTCCGGGAACATACATGCCAACTGTTGTGTGTGTATCGCTATTGCCGCAGCATGAGCCAAAGGTCTTGCCTCGACCGCATCGCGACTTCGGCCAGCCATGTACTCCACATCTGTGTCTGCCCTATCCTTGCCATAGGCCTACACACATGTGGCTGACCACCTTCAACGCACAACATCACAGTGTCGTTGTCAGGCTTGTGGACATGCGCAGACAGGCATGACAATGGTGTGCCGTAGGAGTGCAGGTGATGCAAGCGCGCAGCGCACATGAGGAAATAGGCTCGGGGGGAGGGAGGAGCAGCAGTGAGGCTACGTAATGCACATTGATGGCGCTCATTTGCTACTAGCAGTACATGTCATACCGGAATCACTATGACACACATATCACATGCCAATGAACTAGTGAGCCTGCCAACACATCATGCAGAACCAACTATTGACTCATGTCTCTCTGCACTGTCACAGGTGATCAGGGATATGCACTCTGCCCTTGGATGATGACACCCCTCCGAGCCCCGAACACACAGGCCCAGAGGCAGTACAATGCGGCCCACAAACGCACCAGGGGCATCGTGGAACGCACATTTGGCGTGTTGAAGTCACGTTTCAGGTGCCTGGACATCACAGGTGGAAGGCTCCTGTACAGCCCAGTCATCGTGTGCAAGATGATCGTTGCATGTTGTGTGTTGCACAACATATGTGTACGCACCAATGCCCCATGGTTACATGTGCCAGATGCACCGGACGAAGATGAGGAAGATGAGGCAGGTGAACCACACCCCACTGCAGCTGCAGCAGGAATAGCCCGTAGGAACAACATCATTGACAATTTCTTCACATGAGGACGTCACATTGTGTCGTTGCTTGGCAATCATGAGACAGTGCAAAATGGCCACAGGCACAGCATGTGCAAATAAATTCAGTGCGACACACATTCCCTGAGTATCTGTATGTGTGCTGCTGTGTGGCACGGGGATCAGGGACATGTTCCAGAGTCATTGTGGATGTGCAGTGTGCTGTACTTAATTGTGCATGTGTGCCATTGTGCCCATCTCCCCACGTCCCCCCAGTCCCTGGTAGGTACTCACCCTGTTGATGTTGTGTCAGGTCATGTTGAGCAGTGTCCCGATACCCAACTCCTGGCATCGTATCCTGACTGATGACTGTGGCCACCATTTTCTCACTGTCATCCAGCTCATGGTGTGCCGCTGGTCCCCCACCTCCAATCTGCGTTGCTGCTTTCAAGATGGCATAGTGTTTCTTCTTGGTTTTGCCCTTCACATCATTCCAGCGCCTCTTGTCCTCTTCCATTGTCCTCCTCGACACTCCGACTGCATTCACGTTGTTCACGGTGTACTGCCATGTTCCCGTTTGTGTTGCCGATGACACAGTGGAGGTGACGTACAGTTGTTGGTTGTGTTCTGTCTCCTCCATGACGATGTTCTGGTTTTCCTGCGGACTGAACCCCGTCTTCCTCTTCCTCTTCTCCTTGCCCTTCCCCGGCCCCGGGGTTCCTGGCTGGTCATCTGTGGGACTTGTGGGGTTCGTGTTGTCCTGTGCACTCGGTCCGGGTGCGTCCATCGTGGTACGCAGTTACATTTTTTTAGGTTTTTTTTCTCTGATTTTATTGTGCATTTTCCCGCATGTCCCGTGGGATTCGCAGGCCTGACGCTGGTTATCGCTGGTTTTGTTTCGCGATTTGGGACGTCGCAACTTTTTTCGCATTGGGGTTTCGCATTTTTTCGGCGTTGCGGTGATTTTAACGCGGGCATTTGTCGCGTTGTCGTGAGGCTATCGCATGGTGCCGCTGGGTTGTGAATGCTGCATTAACACGGTGTTATTTTCCCGCGATGGACTGCGATGTGAGAAGTTGCTTTAAGCGATTTTGGCAATAGTTAACACACGTTCTTGGAAATATCCCCCTTTGAGTGTTAGCGGCCAATGATCACTTCCTTCCTCTTTCCTTACCTCAAAGGCTCTTATAAGTTGGAAGTACCAAGCATGGATAAATATATAATCTGTAGGGCATAGTTGATTGCCTATCCTGAATGTCCAATTTGCTGGGTGATCTACTTCCATCCTACCATTTATACAGACTAGGCCCAAAGAGCCTAGAATATTCCCTAGGGCAATATCTTGTGATATACATCCCCTTCTAGGAAAGCAAGTGGGTGTGATCTTCTAAGCTGCCAATAACTCTTTATACAATTGGTCGACTCCATGAGGATCTATTTTATGGTTAAAGTCTCCCAACAGTATGAACAGATCTCTATTGTGTACCTCAATTATACCTTGCACATCTTTTTCACAATTTTCCAGTTCTGATTTATACATTTTATTTCCAATCCCCTGCATATAAACGTTAACTTTAACAATGCCTTCATACTCTGGGGTAGGATGCAAAAGAGTCACTCTTCCTGCCACTAGCCATTTATACTTTACTTTCAGGGGGATCACCTTCTTGGCTATTTTAGTCAAAATCAATGTTATTTATCCCCATGAAGATGCTCATCCAAATTTTCCCTTTTTAGCCAGTGAGTTTAGTGGGGCATACCCTTGTATTTGGGGGATTTAGTCGCATAGCCAAGTTTCCTGTAGGCATACAATTTCATAACAATTGATAAATGTTTTTAAATTTTCTAATTTTGAAATTCTGCTAAACCCATTTATATTCCAAGTAAGTATGCCCAGGCTATGCGGCGACCCTCCCCTCTAATCAATTTCACTTAGCCGGCTTTTTTCCTCATCTTCTAATGGTGCTAACACGTTGTATCTATTTGCTAAAGTGTACCTTCTCTAGCTGCCTCCAATGCATAGGGTCTTATAACGATCTTAAGATCCTCCTTTTCTTCGCATCCCTGGTTAATCAGCCTAATCTGTCTTAAACCTAACCCTGCATGGTTTAACAAAAAGGGTTTTTCACATTTATCCCCTTCCAAGATTTCATGTCTGGGGGTAAGTCTGATCCCTTCTTTAAGTAGCTCCTACTCAGCAGTGAATAGTGCTAACTTCACCAGTCGTGAGTACAACAGGACCTTTGTTATTTCTTTGCCCTTGCGGTTTACGGTGAATCCCACTTGTCTTAAGTCATTAGTCCCTATATAAATGTAAAATGTAAATCCGTATTTGTAAAGCGCGAACTACTCACCCTTATGGGTCTCAAGGCGCTGGGAGCCATCGTGGAAATTAAGTGAGCTATTGCCCAGAGTCACATGGTGCTGAGCTGAGCTGCCGCCGGAGCTGGAGATCGAACCGTGAACCCAGTGCTCCGAAGTCAGCTGCCCTGGCCGCTGCACCACACCACACCACACCTCTCACTCAGTTTTGCACATTTGGAGGGCGGACAGTAGTCGAGACCGATTTAATGGGCTCAATTTCTTGACCTTCTTTCCTTCATTCTTTTGATCTATTATTTCAAGGTATAACCATAAATCATTTTCTAAAGGAGTTTCCTTTCCATCCCCTTTCCCCTTTTTTCCCTCCATTTTCTCCTTACTCTTGTTACTTCCCCTTGATTTATTCATACCTTTAGCACACACATTGGCACTCGTTGCCTGTGCTCTAACATTCTTTGATCTATCTAACATTTTCGTTTGCTCACTACCCTTCCGCACCGTGTCCATTGCTTTTCCAGTGCCCATTTTTAACTCTGCATTTCTTACCCTATGCACTTTTTCTTCGGGGTTCTCTGCCCCACTGTACCCTCTTTCTATATTGATGATTTCCTTTTCTTTAAATTTTATATTCATATTATTCCCCTTCCTACACCTTCTCACCACTCTCTTTGTCCTAGGTATATATTGTTTATAACTCCTTGCTTCACCCAGTTTCTTTTTGAGCATTGGATAACGTGAAATAAACACACATTGTTTTTTAATCTGTGGAGATACTTCGGTCTCCTCTCCCCTCTGATGATGAGTACTTTCCACAAATTTTTTCTTCAATAACTGGTCTAACTATCGAGGGCATGTGCTCTTTAATTTGTTTCAGTTCCCCCACAATCAGATGTAACCAGTCTTTCTGGGTTTTTAGAATGTCATTGTTCATCACTGATACTTCCAGCAGACCTTGCAGCATTTTTTGAAGGATCCATATTACTTCTAGCATTGAGGCACATGAGGTAGCTGTCATCTCGAGGTTAGATATTGAGCCTTCTGTCAGGTCATTCCCTATAATTGGCAGCGATTCCATTCTTTTATTAATCTCCATTTGAACTCCTTCTCCGTTCGTCGCCCCCATGCTACTTAGTTCACTGTCTATACTCCCTCCCCCTCAGAATTCTGCAGCTCAAGATCAGTGAAGAAGCAGGGCGACGACGATAGTCTTGGATCTAGCACAATAGCACTTATATTTGGTGTATCATGCTGACAGACATAGGACGAATCCACATCCTGTAATATCAGACTTTCAGCTATTGCTTGTGTCCTCACCCGCGATTGTTGGTAGATTGTAAGTTGATTCTTCATGAAGTGTTTACCTACAAAGTCTTTTATTGACTTAGTGACAGATGCTCCATTTATTGTTCCTTCTGTTTTGTTTTGTTTGGGGGTTTTAGTCTCCAATCGTTTCGGATGATTATTACAGCTTGCCCCTGGGGTAACTGTAAGAAACTGGCTCTATATATACTGCACCAAAGTGAGGTACAGTGTGTATAGAGTCCAAGGGTCTCCAGAGGTTTGGCAGAGGTTAAAGTTAGATAGAACCTTACTCTCTAAAGTGGTAGCTTGGTCGAGCAGTAAGGCAGTATCAGAGGACAGTGTAAAGCAATTGATGTACACACTCAGTCAGCAAATGAAACCACACACTCCAGAACTGAACTCTAGGCCAATTGTTTTGTATAAAAAAATATACTGTTGTTTTATTTTTAGAACCAAGCAAGCCAGGCACAGGTAAGCATAAAAATACTATTCAGTAGTAAATTACTTGTATGAACACAGTTCAAAATTGCAGTGTAACTTGTACTGGTTTTGGTTACAGTTTTAAGTAAGCAGTTTGCAACACATTGCAGTCATAGTACATTCAATTGAATGGGCTTTTTAAGTAAAATGCAGTTAATTACTTTTCAGATTACTTTTGCTAACACAGGACTGGATCCTAGATTCAGCCCTGAGACATTTCCTGAAAACAGGTGAGTAAATGCGTTTTGGTTAAAGGTACGATTTTTAAAGAATATTATTGCATTTCAAAAGTTGACACAGAAACTTTTTCACCTGGAACCACCAATGTTATCCTATGGAAGGAAATTCAATTCGCAGGTAAGTTACTTTAACGTTACTTTTGTAATCCAGTGCTGGACTCCTAGATTCAGCACTGGGACCTTTACTTAAAACAGGTAAGTAATTACGTTTTCGTAGTTTGTACGATTTTTAAAGAATATTCTTGTATTTCAAAAGTTGACAAACTTTTTCACAAAGAACCACCAATGTTATCCTATGGAAGGAAATTCAATTCACAGGTAAGTTACTTTTTAGTTACTTTTCTTACTCAGTGCTGGACACCTAGGTTCAGCACTGGGACCTTTCCTGCAAACAGTTGAGAAAATTTGGTTAGGTTATTTGTGCGATTTTTAAGGAATATTCTTAGTTTTCAAAAGTCGACACTTTGAAACTTTTGGAAGAAAAAGTGTCAATGTTATCCTATGAGGAAAAATGAGTTATCGGTTTTGAGGTAAGTAATCGGTCTTTTGAGTTAGGGTTCTGGGGTTAGACTCAGGGGTCTCCCAGGGTCAGTGATAAACTGTTGTTGCACCCTCAGCGGCACTAGGGCGGCCGGGTGCAGAGTGTTGAGGCCCAATGTTATCCTATGGAGGATAGGGGGACTCCGGTTGGTGGCTGCTGGCAAGCAGGCCACGGGGTTGTGGGAGCAAAGCTCCTAGGGTTAAGCTCAGGGCACGTTGGGGACCAAGTTAGCACCAAAGGGGCACCCTCAGCGGCACTAGGGCGGCCGGGTGCAGGGTGCTGTTTTGAGGTCGGGTGCCCTGTTGATTTCAATGGAGATTCTCCGGGACAAAAACACTGCAGGCTCGGGGACGAGGATCTTCCAGGAGCTACCACCACTTCGAGGGGTAAGTTGGGCTGTAGAGGGTTGGTTAGGCACCGTTGGTTTGGGCACACAAGGCCGTGGGGCATCGGGTGCAGGGGTGCCTTGGGACGTCGGATTTTCTTACCCGCTCTGGTCGCGGTAGGGTGGGTCCTCTGGATTGAGGCTGCAGGCGTCGTTAGGAGGCTTGAGGCAGGTCAGGGGTCGCCGGATCTCGGGTCAGGATCGCTGGGGGGACCTCCTCAGGGTATTTGCCCACTCGAACTCGGGCCGGATTCGGCGGGTGCAGAGTGTGCGGGATTCGCGGTTCCTGGCTGGTACCAGAAGCTGCAGTTCAAACACGTCCGGTGTTCACGGGAGAAACAGCTTGGAAAGTGAAGGCAGGCAGGTCCTCCGGGGTTTTTGAGGTTGCTGGCCGCTGGACACGCCGGGGTTTTGCAGGAGCAGGTTCGAGGGGAGACAGGCCTGTAGGGCTGGGGCCAAGTCAGTGGGCGTCGTCCTCTTGTTAGCTCTGCACGGCTTCTCGTTCTTCTTCCTTTTCTTGTTGTTGCTGGATCTGAGGAAGGAAGGTTCAGGGTGCCCCTAAATACTACATTTAGGGGCGTTACAGGTAGGTAAAGGGCAGGGACCAATGGGTCCCTTCCCTTGGGTGAGTACACCCCTATTCTGCATTTCTCCAGTGGGAGGGGGCAGGAGCCTGTCCCTGGTTGGCTGGGTCCCCCATCCTCAAGATGGCGGGGACTCGAGGTTGTGCTTCACCTCGCCTCCCCCACCTTAGGGGTGGAGTTGGCAGAGGTGGGCACACCTCTCTTCCTCACTTGTTTTTCCCGCCGGTTCTCCCGCCCAAAGTGGGGGGTAGAACCAGTGGGGACCAGTTGCTGGAAGCAGCAAATGGTCTGGAGAGGCTCACAAAGGCAGCATGCCTTTGAAGCTTCCCCTTTGTGAACCCTGCCCATCCTGGGGGAGGAGGCTTGGCACCTCGTCCCAGGATGTGCATTGTTTCAGGCCACCGAGAGCAGCAAGCTCATGACCCAGGGGTCCAGAAACATGTCTGGTGGTGGCAGCCTAGGCAGCCACTCAGTCAGGTCACTGGAGGTTGGTCGAGTTTCAGGGGGCATCTCTAAGATGCCCTCTGTGGTGCATTTTACATTGAATCCCACACTGGCATCAGTGTGGGTTTAATGTTGAGAAGTAGCCATTATGGTGCTGTGGAGTTCGTAATGACAAACTCCCAGCACCATATACTCTTAATGGCAGCACTGCACTTACAGTGCCCAGGAATGGACCTGGGTACTGTAGGGGAACAGGGCTCATGCATCTGTACCCTCACCACTGGCATAGGGCACCCAGCTAGAGGGGTCACTGATGTATGCCAGGGCAGTGGTTTGTGGGCATGGCACACAGGGATGTGTGCCATGTCCACTCTTCACTTTGTTCTGCACCAAGACACGCAGTCTGCAAAGGCAGAGTGAGTGTGTCAGGGTACAGGGCCTCTAAGGGTGGCACAATAAGTGCTGCAGCCCTTAGAGGCCTTCTCTGGTCACAGTGCCCTGGGTACCTGGGGTACCATTTACCAGGGGCCTACCTGTGGCCAGAGATGCCAATTGGGTTAAGGCTTCAATGCAGGTTTAGGGAAGGAACACAGGCCCTGGGTACCTGATTGGCAGGAGCCAAGGGCACACTCAGTCAAAGCACATCAGCAATTCAGCAAAAAGTGGGGGCATACCATGCAAGAAAGAGGGCACTTTCTCACAGTTACTTCCTCCATACAGCTGTTGTTTCCTTCCCTCTTGTTTCTATTTCCTTCTGACGCTTTTCCTTCTTCTTCTAATGTTTTGGTTGCCTTTACACGGGTATTTTGTCCCTTGCGGGCTTTAGTTTTCCCCAGAGCCATATCTTATTTTCTGTTAGTTTACCCACCCTGACTCGAAGAATGACCACGGCCCATTTTTCCGGAAATAAGTCACGCTATTTTTTCTTACTGCACATCTCCAGTCAGGATAATCAGGGCGGGGCAATTAACATTCACCAAACATTTTCAAAGTCAGAGTTATCTCTTTCGAAAATACTTTCTGAGTATTTACCTCTCCTCACCATCCAACCTTACTGACTCACCGCCTTGCGCCCCGTGCCTCCACCGACCATAGGAAGTAGCTTCTCTATATCTCCAAAATTCCAATATTTATTATCCCGTCTTCCTGAAGGTGACCTGTAGGCGGCGACTCCCACACCCTTGCTTAGGAGCCACTCAGGTGCCCTAACCCTGCATGGGTCACTTTGCCCACGTTGTCCAGGAGCTTATTTTATAATTGCTTCAAAGCATGCCCCAGGGCGAGCACCAATCCTGCTCGTGCTGTCTAAGGCACAGGATCCCTTCTATGGGCTGGCACCTTAACCGGGGGGCAATCACGGGTCCGTCGTCTCCACCACACGTCTCCACCCCTCAAATTAAACTTCGACGGCCAGCCGCCAGCCACCAACAATTTTCGCGGTCCTTAGCCTCCGGTTCCGGCGTTTTCCAAGTTTCATCCGCCCATCGGTGGTTCGGCGGTTCGGCCTTTCAGCGTTCATCGTGTTTCCAACACTGCTATCAAGAGCAAGTCACGCAAGTTGTGCTGATTATGGCCACGGGTTCACGACGTTCGTGGCGTGCACTAGTCGGCGGTCAGGTGAGCAGAGAGTCAGGTGAGTGTGTTTCTCGGAAGTTTTAGGAAGCGAAATTGACAGCCCAAAATTTCAGACACATCAATTAATAATTGACATGTAGGAAATTTAGTAAGAATTTGCATAGTACAGTTGTAGTATAAAAATGCACATCAGAGTACAAACCCAGCAGGAAAGTATTTTGGGAAATTGCATTTTGGGCTGGACTGTTCCCATGAGGCACAGGGTCAGACTGATTTGCATATGGCCATGTCTGAACTGGGGTGGTGGAGTGAGCTAAAGAATGATGATGGATTAAACCCAGATCAGTTGACTGGGGGTGAGTGTTTGATTTGCTCAAGCGCTCCGTCCATCATCCCCTTTGGTATCGCTTTGTTCGCCCTTAGTTGGCAGGGTATGCCCAGACGTGGGTCCCTTGCTCACTTTGCCACTGGATTCAAGCTAGCCTGGCTGATGACGGCTGAATAGCCAGAAACCGGTCCCAGGATGCTTGTTTCCGGTCCAGGGAAGACATGGCTTGGCAGTTCGGGCTGGACTGTTCCCATGAGGCACAGGGTCAGACTGATTTGCATATGGCCATGTCTGAACTGGGGTGGTGGAGTGAGCTAAAGAATGATGATGGATTAAACCCAGATCAGTTGACTGGGGGTGAGTGTTTGATTTGCTCAAGCGCTCCGTCCATCATCCCCTTTGGTATCGCTCTGCTTTGGTCTGCAGCATCAAAAGTTCCGACCATCTGGGAAAGACTCGCACCAACCTAACCTAGCGCTTCTCCTCTAAGCTCTCTACACACCCTTCTCAGGCATTGTTAATATACTTTGACAGACCCGTAGATGATGTTAGAAATCAGTCCACTATGAGGTGAAATTCCGTAATGTGGTTATCTGCTCACGAGGTGCACAGGTAGCAATAAATGTACAGTTCCATTCTGGAATGCATGGGAACGGGGTGTCTGTCAATGGCACACAGGTCACGCCACAATAGCTTATGGATACATCAACTTTCTCATGAGAAAAGAGCAAAAGATGTAGCCCCATACAAGTGTATTCTTCATAAGAATACAAATGTAGCAGTTGTCACAAGAATATCCACAGGAAAGGATTAAAAGATTTATTCTGAAAGAAGCTAAGTTGACATCAGATGACATGGGTGCTTGTAAGAAAAAAACATAAGCTCTTCATAACTTTGTCAAACCATCATTAAATCAGAAATTAAATGTGCATAGATATATATATGTGTGTACTTTTCAGAAATAAACAAAATAATCTGATTAATTCATTAGTCAATTAATCATAACAATATAATTAATTCATGTAAATGATTAGTGCTAGGTATGGCCTATTATCACTTTGAAGATTTATCTGCATCAGCTGCAGTTAAACAGAGAGAAATACATTTCATTTTAGGAAAAAAAGGTCACTAAGGTTAGAAGGAATGTGTGTGAAGTTTTACATTTCTATCTCTTAAAATGAAACTTTTGCACCAATATATCAAACAGGTAATTGTACATTTCAATGAGGATAAAGAATGGGTTTTAGGACTTTACAGATTATAAATTGTCATGAAAATGTAAACATGTATCAAATGTGAAGCTCAGTATTGTATGAATACATTAATAATTTGTTATAAGCATAATTGCAGGAAATGCATTTGTGAGCAATGTTCCCTCTAATTTTTTTCCTCTGTGTGCGGCAGTGGAGGGTCTCTGTGCGCTGCAACCATGGCTATGTGCGCCAGGAACCAGACCGCACGTGTGTGCAGCGCCAAATATCTCTCCAAACGTTTACACTTAAAAAAGTGAAAAGATGGTACATTTCCACACATACAGCGCCACGTTAAGGGTCTTAAGGCAGGTTTGCTAAAGAGAACAGCAAAGTCAATTATTTTTGTACACACGCAGTGTGCTTTAACATGAATAGCAATGCAAAAAGAACAGGGAAATAAGTTTTGATTGGTACCCTCTTTAGCTGGAGTGGTATTGGCAGATCGCAGACCTTTTATATTTCATCTTGTCTTGTAATTCAGATACAAATACATGCTGCCTATCTTCTCCAGATGGAACTGAAGTGCCGTTTATAGAAATAAGCCGAAAATACCGAAAAACTATAGATGAATCTGAACTAATACCGTAGTAAAAAAGGCAGAGACTGCTATACTGCAAGAACATTCAATTATTCGCACAGAAAGATTGCAGAGGTGAATCTCTAATGGGGAGAAGTCAATTACTCCCTTCAGTGCATCAGATAGTGTGAAGCAATAACTGCCCAATGCTGTTTAGCCAGTGACTTTTACGTATTCATGTTAATCACAGCTTGAGAAGGGGCTGCAATTAACATGAATACTTAAGCAAAAGCACACAATCTGCCCCGCAGCCGCGCTTTACTAACAAAAGGGTACAGCAAGTCTAAAAAAAACTGAAAGTACACGCTGTGTTTTTAAACTTGCCGTACTCTTTTGTTAGTAAAGCGCGGCTGCGGGGCAGATTGTGTGCTTTTGTTTAAGTATTCACAGCTCGTGAAGGGGCTGCACCCACACAAGCGGAACCACATGTATAGAAGCAGCTCAAGTACCCATTATATACGCAAAATCCTTACACAACACACAGTAGTAGTAAATGGAATGCTGACAGAAGAGGATGAAGTGTAGAGAGTCACGGTCGAGCAAAGACAGGGGAGGATTATAAGTAGAAGAGTGAGGTGGAATTGGAGATGGGTGAGGCAAAGAGAGGGAGGATAGTGATGAAGCAGGTGGTGAAAGGGAGGCTGGGAGGCAGAAATTAAGGAGGACGAGGCAGTGAGACAGTGTAACAGTAATGTAGAATGATGAGGTGGAGGCACAGCGAGAGGATGGTGTGGTGGGGAGAGCAGAGTGATGCAGAAAAAGGGGAGGAGGATTAAGTGAGAGGCTGGTGAGTGTGAGGAAGAGAAAGGGAGCAGGCTAAGGCAGGAAGAGATAGTGATGAGGTGGAGAAAGGGGAAGATGAGAAAGAGGAGGCTGAGGTGAAGAGAAAAGAGACCGAAGTGGGAGGATGCAGGGGGTGAGGTGGGCAGGAGAGCAGGGTGAAGTGAAAAGAAAGGTGGTCGAGGTGGAGAGAAAGGACAGTGTGAAACATACAAAGGTGGGTGAATTAGAGTCCAAGGAAAATGAGACAGAAAAAGCATAAGAGATAAAGCACACAAGTACAAACCCCCATAAATACGGAATGGAAACTAATAAGTATGACTCAACCACTAGATAGGGTATGCAGCACATCCACCCCCCTTCAAAGAGCATTCAGCATGCCCAGACCCAGCTTGCGGTCACCTGGGAGATGCTAAGTATCTCTATTGTGGTCTCCCAGACTGCAGCTTTCTAATTGTACCAGAACTGTCTGCCTTTGGACTTGGTTTGGTCGGTGGATGGAGGTCAGGTCCCGGGCAGTGGAGGCTATGGCAGGATGTTTCATTTCAATTTCCTGCCTGCCCGGCCAGCCCCCCAGGAGTTGCTGCTGCCGCCCTGGAGTGTTTGACCTCCTGGACAACACGTGCAGCGGCCCGTCCCCGGGCGATGTGTTTTCAAGACACTGACACTGTCACCTGACAGTGGGATGAATTCCTTGTGTGTTCAGGAGTTTTCAGTCAACAATAATGTCAAGATAACTGGTGAATAATGTTTCTTGTTAAGCGAGATCAGGATTTAGTTTGGTGACAGTTTTCACTCATTATAAGGTAGCGCAGAGGGTTAATATGCAGATTCACGCTGATCTCTGAAGTCAAGCATTTATGAGCCATATTAAACAGAAACACAGCTCTGTACTGACTGTACTCAGCAGTCTAGAACATTAACTGTTCATTAGTTGGGGTCCGGGGTCTGCAGCTATGGTGCACTGCATCATAGGCTTTTTACTTCAATAAACAGCTTAAACTTTACCGGCAATTTGGCATATATTTATCACTACAGTGCCTCCTGCAAAGTTAATGCCCTCCCATTTATTGTGCTTTGCAGCAGTTTTAAGTTGTTCTTAGAGTTTATTATTACTCAAATAGGTGATATTTCTGATTTTTATATATTTCCCTCATCTTCATTGCTTTCATTTTGTTCACAAGAAAGTGTCACTCAGCCATCGAATGTCACTCATCATAAGTACATTGAAATTATGAAAATGTCACACATATGCAATCTGAAACCTTGGCAGCCATGCGCTTTACTAACAAAAGAGTACAGCAAGTTTAAAAACAGGGCATGTGCTTTCAGAATAAATTGAAAGTACACGCTGTGTTTTTAAACTTGCTGTACTCTTTTGTTAGTAATGCGCGGTGCGGGCAGATTGTGTGCTTTTTTTTAAGTATTCATGTTAATCACAGCTCGTGAAGGGGCTGTGATTAACACGAATACTTAAACAAAAGCACACAATCTGCCCCGCACCGCGCTTTACTAACAAAAGAGTACAGCAAGTTTAAAAACACAGCGTGTACTTTCAATTTATTCTGAAAGCACATGCCCTGTTTTTAAATTTACTGTACTCTTTTGTTAGTAAAGCGCGGCTGCGAGGCAGATTCCGTCCTGCCAAGTACCACACATCAGGCGTTAGACTAATGCATTTTAGTGTGGTGATGCGCATCACCGCACTAAAATGCTGAGTCACGCATTTATAGCACTTTCTGAAGTTGCTGAGAAGCGGGAAACGGGAGCGCCGCTATTGCACTCTGAGCAAAGTATGACGGATCGCGGGCTGCTTTGGAAGTCACAGAGTGTGTATGAGTACACTCCGGAGTACACTGCTCTACCCTCCTGGTGTTGAATTTGTACTTCAAAATTTTTCATGAACTCTCATGCCTTGGTCCGGTGGTGCCGGCCAGGCTGAGCTCACCTGCGCTCGCTGGCTGCAACACCGCAGCAGCATTCACATCACGTGACTGCTACAGTGCGCATTTATTTGCAGAGTGAGGACAGAAGTCACTAGCAGGCGACAGTTCTGTTTCTAAGTAGTGCTACAGCCCGTAGCTGCCTGTGCCTCTCTCATGATGCCCCGCTTCCGGACTGGGCTGCTGGAGACTCGTCCTCACGGCCGGCGTCACTCTCAGGTCTGTAATGCCTGCCACCAGCTTCTTGAAAATAAAGTTAATTTTACGAGATCAGTCTGAGCCTGTAGCTCACTGCTGTTCTCAGGCTATGCTGGAGTGGTACCATGGTGGGCTGTCCGTGACTCTAATAATGATTGAAAGCAGCTGGGACAGGCCTCTCAGCCTGCTGGCTCGGCTACCACTTGGGACTGAGGCCCTGGACAGACTCGGTCAGTGTCTGTGGGCTGCACCAGCAGTAAGCAAGCAATGCATTCTCTTTAAATAATAACTTGGTGGCCTAAGTACCGCCACCGCTCTCCGCCTGCACTAATTGCAGACGAGGCTTGAGCGTACTGTATAGAGCTCATGCACAGATACTTGTGCTCAACACAATGTGCTGCCTCTCAGTCAGGACAGCGAGGCACAGGCTGCTTCAGACATGTGAGCTCTACTTCACTGCAAGTACATTGGAGCAAAAATTAGCACTTACTTAAAGCTTCATATAGCACCAATAGGGGTAATTTCTGATATTTATGTTTTCTTCGTCTTTATTGCTTGATTTTGCTCGTGAAAAAGTGTCACTCATAGTTGTTGAATGTCACTCATAATTTCAATGAAGTTATGAAAATGTCACACGTAAGCAATCTGAAACCTTGGCAGCTATGCAGATTGTGTGCTTTTGTTTAAGTATTCATGTTAATCACAGCTCGTGAAGGGGCTGTGATTAACATGAATACTTAAACAAAAGCACACAATCTGCCCCGCACCGTGCTTTACTAACAAAAGAGTACAGTAAATTTAAAAACAGGGCATGTGCTTTCAGAATACATTGAAAGTACACGCTGTGTTTTTAAACTTGCTGTACTCTTTTGTTAGCAAAGCGTGGCTGCGAGGCAGATTGTGGGCTTTTGTTTAAGTATTCATGTTAATCACAGCTCGTGAAGGGGCTGTGATTAACATGAATACTTGAACAAAAGCACTCAATCTGCCCCGCACCGTGCTTTACTAACAAAAGATTGCAGTAAGTTTAAAAACAGGGCATGTGCTTTCAGAATACATTGAAAGTACACGCTGTGTTTTTAAACTTGCTGTACTCTTTTGTTAGTAAGCGCGATGCGGGCAGGTGTGTGCTTTTGTTTAAGTATTCATGTTAATCACAGCTCATGAAGGGGCTGTGATTAACACGAATACTTAAACAAAAGCACACAAAATGCCCGGCACCGAGCTTTACTATCAAAAGAGTACAGCAAGTGCCAACAGCCCCAAGCCTCAAGCCCCAAGCAGAGACAGCCTTACCTGCACTCCCGACTCTTCCTCTGTCCACACCGCATTTAGGAAGTGCCCGTTTTTCGCGCCGCTCGCTTTCTTAAAGCGGCGGCGCAAACTCTCTCGCGGGATGTCCTGTGTGTGTGCGCGCTCCACACACGGCAGTGCGCGCTCGCGGGAAGAGAGGTGCGCGCACGCGCACCTTAAAGGGAACAGTGTTTGTGAGTTATTCTTTTTAATAAGACACAAAACTTGTATGAGGATAACTGTTAGAGATTAGGCATTCAGTTTGTTTTTCGTTATTTTCTTAAAAGAATCATGCTTTTACGGTGCTTCTACTACACATCGTCTCATCTCTTCATTGTCTCTTTTAAACATGTTGCAAAACACATGCATGTTGTTATGTGTGTTTTCATCGTCACATCCAAAATATAAGTCATAAAGGAAAGATCAGCGTTTATGCTGTATCAATCCCCCCTTTGATGGCTAATCAAGCCATCATTAATTGTCAGTCAGTCAAAGGATTGTATATTTAGACCATAGGTCCTTAAACATGTACAGACATTTAAACATAAAATGTCGATTCAAAAACCATCCTGAACTAAGAGCAATAAAATGCCTGTATAAAAACCCCAAATCCAATATAAGAATCTTCTTAAATATAAAAATATATTCTATATAACAATTATTTAGATTCCAAATAGCATTTATAAAACTGGAGTACAATTCATTAACACAATACCAGTAATAAAACATCAATTCTACACAATTTTAAAAACTTTTTTAACTTCAAGCATAAACTGCCCCATTGTACATGCTACATCTAGTGAGTGCATTTGAGTTAACAGGTCTATTGCCTGTGTGCGATTCTTAACCTCATAATTTAGGAAGATTGGTCGTAACCACAGTTACATGCATCAAGAACATTTGGACAACCTAATAAGATGTGCAAAATATCGCATTTTGTGCCTACGTTACAGGTACATCTCCCTTCGCAGTCAATCATGGCCCTTTTAATCCTATCATTCTCATAACATGGATTTATCCCAATCCTTATTTTTAGTAATTCTCTCCTTAGCCAACGATTGGGAAGTATATCCATATATGGGAACTGTTGACCATCTTGCCAAGATTTTATCATAAAACATACAGAGCTTTTCCGGTTCAAGTATTGCCTATCCTGCTCCTGTGATATTTCTTTCCCTATTGTCCTAAGTTCCTTTTTACCTATGGTAACATGAAGGTTCTGCTGGCATACATCACCCCTTAAATCCCTACACACCGTAGCTACCATTTCTCTGACCCCCTCTGCCCACTTCATTTCACTCTGTAGGATCTCACGTTTACACCAAAAAGAAACTTTTTGCTCCTCTTCCCCACCCAGGCGTTGCCAAAATCTTAATAGTGCCATGCATGCCATTTTCTCCCAAGAAACCATTCCGGTTTCTAGTTTTATTGCCTGGATCATAGAGGATCTGGGTAGGGACAGTAATTTTTTTACACATTTCCCTTCTTCCCCCTCCCACTTCCTCTTACCACTTATGAATAGCAATTCAGCCCCATATATGAACTGAGGTGGTACCACAGCCGTGTAAGCCTTCAGAACTGGTCTATCCATCATTTCTCCATAGGTATTATTGTTTTTCCTCAGGCCACTAACCGAGGATAGGGCCCGCAGTTTTTATGCATCCAAATGTACTTTCCACATCATAGATTTCTCAAACCAAATTCCTAAGTATTTGTACACCTTAACTATCTCCAATTTTATGGAGCCTAGGAGCCAGTTGAAAATCTTCCTCTTTTTACTGAAGCACAAAATCTTTGTTTTTTCCAGGTTTACTGTTAATCTTTTATGACTACAGTACTCACCAAACACTTTAAGCATTCTTTCCAGACCTATCTCAGTTTGGTCCACAATCACCAAATCGTCTGCATGAAGTAAGCATGCAACATGTTTCCCATCTATTTTTGGACTGGCACCCTGCACCGCTCTCAGAATGGCCGGCAAATCCGGTATAAATAAGGAAAAAAGTAACCGCGCCAAGACACAACCCTGCCTTAACCCATTTTCAATTAGTATCTTCTGTGAAAGTGTTCCCTCTGTATTTAAAATAACCTGGGCCCAATTTTGAGTATGTAACCTTTATATTATAGGCAGGAGACCCTGAGGAATATCCAAGTCACCTAGCATTTCCCATAGCCCTTCTTGATCTATCAGGTCAAATGTGGCCCGGAAGTCTACAAAACAGCAGAACAGATTACTCCCCTGTTCCATTGATTGTCGAGCCATTGGCCATAATGCGAAGCAGTGATCAATTGTAGAGTGGCCCTTCCTGAAGCCACCCTGCTCTGGAGGCACAATTTCGCCAAATACGATGCAGCGCGCGCAACGAATTTCGTTTTATTGATTTATATGTTTACTTACCTCTATTTGGCCGAATTCCGTAGTTTACTACCCCCCACCCTGCCCCTCCCCCGCTCCACGTCACCGCCCGGCAGCACTCCCACCACGGGCCGCTACTGGTAGCTTCAGGATGTGGATTTAAACACTTATTTACAGCAATTTCTGAAAAGATCAAGCCATAGTTAGAGTAATAATTTTTTTAATGATCAGTACCATAAAGTAAGTGTGTTATTAAGCTGCAAGGAACTCCATATGTTATAGGAAGGTGATTGTATGCTACCCCCTCAGCAACTGAAATAGGCAGCTGCATGCAAATAAAGAAACTTCAAGCATTTATAGTATCTATATACTCATACAACAACCTAGAATATACATTTAATGAGTCACCAATCTGTGCTAAATGTAAGTGTAACGTGTTATCATTAAAGGCAGGGTAACTTATACTAGTCGATGAAAAAATTCTAAAAGATTTGTTACGTTTATCACTTTCTGCAGGCACATAGTGTGGTAAATTCAAAACAATAAGTGAAGCAACTAAAATTAATGAAATGATAGCAAATAAAAAAATGCACACACATTTGCGTTTAGATGAGATTGCATTGGTAGGCTCCATGAGTTCTCAAGAAGTCATACTCTTTTAACTAAAAGAAATAGCAGGAATTGATTTGTAGGGTTTGAGCACTTTGACACTAACGGCAAAGTATAGTTCAAGTGCTTCTAATTTTGAGGCAAGAAAACATACAAATCAGCTTTGTTGATGAATACGCTCAGGATAAATTGAGACAGTTCATCCAATGGCACACACAGCAAGTTCAAATTTCACCTCGAGTATACAGTTTGATTCAAGGAGATTCAGGTGGACTCAAAATTGTTATAGCAAAAGGTATGGAATGCTATCTCCTCAGTCATTGGCAGCCAAATAAGTCCATTCAGGTGAAGAGTACTTTTGGCTCTGTACTCTTGCCCTTTTTGATCTCCTTACAGTTTGACTTTCATCATCACTGTCACTCTGTTCAGACTTGCTTGAGTCTTCAGGGATAGCTTGTGGTGCTCGCCCTTTAGTTAGGCAGTGTCTTAGTATACTGTTTCTTCTGGGCCGATGATCTCCAGGTACAACTCGCTTTCTTAACCAAAAAGTTGGAGTGGTGCACTACTTTGGAGCCAAAGTTTGTCTTTTCAATAAATCAGTTACTCTTGTAAAATTGTCTCAAAACATCCTTTATTTTTCATAAGTATCCAACAGTGATGAACACCAGCCAACGCGTTTCGTTCATATACGATGAACTTCTTCAGGGTGGATGCAGATGGCAACCTCCCACGATCCTTAGAACCACCATTTGTACTAGCAAGGACATTCTCTTGGTCCACGTAGATCAGACCAAGCTTGGTGTTGAGCGTGTAAGGTTTAATAGAAAAGCGACTTGTATTTTTGTTCTAAACCAAGATAGATGGCTACTCTGATCTACGTGGACCAAGAGTGGGACTTTTCCAGGGAAAAGTTTGTGGCAGCGTCTGGGATATAGAACTTTCATCTGTGTATACTGAGGTATAGGGTCTGCTGCTAACACGTGGAGATATTCTGATATATAATTATTTTGCTTTTGTAGAAGGGGAGGGAGGTTAGGCTACACTGTCGTATATAATGACAGCTCCATTCATGATTTACAGACTACTTGCTCTGCTAACCGTATTTGTGTTCGGCATTTTTCTATTTGTTGTGGCACGTATACTGCATACTAGAGCACGATAGTTAAAATAAACATTTTAAACTTTCCTTGTGTCTCTTTCAGAACTTATCGTGGACTAGTACGAGTGTGTTGGCGAAAGGGTGTGTCCTGCAACCACGATTCCTGAGAGGGTCGAGAGTGTTGTGTTCTGGGGTGTCTAATCATTTGTTCCTCTGTGAGTGAGTAGGATGGCAACTGAGACACTATAGCTAGTCTATCTCGGGCTCATGGGTACTCAGGTGGCAGGATGACTCAGTCCCTGCCTACTAAGGTCCCATAATCCCAAGCATAGTTCTGTAACTCCACAGAATCCCTGCAACATGGCGCCCCCACTTATTCACGGGACCCCTGAGTAGCGCTCGTGCTTTTCTACAAATCCCTTGCACCGTTTTCTGGAGACGTCTGTGGTGGGAGGGCTTTGCCTCCTCAGTTTTTAGGGTTAGTAGGTTTTCAAGCTTGAAGTTAAAAGGTTTTTAATCCATTTTGTGCTACCGTTTGTTTCCATTGTCTTCCAGTGATGGCGCAGCTGATTCCGGCTCATTGCCGCGCTGCCCTCACTCAGTATTTGTCGCAACATGAAGTCCCCAATGCAGGGTCTCCAGTTGTCTTTATAGTTGAGGTGGATCCAACGTACTGCTTCGAAGTGTTTTACTCCTGGGTTACGTTTCCTGCTTTGGATGCGAATGATAATTCTTTGCATGCTTATACTCCGGCCGCTGTTCCAGTTGCTTATCGCCCTTTTGCGGTTGTTGAAGTTCCTCTTTTGGCCAGGGAGCATCAGATTTGGTTTAATGGTGCCCTACCCCATCCTCTTTCCTTTGTTCGTATGGGCCCCTTAAGTATTGATGGGGTCACTTGGCCTGTATTGGCCGGCTTTACTCCGCATCCTAACTATCTTAATGCAAATTTGGCGGACGTTCGCTTGCTATATGGTCAGGTTGTTCTTCTTTACAGACGCCTGATTCAATTTATTGCTCATGCTTTTCTAGTGGCCCCACCTGGGGCTGCACCCCCGGTGCAGGCTGCACACAGCAGCAGCCTTGTTATTAGCCCGTTATGATTAATTAATTGATGGGCAAACATCCTCAAAATCGTGAGGGCTTGACGTTTTGGATTGCTCAGAAAATTGAACAGCTTGATGCTGTTTTCCCTTTTACTGGTCCTGTTGAGAAGCATATGATCCTTACTACATGCTTGCCTAGTGGTCTAATTCCTCCTTCGGACAACTGCATCACCTGGGGGACGGTGTTTGCCTCAGTGTATACACTTTGTTATAGCACCCCCTCCATTAGCGTTCTTCTGAGCGTCCTTAAGAAGGTACAGGACAAACATGGGGCAGATCCTGCCCCAGATCTGGGGATTAAATTGTTGGGCATTTTTCCGATAGCCTCTGGTATGATTCTTTCTAATTTTAAAGGTGGAGCAGCGGCTTTGATAGTTCGTCAATGCCTTTCAGTGGTGCCTGACCTAGATCGGGAACGTGAGTTGGTGATTATTATTGCTGACGTTTATACATCCTTTGGATGCAATAATTTGGAGGGTAGACCCTCTCCACAGTCTTAGGGCAAGCCCCCTCCTGCAAAGGAGGGATGTCTGTTTTTTCCTAAAACAACTTGGGACAAAAATAAGCAGCAACAGAAGCCTAGGTCTTGTGGTTGTTCACCACCGCCTGACGCTTCTGAACGTAGATATGACTTATGTGATTGCTCTAAAGTTAAAACTCCTGAGAGATTCCAGGTTCCTGATCCTCATTCTCCTTGTTCCTTTCAGGACTTGTCTGATCAACAGTACAACAGGGGAGGACGACAAGATCACAGACAAGGCATGTCCACGCAGCCATAGCTGGAACCCGCAGCGCTCTTTTGACGTGAAGTCAACCTCTGTTTAGAACCGCGTTCCAGAAGAAAAAGGTTGCAACTTTGACAGCGAAATATGCCCCAGATGGTGAGAAACTGCCTCCTGGACAGGAGTTGTACGGTGACTCTCCTCGACAGCGTGGTGGAAGTTGCCATAGTGCGCCAGACACTCCACCCGTTTCTGGAAGCGAAAGCAACTGATACCTTTGTCACCGTTGAAACTGCGGACACCCACGTAGCACCCCCTGATAGACTTTATCAAATGGAGATTCAGATTGAAGGTGACATTAAGCGCAACATAAATGCTATTTTGTGGGACAACTTGACATCTTCAAATTACATTTAAATAGCGGAGGTCAATTGGCCTCCGCCCTTTGTTCTTGCTTGTCCTCGTGGTGAGGATGTGATTTTTCCTTCCTTTTTGCAATATGTCTCTGAGACTAAGCATGCCTATGTTTCGGAGTGGGCTCTTGCCTTAGCTTCTGCCTTATATCGCAACCAGTCTGGTTGGGATAATGATTCTCCTTCACATGTTGTGCCTGTTTGCTCTGTTCCTCAGCCACAGCCTCAATACCCAATTAAACGTGACACAAAGGCATCCGTTAAAGAGATTCTTTTTCAATTGGAGTATCAGGGTGCAATCAAACCTTGTGTCTCTGCAATGAGTAACCCTCTTTTTCTGGTTTTGAAACCTAACGGTTCATATTGCATTGTTTAGGATTATAGACATTTGAATAGTCATACCCGTACATATGCAGTGCAAAACACGCATAGTATAGCATTGATCAATACTATCGTACGTTAAAGATTTAAAACTACTTTGGATATTTCCAATGGCTTTTTTAGTCACAACCTGGCTTCAGCGAGCCGGGACTTGTCCGCATTCAGCGCCCTCTGCACTCAGAGGAGCTGTGCGAGATTGCATATGGGGTATAAGAATAGCCACAGTGTTTTTTCGGCACGTATTGTGTCGCTATTAAATTAAATTGACCCTGATGCGCTTTCATATGTCATTGGCATAGACCTCTAGTATAATGGGGTATCCCAGTGCCCCTCAGAACCTGGGTGTACAAGAATGCGGAGAATGTTGGTTCTGTCGGGTACAGAAGTGATTCTTGGTTTACTGAATAATAGTAAATAGAAAACAATACTCAGACCTTTCAGTAATAATCGGGTAGGTCCCTAGTTAACTTACCATGCTGTTCCTTTCTTATTCCACACAAACCAATCTAAAACCACCCATTTTCAATTTGAATCGTGCAGGCTGTCCCTTGGTTCGCCTTATCCTGAGGAAGACCCGCTGTGCCTACTAACCACTTGCGCAATTCTCTGGGTTGAAATGTCGACATGCTTGCAATAATCTGGACCCTACTCTCTCCGCACCACGTGAAATGGAAATTTAAATCCTAGACAGCGCAGAGATTTATGTACCTAGGGATGGATGTCCTCTCAATAACCATTTTTAACCATCCATACAGTACTGTATATATCCTGTTCACAATTAGCACTTTTTCGTACTTTCTTCACCTTATCACTTGCGCTGTTTGAACATTTCATATGTTCATAAATTGTGACAGCCTTTTAATGTCATCTCAACACCATAAAGTGTAAATTAATATATTGATTTATTCCTCAATACAAGTTCAGATTTATTCAATTTTTCTGGTGTGTTTTTGTCCTGTTTTCTCTTTCCTTTTCATTAATTATTACTGAAAGGTCTGAGTATTGTTTTCTATTTACTATTATTCAGTAAACCAAGAATCACTTCTGTACCTGACAGAACCAACATTCTCCGCATTATTGACATATACCTGACAGACGATGAATTGAATCCTCATCTTGCGCGGGTGGATCGCATCATTGCACACTTTGCAGCTTAAGGCTATAAATAGAATTTTGCGAAATCACATATTGCGTTTTTGGCTGTTCTCTTTCTTGGTTATGAATTGAACACTGAGGGTAGGGGTTTGGCCCCCCATTTTTTGGAAAAGTGTGCTCCATTGCAACCTCCAACTACCCTCAAAAAATTGCAGTCACTGCTATGTTTTTTTTAACTTTGGCAGGATTTACATTCCTGACTTTGCTCAGCATTTCAAACCTCTTTATGCTTTGATACACCCCTCCTTTTCAGCTTCTACTTGGCTTCCGGAACACACCTCTGAGCTGCAAGCTTTGCATTCTGACTTACTTGTGACGCAGTACTTACAAATTAGATTGAATACTACGAATTTAGTCATCCGGATTCTTCCCGGAGGGATAGGTTTAACTGAGGGAGATGCAGTCCCAATCACTTATAAATCATATCTGTATTCTCCTGCAGAGTTCATTTCTCTTCTACTGAAAAAATTCTCACCGCTCTGCAGGTGGCTGTCCTGAAAGAACGCCCTCTTGCACAAGGTAAACGCATTTTTGTTGTTTCTTCTGTACCAGCTCTGGAAGCGGTCACGAAAGCCCTTCATCCTTGTTGGATTCAATGGGCTATGTCATTGATGTCGGCAGATGTCAGTTTTGTTTTTGACCCTTCTCTGCAAACACAAGAATTACTTCAGTATGAACATGTTCACCCTCTGCCTTCTCCGGTTCTTCCTCTAGATGAGTACAAATTTCTCATTTACACTGAGGGTTCGGCTCAACCAGCCGTTGGTTCCAAGCAGGCTTATTCGGCTGCTGGCGCAATTGTCGTAGGTTCAATGAACAATGGTGTTTTTACTAAGCCTGGGCGGAGCTCGTGGAGCTGTGCTACGCAAAATTCCGCGAAGTTGTAAAAAAATTCAGCGAGCTATGTGGAGTTCCGCGAGCGTGCGGAGTTGCTTGTTCCTCCCGATCACGATGCGCTTTTGATGTTCGGGAACGCGTATTGCGTCAGGAACGCGTATTGCGTGCTCGGGGGGAAATATCGCGCAAACTTCACCAGGCGGTCGCCCATGGGCGCGCCCATCTTGTCTTTCAGGTTTGCTATGGTTCTGGGCCTGTTTTTTATCCTCCCTATATCTTTTCAATCCTTTGTTTCTAATAACTTTTTTCTGATCTTTTTTATTTATTATCTATCCCTCCCTATTCCTGAGTGTATAGTTTGCGTTTTTTTCTACTTTTTGTGTGTTTTTTAGTGTGTTTTTTGACTGTTTTTCTATTACTTGCTTTTTATTTTTATTACTTCCTTTCTTTACTTCCTGCATTTTCTTTTGCACCCCCAGAACCACGGAAGAGAAGGGTAGCAAGCAGGGGAAGAGGAGGAGCGAGAGCCGCAGCCGCCTTCCTTGCGGAAGGGGTCGCCCTGAAGGGGTGCAGGCCCGGGCCTTGTTTTCCGAGGTGGAAGTGGCCGCACTGTTTTTTTTTGTTCAGTGCCACCTCCCCTTAACCCTGGCAGCAGGCGGCAGGCCTGGGTCTGGGTACGGGCTTCGGGAGCGTCACCAGCGGCGGGCGACGGTGCGCCGGGCAGTGTTTCGCTGCTCTGGGGTCCGGCGCACCCATAACCAAATGACGCACCAGTGGTCCGACATCCTGGACCGGGAGCAGGACCTGCTGGAGCTGCCAGGTGTTGAGGTCCCGGGGCTTGGTGAGTAGCTAATTATATTACTATTGTGTTCTTCTGTTCAGTGGTATTGCGAAAAAAAATTTTGTTCCCAAATAGCAAGAATGCTTCTGCTGCTTACATGCAGGTAACTTACGTTTAAAAATCTTATATTCTTCCAGACAGGTGCCCAGCGCTACTAATCGTACTTGTTTGCAACTTTGCGCTCACTTGGGCTGGTTAAGAGAGGTTAGAGAATTTAAGTTAGGTAATGTAGATAGGAAAGACTCCAGTCCTTTCCTTTGTCCTGTCAGGCTGTCCTGTCAGGCTGTCACTAAAATAGTGGTAGTAGTTAGTTAGTAAGGTAGTTAGTATTTTTGGGTAATTTTAGCGGCCTGCGTGACGCGTCCTCTCACATGACTTCAGTCCTAGTAGAACCTTTTGTAGTTAGTATAGTGAGTGAATAGCAACTAACCAATTAGGTGTATGCAATATGCATGCGTCCATCTATGCATTTAGGAAGAATAAATGCAGACTTAGTGAATTGGCCCATCAAAGGGGGTTGGAGTTGAGACTGAGAGATGATTGCAAATGAGATCAGAACTTAGAAGCAAATATACTTTTTTTGCAATTCATTCCAAAGTCTTTGGAGTAGGCGGGCTTGGTAGGTTTAGGATTCAGGAATCGGAATGGAACTGTGGAATAATAAAGATAGGATGGTCCACGACTGCGATACTAGTCTACTACTAGTCGATCTGATTTAGGATAGGTCAATGTTATTGCAATTGCTGTTTCCTGTCTAGAAATCTTTTTAGAGCGATTATTTAATATTTATTTATTTAACACCAATCATTTTTTGTCTCTTTAATTATTTCTTACATGATCAGCATCCAGGGGCAAGAAGAAGAAGACTGGGTCAGCTGAGGTGGGTGCGGAAGCCGGAGGGGCCTCCCAGGGGCAGGAAGCCTCAGATGCAGGTGGCTCTGCTGGCCCCAGTAAGTCCTCCTGGTATTATATTAGTATATATTTCCCTAACTTTTACCGCTCTATTATTTCCATTTCCTAATTAAAATGTTTCCCAAATCCTCTTCGATCTATTTTCTTCTAAATTCTTGTTTTTGCTCCATTACCTACTAACATTGTTCTAGTGTCTGTTTTTTTTTGTTTTACATCAAATCAAACTGCCTCTGACTCTGTATTAGTCTGTCTGTAGCTTGCTTTCTTCTGGTTTTCCACTCAGCTTTCCCTCTCCCCTTATATATTTTGTGGATTGCCTAGTGGTGATACTGTAAGACTCGGAGAACCCATTGGTCCTACTACTAGTACTAGTAGCACTAATCTGCTGTGCAGATTGCATGTCCAAGTAAGGTATTCTACGCAGATTTGATGAGATGAGAAGGATTTCTTTTACTGTCTCATGCATCAGTAAATAGTGGTCACTCACGTTGGACACCCCAAAGTGGTGTATTTTACTTTTTCTAATCTAGGCCTAGTACTTTTTTTATTAGCAGCAGTTGATGGTGAACACTCAACAACTGATTACCGTGCACCATGGCTGGAAGGAAGTATGAGGGTGAGGGGGAAGATGGCACCATTATTTTCCAACTAAGAGAGACCTCATGTCCGCCCAGTTGGCCACTCTTTCTTCTTTTCAAAAAATGAGATGCACCAAAAGCTCTACCCAGTGAGTCCAGTCCTTTGGGTTGTCCTCTTCTTAAGAGGCTTTTCAAAAATTGCCACCAACAAAATGCCCAACCGGATATTTTGTTATTTTTGATAGGACATACTGTCTACTCTACTCTAGTATCCGAATTGTAGATAGTGATGTGTGTGGTGTATGTATTATTATTATGTATTTTCACATTTTGCTAATGAAAAGAATAAATAGGGGACGCGTATAAGGCATCTAAAAAATGTAAAATGTTTTTTCCAGGTGTACCGACCATCAGTGCCGGGGCCAGCGGAGAGTCCCACGCCACTCCAGAGGGAGCGGATGCCGCAGCTGCAGGGGGTGAGCCAGCAGCAGTGGCGGGCGGTGGTATGTCTTACTTATTGAGAATGATGAATACAATACACTTGCTGCAAGGGTGTACACTCAGTACACTGTACTGCTGCTGAGACTAAGTTGTTGTGAACACTGAACAGTTGAAGAAGACACCCTTTACTTATCATTAGCATTAGCTCTGGCGGTTGAGTAACTAATGGCCTATTCTATTCTATCTTCAACTCAGCAGAGAAGGTTTTATGATGAAGACGAAGAGTCAGACGACATGTAATATATGACTGGCAGAAGAGGGTGCGTGGGTGAAGGAAGGGGCTCCGGGTTGCATATAGGTGGCTGATAGGATGCATAGGTGGTTGAAGGATGGGTGAAAGGTGAAAGAAAGCAGAAGGGATGCCTGCCTGGGTGGGTGAAACTGTATGGGAGAAAGGAATCCTCCTGGGGGTTTGATGGGTCAAACTCAAAGGCAAGCAAGGATGTATGGGTGGTGGTTAAATCTCAAATGACAAATGTATGTTGTCCGTGAAAGGTTTATGATAGCCATGTTTGGATGGATGGATGCCTAGATGGTATCATAGTAGGTGAAGAGTCAGACTCGATGAAGAGAATTTAAAAGAAAATTAAACCGTGCCAGAGTACCAAAGCCAAGGGTGAAGAATAAAATAATGCTAGAAGAGCAATGCAATGAAAAATGAAAAAACCCTGGCAAGGACTGTTTTTTTCCCAAGGTTTTTGATTCAAAGGTTTGAGATTGTATTTCAGAATGGAACATTCCCTTGACTCAGAGTAGTTTGTAAGCTCAACATATATATTGTGCATGACTATGTATATGTACCCTACCCACCCATCATCAATCGCCTCCCTCCGACTCCGAGGCCCACTTCTGCTCCCTACCCATGTTATTTTGACCGTGTCAGCCATGGGTGGCCTATCGGCTGCATGGTTAACTACTTACAATCAAACAATAGTAGTATGTCATCATCACGTGAGTGACGTGACGTTGTGCCGTATATCATTATCATTCATATTAAGCATATATCATGTGCCTTGTTGTAGTAGTCAGGGTGAAAGTAAAATTGAGCATTTGCCATTGTTTGACAGAGTATGGCCGTAATGGAAAAATAGATAATTGTGTAGTACAGCTGCCCCACCTGCAGACAGTAGTAAAGTAATGTGAGTTTGTGAATTGCTACACAAGTATGTCTGTGTCTCAAGGCACAAGTTGACTGAGCTGGCATGCCTACAAGATTAATTGTGCTAAATAAGAGAGAGAAGAAGAATACTTGTCTACTCCATAGTGCCTAATGCCTGAAAGTCTAATCATCAATCATCACATCCAAATCTTAGGGGACGAGGAAGTGAGAATACCACAAATGTTAGGTACTGCTAGTGCTACTGTGCCACTATAATTTTATGTGTATTTTTTTGTGTTACTGTTTTGCTAAGAGTATTGGTTACAATTGTCTTTTTTCTTTCTTGATATGGCTACTCCTTCCCAACCCAACAGGCAGGAGTTAGCAGCAAGGACATGGCAACGGAAGCTGGAGGCCATACGGGCCGAATTTCACCGGCTGGTTGTCCTGGCGGAGGAGGAAGAGGAGGCTGCAGCTTCCTCCAATGCCCCGGGCCCTAGCCAGGCCCCCTCATGCCTCTGGCGGTACAGCGCTGTGTTCTGGCAGCCGCCCGCCGCAACTCATCAACCACTGCTGCCCACCCCTGTTGTTCCTGCAGGAACCTTCGGCGCCGCATGCTCCTCCGGATGGTGCGCCTAGAGGCCAGGCTGGAGGAGGTCCTGGAGCGCACTAGCCAGCTCGCCCACCGCTAGGCCTCAGTCTTCTTGACCCTTGCCCCTTTTTTAATCCTTTTTTTGGTGGGTGGGATGTTGGTAGTTGGGGAAACTTTGGATGTTGTTCTTGGACATTTGGACTTCTTGGAGTGACATTTTGGAGTGGACAATCATGGACATTTAATTTACTGGACATTGGTTGGGGTTAGGGAGAAGGGTGGGTTAGGTGTTGTGGGTTTCTTCTAGTTTATTTGTTAGGGTAATAAATTATTTAAAGTTTTACAATACATATGATGTAAATCTTTTCTGGGGGGGTTACTCTTTTATGTCGTCTTGTTTCCTCTTTTGCTGCAGTGCCGCAGCCAGTTTTTTAAATCTGCCAATAGTGTAACACACACCAACAGATAGATGCGGTACCCTCACTTGTCCTACTAGTGTCAGTCTCTTCTCCTAGTGTATGCAGTCTGCAACTAAAACCCCTATGTAGTATGTACTCAGAAGGATGTGGATGTGTGAATTGATTAATTTCCATAGTATATACATTATTGCCTCCCCCACACTTCTTCTATTACCTGTGATTGATGTTTAGGTGAAGCGATGGCTGCATGGTGATGGTTTGGTTTCCCAAGGTGCCATGGTGGATGACGGTAGCAGAAGTAGACAGGTGCATTTGCAAAAAAAGAAAATGAGACAGTCAGTCACCTGAGGGAGACTAGGGAACGAGTAGTAGAAGTACAGTACACAAGAAGAAGACTGCCAAACAAGAAACCATGATGATGATAATCAGTGCTAAAGTAAAATAAAACATAATGGTGGCAGGGATTGCCTAGTAGTACAGGTTACAAACTGAAGTTGACTCGACCTATGAAGTGGACAAGCGTAACCTTTAGTGCTGGAAGGATGATAAATCGATGCCGGCAATTAATTATGATGGATCATGTTCCTTTGGAAAAAAATTGAATAGCGAATACTGAGCATGGGTGGGCAATCTAATCTATATGTTGGCAGTGTGGGATATATATATATATATATATATATATATATATATATATATATATATATATACTTAGAGCAGAAGAAGATCCTCGCCCTGCCTTGAGTTAGTGTTGCTTTCACCACAACCACCCCAGCAAGTGTGTGATCAATTATTGTTGTAAATTTTATTTAGTCACACCTCAATATAAATCACATAGGCTGCGGTAAGAGGGTGAGGCTTTGATGAATGGTTGGGAAGGGGTATTTGAGGGAAAGGTTTGACAAAGACAAACACTACACATGGACAACACACAATCTTGGCAGACAACCATCATAAATCTTTTAAGGGAGAAAAAGCAAATGCATGCATGATGATGACTTGATGAGTAGTACTAGACTAGTAGTACAGGGCAGCAGTATAATTATTATTAATTATTAGGCAATTGCCTTGCCTGCCTGCCTGCAACGAGACCCAAGGAACATACAGTTTATGTTCTGTTGTACCGGGCTTCCTTTTAAAGCTAGCAAAGAAAATTACAAAATATTTGTAGGAGTCAAATATGAGCAAACATAATAAACAACAACACACACAGTCGTAATGATTGAAGAGAAAAAGTTAATCAAATGAAATGATGATACTATAACTATGTTATGGTCAAATTGAGAGTTGCATCTCAGCATTTCTCTTGGTCCTTCCTTCCATGGACGCTCCGTCCGTCAATCTTGGGTGCCTGCCTGGCGAATGCGGTTTGGTAAGGTAAGTTGTTTTTCCCAGTATAGCACAGGGTAAAGGCCGGCCTGTAAGTGTAGATGGAAAAACAAAAAGGATATTGAAAAAAAAAAGCCAAAAACAAAAGTACAGTTAAACGACATAAACTTAGGAGGAGTGCAACAAGAAAACTTTCAGAGGCTGCATGGCTAAATCATCTCTACTCTGTTTCCAGCATTAACCTACAACAACAACAGGAGCAGGCCTGCCGACCCAACTCCCACTTAGCTTAGATGTTGAGCCAGACAGCACTGAGCACACATACACATCATTTTCCAAATTAAGTAACTAAATCAATGCACCGCTATCAGTTATACCACTACACTCGCCTCCACCACTACACAGACATGTAGGTCTGGTGTTGTTGTTGTTGTTTACCTTTTAGGCCACTTCATGAAATGCCCCAAGTTATTCCATCAATCATCTCCGATCCTACTGACAAGAAGGGAAACATTGACTTGAGTCACTATTTTGTGTGTAGATTAAATACTAGTCGACATCATGCATAACAACAACACAAACACCAATCACTCAGAGTCAGCGTCCAATGCATGCCATCATTTACCTGTTCTTATGGGGCAGTACCTCTAGGCTCGGAAAAGAGGACAACTATAGTCAGGTTCTTTGGAAGGACTCGACGAGGCAGGCACACATTTCATATTTGTTGTACTATTCTCCATCCAATGCTTGGCTTGAGGGAAATGGATTTAGGTCAAGTCAGGACTGGAGCAGGACTCGGAGGAGTGGACTTACTTCTTCACTGACTGCACACAGTTGCAACTCCAATCTGGCAATAAAAGAGTAAGACGGTGGTGATGGATTTGTTGTGATTCGAACCAGAAAGACAGTGACACACACAAATAATAAAAGTAAATAATATTCCTTAGCTGTATCTTTTTGGGGGCTTTTTTTGGGGTGTCAAAGCAAGAAAGAAAGTAACATGTCAAAAGCCTAGTTGTTGTTAGGGAAGTAGAGCTCGTCCTCAAACTCTGGTGGTTCACCCAGAAGTAGGTCATCTAACACACAACTTGCATGACCTAAGTCGCTGTCATCATCTTCCTGCTGTGCTACTTCCGGTATGGTGTAATCCGGTGGTATAAAGTGCTGATTCATTTTGATCATGGTTAACCTCTCCACGTTTTGGGGTGAGAGACTGGTCCTTCTCATTGTCACCAGCAGCACTGAAAACATGATCAGAAGAGACACTTGCGACAGGGCAAGCCAGAAAGTTTATAGCCAGCCTGCTGAGCACTGGCCATTGGTGCCTTTTCCCATACTAATACAGCAATGGGTTTTGATCAATGTAGGCCTCTGTTGTGTCATCCAGATAGGCCTGGACCATCCGCTCAATGCTCAGGGGTGCTCCGCTTTGCTCGGCCTCTTTTTCCTTATCCTCAGCACTGGGCCTAACAAGCCCTTGCTGTAGAAACCATTCCTGTGCCGATTTTGGTGGGGCTGATGCTCCTGTTCTTAATTGTTGATGTTGTTCTTGGTGTTGTTGGTGGTTTCGGCTGCTGTGAGCCAACCGTACTGCCCTCAGGCTCTGAAGTTGAACTTGGCGCCGGCTGCCCTGCAGTACTTGTTGTGGCCAGGACTAGCGGGCCTCTAATTCCCGGCCGTTCATTTTCTAAGTGACTGGCTTCCACAGCTATCCAAGTTTTGTAGTTGGCAACATCCCCTTCTTAAAAAGGAATCAATGTGATCAGTACTGGTTTGTACCGTGGATCCTGAATTGTGGCACAAATGTAATGGTTGCATGACACAATGCCTCTTTGCACCCTTGTATTTTCAGATAAGCGAAGGGTTAAGCTCTACACCAACTCCTATGCTTCTTTTTTTTCCTCCACACCTGCGGACATTGCAGACACCCCCTTCAGCTGTTCCTGTAGCATGTGCAACAATAGTTTAGCTTGGCCCATAGTACAGTCCTCCTTGCTGACTTCACGGATAAAGAGCTCTAAAGGAAGTAGCATCTCTGTCAGGCATTTAACTAGGCCCCATTGGTCCATCTCAATGGTCATGCCTTTGCATGACATATTCATTGATTGGTCTGTACTGTTCAAACAGACGTTCAAGCATGTAATAAGTTGAGTTCCAACGTGTTGTTACCTCCTGGATGAGTGCTTTAACTGGCATTCTATTATCACGTTGAATGATCCTCAGCTGCTTCTGGGCTTTAAAAGAATGGCTGAAATGAATGCAGATTCTTCTGCAGGTGGTCAGTAAGTTGCTGACTCGGTTTTCTTTTTTCAGAAAGTCTTGAAGAATGATGTTAATGCAGTGCGCCAAACACAGGACCCTGATATAGCCACCATCGGCCATGGCCTTAACTATATTACTGCCATTGTCCGTGGCAACAAAACCAATGGTAAGCCCTCTTGGTTGCAGCCATTCAAAAACCTTGCTGTCAAAGTCTTCCAAAATGTTTGCAGCGGTATGAGATTTCTCCATGGCGAACATGGCTACAGTTGCATGTTTCCAAGTGGCATTAAAAATCTCAGCAGTGTCAACAGCACCTGCTGCAGATATCTTTTCTCCAACCCCCACAAAAGAGATCCAGTGTGCAGTGATGCACATGTCATCAGTGGCTTGGCAACTGGTCCACATGTCTGTTGTCAGGTGGATAGTGTGAACAGCACTCTGCTGCCAAGGTTGTCCTAGCAATTCCAGCACGTTGTGATGTAGTGCTGGAACAGCAACTCTGGGGAAACAGGACCAGCTGGGAACCTTCCATTTTGGGCAGATGGCTGTCACAAATTCAAGAAAACCCACCCCTTCCACAAAAGAAAAAGGGAGGAGGTCCAGCGCTAACATTTTAGCCAGCTTCACGTTGTACAAACGTGCCGTTGGGTGGTTGCGTTCGAAACTGCCCATTCGACCTAAACATGCTGAGAATGGTAGCCTGAATTTTGTTTTCTTTTCTGGTGCCACTGATGGCAGGTGACTTCTTGACGCCATATGTTGTTAGGCTCAACGCACGTTTCTTTTGTTGCAGAACTCTCTTGCCTGGAACCCCTTGGTTTCTCAGCCTGACTCTTGTGGCACTGCGATGTTGCTGATGAGGATGGGGGCGGTACCACTGCACTGCTGGGGACAGGGCTACTTTGTGTACCAGAGACAATGTCTCCCTCTTGTTCATCTTCCACCGTGATCAGATCTTCTACTTCTTCATCCCCACCAACAACAATGGGTACAGTTTTTTGGCCGCTAAGGTGTGCCTCCCACTAGATCAAGTGGTGTTTTTTCAGATGGGTTGTTTGGCCTCCGGTACCATAGTTTGTACTAAGCTTACCAAGACTAACACCTTGTCCACAAATGGAGCATATAGCAATGTTCACCTCCATCCTGCTAACCGAAAATAAGTCCCAAACTGGGGAGGCCAACTTTCTGGCGCTGCTGGTGCCACTTGCAATGCCGGATGAACTGGTAGGTGGGCGTGAAGTTTGACTCTCTGCAGTACCTACGTCTACTGAGGTGGTTGTGGTGGATGTAGGTCACTGCCGGCGAAATATGGAAGCTGGAGGTGGTGTTGGTGGTATCATCTGTGTTGGTGGTATCGTGCCACATCCCTCACAGCAATTTGGAAGGGGTAATGTCGGTCTCCTCTGGGGCGGGACTAATGTCCCTGATGACTGGCTCGTCATCATCATCCTCCTCTTCTACATCTGCCTCCATAATTCTAAGGCTTTGTGGAACCTTCCTTTTCCCTAGCCTTCTCTCATGGACGTGGCGTGTCTCCAACTCAGACGGAGGCAGGATCCAAGTGGTGTCTTGATCATCAGAAGGGGGGCTTGGAGAAGAATTTGATGGACTAACCCTCCTTTTCCTTGCTGGGGATCTGGAAGACAATGGATCTTCTGAAAGAGTGGCTTGCTCTTCTTCCTCTGCAGGAAGCTCGATCTCCTGAACTGCCCCTACTTCGGGAGGAACAACTACTATTGGCGGGCAGTGGTTGCGGCTGTTGTTGCCTACTTGTCTGAGTATCCTGCATTGATTGGGTACTACTTTGCAATAACGATAAGTCAATTTCAACATCACTGCTCGTCGGCGTTGGACTCGTGATTAGACTGGCTGCCTCTGCAACAGACATGGGCTTGGGCCTAGATTGGTGGGGTGGGTCCACTGATGCATGGGTGCTGCTCCTAGCTTGCTCTCCGGACACCGCTGCTGCAGGCGCAATTTTTGTTTTCCCAAATAAGGTATTGGGCGACATACCGGTCTTGGTAAGTGGCAGTGCCTTCTTCTCACTGGCACCTTTCTTGGTACTGGACCTGGTACCTTTCTTTGGGGCCATCTTGAAGATGCCAGCAGCACGCAGTGGCACAAGTTGAAGAGATGTCTGTGGTCACACGTCGAGTGACGTCCTGTGCAGCAGGAATTATGTCTGGCAGTAAAATGGGTGCTGACCTCTCCTCCTCTTTTGTGTACCTAAAAGCAAAGAAGCAAGAAGAACATCAGTAAAACGTGGCATTCATCGTTGTGGTTCAATTACTACTAGTAAAAACAAACAAATATATAATATATACCTTAGTGTGTGGTCACACTTGTTAGTGTTATTAATATTATTAAATGTTTTACCTCAGTTATTAAAAAAACATAACAATACAGCGTAGACATTTGTGAGACTTTGACAAAAACAAGAGCTTTCATGGTTGGTGTACTAGTGTACAGTAGAAACACAAAACCTGGAATACCAGAATAAAGAACCTAACCATGGGAGAAAAAAGGCTTTCACTGTGTTAGATTGGAAAACCCTCTATCCAGAAAGAAAACTTTCTTTCTAGAGTCCCCTCACCCACCAGGGTTTCCCCTAGGTGGCATGCTTCATCATAGGGGTCCTCTCAATTCGCTACGGATTGAGGCATGCTGCGACTCGCGAAATTACGTAGGAGCACTTTATTTGAAAAATGTGTAGTGCAGTGATGTGGAGTGGAATAGAAAGTGAATTAAGAATACCTAACTAGTGGGCTGATACTTTATTCCTGCTCCTAGTTGGTATATTTAAAAACAGGGGTTAATACTGGGGAACCAGACTTATAATGAGTATAGTGTCCCTAGCATTGGGTCGACATGTTTTGAGCTGTCCCCTAAAGCTCTTCTTCAGGACCACACAGGGACCAGCCCCGTGCGCACCACTCCTATAGTGTCCTGTAAATAAGGAAACTGAAAATGAAAATGAAAAAGTGCCCACCTAATATGTGTGCACAAGTAATTTAATACATACTGTTATTCATTGATAAGTAGTATTTTTGTTAAGGCAGAAATGAGCCCCATGGTCTGGAGTGGTTGATGGGCTTGTAGTCACACCTTCATCAAAGCACACCTCATGGTTATTCACCTAATGGCTCCCCCGGAGACTGCATAGTGTACAGTACACTCAGGAAGGATAGGAAAGAAGAAGAACAACAACAAAAATACAAATGTAACGGACCCAGTTTGGCATTGTGCATCACTTGGGATTCAGCATTCAGAGAGCTGCAGCTGAAAATGGATAGAAGCAATAAGCCAAGAGGAACAAAGGAAAGACATGCAGCCCTAATGCAGAAGCACACTGGCTGCCTTCACAAAATGGCCGCCAGCCACATGGCCAGGCAGGCCACAACAAGAAGCAATAAGCCAAGAGGAACAAAGGAAAGAAGACATTCAGGTCTATGGCAAAAGCATTACCACCACCACAAAATGGCCACTAGCCACATGGTCACTCACAACAACAACAAGCAGGAGGTCTGAAAAACAATGAACCCAAGCAGGCCTATATGGAACTTTACAAAATAGCCCCTGGCCACACGGAGTGGCTCAGCCAAGGCAAATGCTGGCCCACTATTACAAACACACTCACACACTGGCCAGATAAAGGAGGCATGCTAAACAACACAGCTTTAATACAACAATGCCAAAAACGAAAATCCACAGGGCTAAAAAAGGTTTGCAAGTTAAACAACCACACACATCCAACAAAGGCATTTATTTAACACACATTAAAAAAAGTGAAATACCCCCAAAAAAACATTTTGCATTTCAGTCCAATGCCATCCATGCCCTAAATGATGTTTAAATTCAGCAGACACCACAAAAACAGTTGTTTCATGCACCCATGTGTAGCTCTGGGCCTATTGGTTGGAAAACCCATTGGCAGACTAGGCCACATAGTGAATCAATTCAAATCAATAATATTGCAAATTTATTAGAAAATGTAGTGAAATGGGCTACATTTTTTGCTGGATAAAAGAAGAAAAAATTGCATGCAAAACAACAGCCAGCAAGAAGGCATGGCCATCACAAAAAATGCTTGCAGGCCTAATGCAGAAGCACAATGGCTGCCCCTTCACAAAATGGCCGCCAGCCACATGGCCAGACCACAACAACAAGAAACAGAAGACAGGCAATCCAGGCCTATGGCAAAAGCACACTGGTGGCATTAACGAAATGACCGCCAGCCACATGGCCATGCCATAACAACAAGAAAGGGAAGACAGACAATGCAGGCCTATAGCAAAAGCACACTGATTGCCTTCACAAAAAGCCGCCAGCCACACGGCCAGGCAGGCCACAACAAGAAGAAAGGGAAGACAGACAATGCAGGCCTATGGAAAAAGCAAAGCACACTGGCTGCCTTCACAAAATGGCCACCAGCCACATGGCCAGGCAGGCCACAACAAGAAGCAATAAGCCAAGAGGAACAAAAGAAAGAAGACATGCAGATCTATGGCAAAAGCACTACCACCACCACAAAATGTCCACCAGCCACATGGTCACTCACAACAACAACAGGCAGGAGGCCTGGAAAACAATGAACTCAAGCAGGCCTATATGGACACAGACTTTACAAAATGGCCCCTGGCCACACGGGGAGGCTCAGCCAAGGCAAATGCTGGCCCACTATTACAAACATACTCACACACTGGCCAGACAAAGGAGGCATGCTAAACAACACAGCTTTAATACAACAATGCCAAAAACGAAAATCCACAGGGCTAAAAAAGGTTTGCAAGTTACACAACAACCGCACATGAAAAAAAGTGAAATACCAAAAACAAAACACATTTTATAATTCAATCCAATGCCATCCATGCCCTAAATGATGTTTAAATTCAACAGACACCACAGAAACAGTTGTTTCATGCATCCATGACCATGAGTAGCTCTGGGCCTACGGGCTGAAAGGCCTATTGTCAGACTACTGGATGGCTAGTGAATTAAATAAATATTGCAAATTGATTTCAAAAGTTGGAGAAAATGTAGTGAACTGTGCAACATGTTTCCTTTATAAAAGAAGAACAATTACTTACAAACAAACAACCAGGCCCCTAGTGAAACTACAGGCCACCACCACAATACATTTTTAAAAAATGATGAAAAGTACAAAATAATGTAGGTGCAATGCCCCAATCAAACTGACAACACCAATTTTCAAACTTGCTTGTGAAATCTCAAATTCAAAAGTCCTCAAATCCAATTATATATGATGCAGCAGACACAAAGAGGGATCCTTCAAGCTCCAAATCCAAATGAAAAGGGAACAGGAGATGGACAAACCACTCGCAGGATCCTGCTGGACAGGAACAGGAAGTTGGAGACTCTGGGGCACTTCCTTCCTCTTCAAAAAAAAAGTTAAAAAAGGAAAAGTACTCCTTGCACAAAAAAGTACAGCCAAATGTCAATATGAGGAGTTTTTTTAATCCAAATCATCATTTCGAGAAGGTTTTGATGCTGCTCAAGAGAGATTCTTCTCCAGATTGAAAAATCTGTGTGTTCTGGATCGTTACCGTGCGGCCGGCTACCAAATCTCGTGGCGCTCGGGAATGGATGAGAAATCTCATCGGTGATCGCAGAAACCCGGTAAGTTGCTCCTGCGCGCGAAACGCATTTTGGGCGCGCGAACACAAAAAAAGCTCTGCTCCGTTGCGGAGCGCGGAGTTGCTGAAAACTCCGTGTTCTACGCGGAACGCGGAGTTGCCAAAAATCTGCAAACTCCACGAGCGAAGCAGAGTTTTACGCCCAGGGTTAGTTTTTACGTTCTCTTTGGTGCACACACAGTCTCTTGGAGACTGCTTGGCCCAGTTGGCCAAGTTGCGTGCACTCCTCTTAGCTCTTCAATATGCTGATCCTGGATTGCCCACCCTTGTTGCGTGTGATTCTTTTTACCCCGATCAGTCTTTTAATGACAATTTGTTTTTTTGGGAACAAAATGGTTTTCGGGATTCTGAAGGTAGCACAATCAAGCATAAAATGCTTTGGGGTCGGTGGCGGACCTTAAGGCACGCTTGCCACTTACACATGTTGTCCATACGTTAGGACAGCAACTTGCGGGAGCGCACACTGTTGGGAATTAATTGGCTGATAAGGCAGCCAAATCTGCAGTAGCCATGGAAAGAGTAGCGGCTGTCATTCATTCTATGGCAAAAATTGACGATGATATTTTGGCGGCTATTGCCGCGACTAGGGAGGACACTCCTTTCCCACAAGGTTTCCCTTCACGCTATACTTATCAGCTATCTACTGACAAAGTTCCTTTTATTTCTATTCATACAGTTGGTGATCGCATGATCCCCAACCACAACCGCAGACATTCTCTCATTGTGGCTGCTCATGAAGGCATGGCTTCTGCCCACGCTGGTGTTGCGGCTACTGTTTCTCTTTTATAGCAACGCTATTGGTGGCGCTGTTTATACCAGCAAACCGCAAATATGTGCTTTATTGTGATGTGTGTCAACAAATTAAGGGTTCCACTGTGTTGCATTCACCACAAACTCATCTGTTTATTCATAATCATCCTTTTGGATGTATTTACCTTGATCATTGCGGTCCTTTGTCATCTGACACTGCTTTTAAGTATATTTTGGTTGCAGTGGGTTCTTGCACTAGGTTCCTCTGGGTTTGGCAGCAGTGCTCTGCTGACGCTCGCACTGTTATAAAGGATTTACATGTCTTTATCTGGACTTATGGCTGTGACACTTTCCATTCTGACCACTTTCCATTCTGACCAAGGTTCTGACCTCTAAGGCTTACCGTGATTCGATGAAGTCTATGGGAGTGCAGGTGCATTTCTCATCTCCGTATCAGCTAAAGGGCAATACTGTTGTGGAGCAGATGAACCGTGACTTAAAGCAATCTTTAACAGCAAGGACACTAGGTACGGGCTGTGGTTGGTTAACTCACCTCTATGGGGTTCAACGTTCTCTTAATAATCTCCAAACAAGATCTCTATGTGAGCGTATCCCATAAGAAATACTGTTTGGTATCAAGATGTTTGTTCCAGACCTTGATGGTCTAGACGTTTTGGCGGCTGCCGCAACATTTGATGTAAATAACCTCTGTGCTGTCTTACAGAATCTACAAAAGTGTTGTGATATACTGGCAAAATCTCATTTGCTATCAGCTATGCCTGAAGAAGCAGCAGTTCTGATTCCTGTTACAGGCTGGCTCCCTTAAGTGGGGGATCTGGTTTGTGAAAGGGTGGCGATAAAGAAAGAATTCAGTCCATCCTACCATGGTCCTGGGCCAGTTCTTGGCTTCCGGGGTACCCGAACTGTGATTTTACCCCTTCTACCTGGTTGCTTCATTTCCATTGACCATGTCAAGTTACACCATAGGGCCGATACTGAATAGTATGCCTCGGGGTATCCCAGGATGGGATATTACTTTACAGCCTGTGAGCTCTGTTTTTTCTGATTCTCCCTGGCTGCTGAGGGGGATGTCAAGCCTTCACCCTCTACAATGGAAATCATTTATTCTGATCCTCCCCTTGAGTCCTCTATGGGAATACCAGCCCCAATTTCAAATCCAGATCCCACCCTTCGCTGTTTCAGCTGAGTTCTTCTGGTTACTATATCGATCAAGATAATTTTTCATCAGACAATTCTCTCAGTCTTCAGTTTTAGCTACACCACCAGCAAGGATTTGTGTGTTTATATCTTGGTTAAAATGCACTTATCTGGTTCCGCTATGGATGTATGTCTGGATCATGTTTTCCATGGTATTTATGTTCATGTGGATTGGATTTGTGACTGTTTTTTTCCTTTTGGTTAACTGACACTACCTACCGGAACGTTCTGCTACAGAACTTGTCGACGGAGTGTTGGCTCCACATTCATCCTCACATAAAATGAAAAGAGACCAGTCTCTTGTGACCATTTCTGAGTTCCCCGTCACTAATGGAATTGTATGGGATAAAGTAACATTCAATGTATTTGGTCCTACGGAGACCTTACAGATTCCATATGTAGTCCGTGTTTCTATGGGCGATGTAATAATACCTTGGGTGCAATCAGATGATTGGGATGTAAAGGCTGTTAATTCCATGTTTTCCGAATTACAATATTATACTGTTTTTGATACTGAAGATTTTTATTTGAATTCTGCTAACTATGCCAATTTATTCTGTAATCAACAATATGGTCATCACTTTCTGCATAGATCAAATGGACAGCGTCCCCACTTTAACTATACTCAATGGGAGCATTGCCCGACTCCATCTCAGGGTAGTTCCAACACACAAAAAATGAAGTACACTTATTTTACCGGTTATAATCTTTCGGATCTGCTATCATATTATTTTAAATTGACTTCCAATGTTTCGAAAAAATACATGCTCAGTCAGACCGAGTTAATTTATGCATCCTCATTTTATTGACAACTTAGCATTAAACGAATATGATTATTGGAAAGACAACATTGATTTGAAATCGGTATGGATTACTAGGTCCTAGCAGGTCCAAGCTATTGAATCTTTATTCCGTGCCTGTTTGATAACTGCTCAAATTATTTTTCTTAATGACATGGTCCAACAGACTACTTGTCTGGGGTTGGCTAAGATTAAAGAATTGAATATTTGTACTTTTCCTTCCTTGGCCCTGTTTGACAATTGACAATCCTATACCAATTATACTGCAGATCAACTAAATAATATGATACTAAATGGTACATTTAACTCCACTGCTATATCCCCATCTGGAAGCTCATTATAGCCTCTGAACACAAATGTTTGTCATTCTTGTTTCGTCAACGCTACTCCAAGGTTTACATTAAAAAGACCTGATCCACATTACCCACATTCCAACACTGTTACCACTTATTCTGTGGGTAAATTGTGTCAACAATGGTTAGATTATTCCACATTGTCTGCCGTGAAACAGCATCTTTCTCTCCTATCAGATGACATAAACTTTCCTGATTTCCTTTAAGGTCCCAAAATCCCTCGTACCAAACGATTTGTTTATGCTGCATATAATGAGTTTTGGAAATTATCGCAAATGGAAGCTGCTGTGTGTTTACGTTAAATTGATGAAGACAATTTAGACAAAGTGCTTAGTGTTGTCGACAACAGCATTAGTACATTATCATCTTGTATTTATACTCTAGATAACATTGTGTCTTCTGTCATTGATATTGCGCAAAACAAAGTGTCTAGCTTGTATCATGGTCAACATCAACTTAGATCAGTTGTGCAATTGGGTTGGACACTGCAGACACTGAAAAATGGGTGCGTACCTTGCAATTATCTAAATTTTAGCGCATTGTTCTTACCCTTCTATTTAACACGTAGAGAGCAGTTAATGTCTATGAAAGATGTGAGTTATACCATGCTACATATAGAAAAAACTTGAACAGTTTCCCTTCACTGTAGCGGAAACTAATTGCGCAGTTTGGTTAATACACATGGTTATCTCGTTGCCCATCTCGATGTTTCAATTTACTGCCTGCATGAAACACTACCCCATGGGTAGATATGAACCCCATGGGAGCAGTTACATTTATGTGTTCTGGTCCCAGCCTTTTACATATCGTTGTCAACGGGCTGAGAGAGAGGTTTTTCTAACAGGAGAAATGTGCGATTCCAGTGCTGGCCATTCCCTTGTCTGTCAACAAGTAAAAATACACGGCGCCTGTAATGTTTCTGCCCCAAATCTGGCTTGTTATTTGAAAAGAACTCCAGTTCCCGCTAATATTCCCACCCTCACATTGCTTTCAAATGGCAGTTATCTTGTTCTTAATAATCATGACTGCTGCGGTCTGTGAGCGGGAATCCCGTATGTAGTGTCTGTTTCCCAGTTAGTTAGTTGTTGCAACAACGTCCTGTTTCCCTCTCCATATGGGAGTGTAGATAGTTTGTTGTGGCCTTTCATTCTAGCCCTGAAAGTAGATTTCAATAAGCTAAGCAGACTCAAATCACTATTGTTTTAAAAAGAAGTGGCTCTCACTTCCACCTGTGAGACTTTCGAATTGCAGGTGGCTAGACCGTCTAGTGAAATACAATCGTTGCTAAACACAAACCTCCCCTGCATTTCAGATAATTGATACATCAAATATTTAATGCTTCTGATGCCACGGGCCTAGAAAACGCTTTTAAACTCGTGGGCTCTGGCCTCGTGACTGCTTTTCAAACAATTTTCAGAGTAATTCCAGCTTTTATACATTCCATTTTTTCCCAGCGTATTTGGTGGGTTCCCGCTGCTGCTCTTCTTGATTTGTGGCATCGTCGTGCTGTTCCTTCTATTCTGCAATGGCTGCTCTGTCTGTGGTCCTGCCCGGACAGGCATCGCTGCAGCTGTACCATGAGCGGATGATACAATTTTTTGAAATGGTGCCTCTAGATGCTCCAGATGCCGAATTTTGTCTAACCTTCCGATATGCTTACTTCACCTGTGTGCAACCTGTGTTTCATTGTATCTGGTGCCCCTTTCAGTGGGCCTTCGATGTCTGCCTGGCCACCCCATCTCTGGCTGCCCTGGATTTCGAACTGTTGATGGATCCCTTAGTGACCCATAACCAGAACTGTTCCTTTGGTATGCGGCTTGAATACAACCCAGCGTTGGCGCCAGTGCATAGAGGTAGTCCCTGTGCAACTGCACGGCGTCTCTTGGATCTCAGTTTCATCGAAGTTCACACAGGTTCGCCGTAGATGGTTCTGTCAACAACTGGAAAAGAGGAGCATGTTTACTCTTTCGACCTGATCAATTGGATGGCAGTAATTGCCAATTTGGAAGGTTCGGATATGTTACTGGAATTGATGTCGTTCCATTTTGCATCCAACATCTTGGGTCCCGGCGATTTGCTGTAATTGGATATATTTTTGTGCACCAAAATTTCCATCGCATTCGACAATGCACAATTTTTTGGGGACACTCTTGCCCTGCAATTGCTTACGCACTTTGGTTCTGCTTAGAGTTTGACTTCTGTTGTCATTCGATGCTACTGTCCTGACTAAGGGGAGGGTGTTATAAGTCCCATGCATGCCCATTGTTGTTTTCCCTATGTTAGCATGAGCAGGATGCAGATTGTCCTCTGCTTTGCACATGATACCTTACAGATATATTTTTGCTTTGCGCCACATTGTACTTTTGCACAGAACACGCTGTTGTTTTTGCACTCTGTTCTTTCCTGGGATTTAGTATGAACATGTAGACAAGGTCGAACAACAATGCCCCTTGTTATTCTGTTCTGGTCAGGCCCTAGCACCTAGACAAAACACGCAAATGCAGATGTTGTTTGGGAAGACATACTTTGTCATATAGGTATGCACAGATAGGTAACACACACTACTTGGAGAGGAACATTTCCAGGGAAAAGTTTGTGACAGCATCTGGGATATAGAACTTTTATCTGTGCATACAGAGGCATGGGGTCGGCTGCTAACACTTAGAGATCTTCAGATATAGAATTATTTTGCTTCTGTAGAAGGGGAGGGAGGTTAGGCTACACTGACATATAATGACAGATCCATTTATGATTTGCGGACTACTTGCTATGCTAAACGTATTTGTGTTAGGCATTTTTCTACTTGTTGTGGCACGTATACTGCATACTAGACCGCAATAGTTAAAATAAACATTTTAAACTTTCCTCATGTCTCTTTCAGAACTTATTGTGGATTATTAGGAGTGTGTGAGCGAAAGGGTGTGTCCTGCAACCGCGACTCCTGAGAGGGTCGGGAGTGCTGTATTCTGGGGTGTCTAATCACTTGTTCCTCTGTGAGTGAGTAGGAGGGCAAGTGAGACACTATAGCTAGTCGTGCTCGGGCTCATGAGTACTCAGGTGGTAGGATGACTCAGTCCCTGCCTGCTAAGGTCCCATAATCTCGTGCATAGTTCTGTAACTCCGCAGAATTCCTGCAACAGTAGAGAACCGTAAATTCAAAAACGTATATTTTGTTACAATACGTCGCCAGTCTAGATCCTTTGTGTCATTCTTTAGTTGCAAATGCTTCTGTAGGGTGAGATTTTGTTATACTTTATAAGTGTAAATCCCTGCTCGATTTCACGGCTTCCAATACTGAATTGCTGCATCTATGCAAATAGTTGCTGTCCCTCCAGTGTATCCTCCGATAAATCTCTGTTATACCTGCTGCTCAGCCAGTGTGACTGTGGTGGTGGAATGTTGGTGAGTGAGGTGGCTGTGGAATGTTGGTGAGTGTGAGAAGCAGTTGGAGGATGGGCTGAGCAGCAGGAAGGCTGCTCCTGGTAGGGCTCTACATGATAACATCTATTTTGAATAAACAAACTTAATATCTACATGGAGAAGGCGTCTTTTATTCACAACAATCTCACAGATCCACAAAAGTGGGCCACAGCTCCTGTAACCAAGATGAAATACTGTATTGTATTGGGAAGTATGCAGCACTTAGCATACCCCTTCAAGGCATAAGCGCTAGGCACAATTATATGGCTCAAAGCTTCATTTCTGACCACCAGAAGTGATTTGTTTCAGTCGCCCTCGCTGTTATGGGCCACGTGCCTCTCCACGGACTCAAAGAGGCATTTCTTAACGTTTTTTCAAAAATTAAGTAACAGCAGACTCTTGCTTTGACCTTGGTTAAGACAAAAAAAAAACTCATGCGCACTTGCTCACAAACATGAAGTCTGCTGATCACTAAATGCAACTTTTGTGAATAACACATTGCTTTTAAGAAATTGCTTTCTGCTGAAGGGCTTATTCTAGACGGGGCGCAAAGGAATCACTTTTCCTTGGATTGATGCTGTCCAGAACCTTCTGCAGTACTTCTATCAGCTGTGCTCCAAAAAAGGGTGTTTTTCACACTAGTCCCATCTCTTTTAATGTGGGAAGCGCGCCTAAGTGCACAGATTTCCTTTCTGTGCCCCCTTGCTGCCCCTGATTGTGCTCGTTTTGTTTTCCTTTCTGTGCCCCCTTGCTGCCCCTGATTGTGCTCGTTTTCCTTTCTGTGCCTCCTTGCTGCCCCTGATTGTGCTCATTTCTTTTTCCTTTCTGTGCCCCCTTGCTGCCCCTGATTGTGCTCGTTTTTCCTTTCTGTGCCCCCTTGCTGCCCCTGATTGTGCTCATTTCTTTTTCCTTTCTGTGCCCCCTTGATGCCCTGATTGTGCTCGTTTTCCCTTCTGTGCCTGTTTCCCGCCGCTGCGCCTGCGGCCCCGCCCCCTCACTGCCCATTCGCTGCCCCATTCCCTGCTCCTCCCTCCCACCTCCCCATTTATGGCGGCCGCTGTGCGCCGCGCAGCGGACGTGCGCAGCGGGCGCGCCGCTGGCGCGCCAAGGCGCGCCTAAGGCAAGCCCGTCTGCGCCCGTCCGCGCCGTGACCTCGCCCAGCGCCAGACCCCTGGTCCGGGCATCCGCCACGCCCGCCACATCAACAGGCGCCCGATACGACGCCAGCACCCTCCACGCACTCAACCCCGGAAAAGATCACGCCTGCTACCAGGCCACCCCGAGCGCACCCAAGGGCCCTTCACCTGCCGGAACTGCAGCTTCGCCAGCACCTGCCCCGCCAAACCACCGCCCAGGAAAGAACCCAACTACCTCAGATGCATCCTCCTCAACACCCGCTCCGCCCGCAAACACGCCATCGAACTCTGGGACCTTCTCGACTCAACCTCCCCAGATGTCGCATTCCTGACGGAGACCTGGCTGAATCCCGCTTCAGCCCCCGACATCGCCATTGCCATCCCGGACGGATACAAGATCACCCGCAGGGACCGCACCAACGGAGTCGGAGGAGGCATCGCCATCGTCCACAGGAACACCCTCAGAGTCTCAACCAACACCGACGACACCCTCAGCACCGCCGAACACATGCACTTCCAGATCCACACCGATCCCAACACCACCCTCAGAGGAACCCTCATCTACAGACCCCCGGACCCCGACCACAGTTCAGCGATTCCATCGCTGACTTCGTCAGCACACACGCCATCGCCTCCACGGACTACATCCTCCTCGGGGACCTGAACTTCCACCTCGAGAACAACAAGGACACCAACTCCACCACCCTGATCGACAACCTCGCCACCCTCGGACTCAGACAGCTCGTGACTACACCCACCCACGCCGCCGGCCACACGCTGAGACTCCATCTTTTCCGCAAGCCCACACGTCTCCTTCAACCACACCTCCGAACCCCACTGGACTGACCACCACTGCATCCACTTCACCTACAGGAAGCCCACCACGCACCACCGCACCGAACAAATGCCTCGCCGCTGCTGGAGCAGAGTCACGGAAGACCAGCTAACCACAACCCTCGCCCTGAGCCCACCCGCCGAACCCTCCGACCCCGACACCGCCGCCCGCAACCTCAGACAGTGGATCGATGACTGCGCCAACACCCTCGCCCCGCTCAAGAATCCGCCCAACAGCCACACCAGCAAGAAAGCCACCTGGTTCACCGAAGACCTCCAGGCCTCCAAGCGAACATGCCGAAAACTGGAGAAGATCTGGCTCCACGAGCGGACAGCGGACAGCTACACCGCCCACAAGAGCGCCACCCGCAGTCACCATCACCTCATCAGATCCGCCAAAGGGCCTCACTCAAAGACCGCCTAGACAACAACGCACACAACAGCAAAGAGCTCTTCAACATCGTGAAGGAACTCTCCAACCCCAGCTCCAACACCAACGACATCCAGCCGTCGCAAGACCTGTGCGACTCACTGGCCACCTTCTTCCACCGCAAAATCGCCGACATCCACGACAGCTTCAACACCACGACCGCCCCGGCAACCACCGAGACCACTGCCCCCACAACCACCAACCGCCTGCTCTCCTGGACCAACATCAACGACGAGGACACCAGCGAGATCATGAACACCATCCACTCCGGTTCACCGCTAGACCCGTGCCCTCACCACATCTTCAACAAAGCCAGTACAGCCATCGCGCCCCATCTCCGGAAAATAATCAACATCTCCTTCGAGACAGCAACCTTCCCGGAAAGCTGGAAGCACGCCGAGATCACCGCCTTACTCAAGAAACCCAAGGCAGACCCCAAGGACCTCAAGAACTTCCGACCCATCTCTCTGCTCCCGTTCCCGCGAAGGTCACCGAGAAAATCGTCAACAAACAACTGACCCGCTACCTCGAGGAGAACAACATCCTGGACCCTTCCCAGTCCGGCTTCCGCAGCAACCACAGCACCGAAACCGCCCTCATCGCCGCCACCGATGACATCAGGACCCTGCTAGACAACGGAGAAACAGCAGCCCTCATCCTCCTGGACCTATCAGCCGCCTTCGACATGGTCTGCCACCACACACTACGAACACGCCTTCACGACGCCGGGATCCAAGAGAAGGCCCTGGACTGGACCACATCCTTCCTTTCCGGCAGAACACAAAGTGTCCGCCTCGCCCCCTTCCGATCCAAGGCCACCAAGATCATCTGCGGCGTACCCCAAGGCTCCTCCCTCAGCCCAACGCTGTTCAACATCTACATGGCACCCTCGCCCACGTCGCCCGACAGCACAACCTCAACATCATCTCCTACGCCGACGACACCCAGCTGATCCTCTCCCTCACCGAAGACCCTCACACCGCCAAAGCCCACCTCCACGAAGGAATGAAGGCCGTCGCCGAATGGATGAGGACCAGCCGCCGAAGCTGAACTCGGACAAGACGGAGGTCCTCATCCTTGATTCCAACCCTTCAGCCTGGGACGACTCCTGGTGGCCAACATCACTGGGAACAGCCCCGCCACCCACCGACCACGTACGCAACCTAGGGGTCATCCTCGACCCCACCCTCTCCCATGACTAAGCAGGTCAACGCCGTTTCCTCATCCTGCTTCAACATCCTCCGAATGCTCCGCAGGATCTTCAAGTGGATCCCCACCGAAACAAGAAAAACAGTCACCCAGGCCCTCGTCACCAGCAGGCTGGACTACGGAAACACCCTCTACGCAGGAACGACGGCTAAGCTCCTGAGACGGCTGCAACGCATCCAGAACGCCTCTGCACGTCTTATCCTCGACATCCCCCGACGCAGCCACATCACACCCCACCTGAGAGACCTGCACTGGCTCCCTGTCAACAAGAGGATAACCTTCAAGCTCCTCACCCACGCACACAAAGCACTCCACAACTCCGGACCAGCCTACCTCAAAGACGACTCAGCTTCTACACCCCCACCCGCCAGCTCCGCTCGACCAGCCTCGCCCTCGCCACAGTCCCCGCATCCGGAAAACAACCGCCGGCGGCAGATCCTTCTCCCACCTCGCCGCCAAGACCTGGAACACCCTCCCCACCAACCTCCGACAGACCCAAGACCTACTGGCCTTCAGAAGACTCCTCAAGACCTGGCTCTTCGATCAGTAGCAGCACCACCCCCCTCTTCCCCCAGCGCCTTGAGACCCTCGCGGGTATGTAGTGCGCTTTATAAGTGACATGATTGATTGATTGATTGATTGATTGATTATAAGGAACACTGCTGCTGGCCGATAGTGACATAGACTAAGATCCCGCTGAATGTAAGATAGGGTAGGGTAGCGTCGGGTATTGTATACTGTGACAGCGTGAACTCAGAGAGAGCTGCCTACATTTCACAGAACCAAATCGACAATTTTGTTCTATTTTAAAAAAAAAAAGAAAACATCCATAAGAGAAGCCAGAACGATCGTCTGAAATGATTCTGGAGTGCAGGGTGGGGGAGTGGTTTGGACCCATCCCTAAAGGAAGTGTTAGCGACGATCAGAGACTCTAGTAGAATTATAGAACAGAAAAGTAAATGTGGTGGCGCTAGATTTCCATTTGCTACAGGTGGATCTGTGGAAGAGCTCCAACAAATTGAGGGCAATTGAAAAGGCAGACATTAATCTCGCTATGGACAGTAAGACAGAGGAAAACTTTACACATAATGGGAGAGTGCCTGAGTGAACCAAGGGACCTGCTGTGGAACTATTTGTCGAATCACTCATACTGGATGTACTATTGCCAAAGAGTCTGTCCAGACTTTTCTCAGTTGAGATAGCCCACCAATTCCCAGTCCCTGCCTGCCCTCTGGGGAGCAAACCCAGGGCACTTATCACCCGCCTCCTCAGTTTCAGAGACAATACTGCAGGTAGCAAAATTGAAAGGACCCCTAAAGATTCCAACATCTTTTTCATGGACTTCACCCCGGCTGTCAAAACCACCAGAAAACATTTGAAGTTGTTCAGAGAAGTATGTCAGCAAGGACTAAAATACAATGCTCCTCTTCTGTTACCGGCTACGTGTGCTGGTCAGAAGGAAATACTGACCCTTAATTAATGAGACCTGAACAAGCTTGGGTGAAACCAGCCCGATCAGTGAGTTATGAGTCTACATTCCCATCTCATAACTCACAGGAGAGAATAAGGACTTCAAAATATTAGTAGTAAAAGATTTGATGGGTTGCTCCTAAGTTCCTACCTGTCTGCTCTCTGCAAAATGACACTGTTAATTTTGGGAGTCAATGGTCTTCTTAGACCTACCTCACTAATTAAGCTCAACAGGTATTTAAAGTTGGTTTTTATGTTGACGGGAAGACTGGCACACTTCGAGTTGGGGGTGTGGGTAGTTTTAGACCCATTTGGGGGAGGATGGTGCTGAGACCTGTTTGACTAAGTGCACCAGGTTGACTTAAAATAACATTCTAGGGTATCTGCCTTCCCTTGACAAAGTCTGCTGACACCTTATGGAGTCATGATGAATATGAAACATCACCAAAAGCCCTTCAATTTGTATCCTGCACCATGTATCCTCATCTTGCTTCCACACTCTCTGCCTGCTTCGAAAGACATTCAGATGGATCCCCACAGAATCCAGAAAGACGGTCACCCACGCACTCATCACCAGCAGACTCGACTATGGCAATGCACTGTATGCTGGAGGAAGATCCTTATCCCACCTCGCTGCCAAGACCTTGAACACCCTGCCTCTCCACCTCAGGCAATCCCCGTCACTGACTCAATTCAGGAAGGATCTCAAGACCTGGCTCTTCGACTAAACCCCTGCACCCAGGCGGATCAGCACCCCTTCCCCCGCCCTATACGCTATATAAACCCCTGATCGATCGATTGATTGATGAATGGGATGGCGAATAGGATCAAAAGGTGGACAGTTTTGATCTAGCTCCACAAACACAAACCGATGTGGTATTCATGGAGGAGGATTACCAGGTCAGCTGGGCTGACCAGATCCTGAGAAGAAGAGTAGAGTATTGCTCCCTAGAACCTGCAGCTCTGCATCAGCATCCAGGTACGTTGCCGTACTATAAGGAGAGCCACTCCATTTCTAGATGGTTAGATGTGAGCAAACCAACTGATGTATTTTACAGCCATGGGTTGCAGTGCAGGAGAACACATCACTCTTTTATTAGTATACTTTTTGCCAGGCTTACAGAATAGTACAATTGATAGATTAGACCTCAGAATAGCAAAACTATTTAAGGAACTGGTGATTAAAGAGGGTGATATGAATCTTGTAAAACTGGGGGTTGGGGGAGTGTATCGACCTGGGTAGGGAAGAGCAGCTTCTAGTGGACCCATGCAGCTGAACCTATGGGTTAATGCCGTGATTCTAGCCTCACCCGAATGCACACGCTGCAGGCACCAACCTAGAGACTTTTACCATGTAGTCTGGTCTTGCCCCCGCCTCCAGAAATACTGGGACAAGATAGTAAACGAACTCACGCACATTTTGGGCTGGCATGTACCCCGCGACCCTATGCGCCTCCTCCTGGGCGTTATGGATGGCCTGGACGGATCCCGAGCAGACAAACTGTTCCTGGGGACGGTCATTATGGTGGCCAAGCGGGACATTTCCATGGCCTGGTCACAGTCCGACCCCCCCACAATAACTAAATGGCGCCGAGGGGTGGACTGGTGCGCCGCTCAGTAGAAACCCTTGTTTGAAGCCAGGGGATGTCCGGCCAAATACCAGAGAGTGTGGGGCAAATTATCAGATCAGATGGGCTAATGGGGACCTGGGCGGAGGGACTCTTGCCTTTGACAAATTGTTATTCCTGTCCTGTGTAAGTGTATTCTTGCTGTGTATACAATCATGCATTATTATTGGCACCCTTTATGTTTCTTGTGCAAATCTGTGCTTGTGCTCTCAATGCTAATCCTTCTTGTTTTCTAAAAATCAATCAAATTGATTATAAAAAAAAAAAATGCTGTGATTCTAATTGACATATGAAAGCAAATATACCCTGGTGAGTAGCAATTTTCATATTACTCAGGGGCACATCATACTTTGCTGAGAATAGATTATGTCCTAACGTCCATGTCCTCACATACTGGTTTATTTTATTTTTTTTAATTATTTTTATTGAAGTTTTTTTTTTAACACAATATACTCCTTTAGGACCAAGGTTGTACTTAAAAGCCAAAAAAAAGATTTCGTCAATTACATGATTATTACTGTGAGATCAATACCATGCCATCACAGAAAAGAAAGTACACAAAACGAAATACTCCTTTAGACACAAAGAAACGGGCAAGCGGGCATAAAGAATTACATGGAAAAATACAATTTGACATTCGCTTTATAAAAGTGGAATACCTATGGCGATACACTCAAAAATTAATTAAACATATTATAGGGAATTGATGCCCCTAAACCCCACTAACTCCACCTAAGTGCAACTATTTAACCCAGCTCAAATTTCATTCATACAGCCCAATCTGATATAGGCGCCCAGATTTTAGCCCCCTTTATTCTTTTCCTTCTACCTTTGGTCTTATAGATAGAAGATTCAAAATTATACATAGTAAGCAATCTCATGCGAAAATTAATAAAGGTGGGTGGATCAGGACTAATCCATTCATTGGTAATGCAGGCCCTTACTACTGCCATAATGATAAATAAAAGTGTATTTATATCTTCCGATCTTATGCTAGCCTCACTATCCGAACTTACACCAATAATAGTCAATCCCGCACTAGTTTGATAGAGAGCCCAAATATTATATACAAAAACTTCTCTATACTTTGAAAAAATTCCCCCAATTTTGGACAAGAAAAAAACATATGGCTTGAGTCAGCCGACACCAGTCCACATCGATCAGAAGGAAATACTGACCCTTAATTAATGAGACCTGAACAAGCTTGGGTGAAACCAGCCCGATCAGTGAGTTATGAGTCTACATTCCCATCTCACACTCACAGGAGAGAATAAGGACTTCAAAATATTAGTAGTAAAAGATTTGATGGGTTGCTCCTAAGTTCCTACCTGTCTGCTCTCTGCAAAATGACACTGTTAATTTTGGGAGTCAATGGTCTTCTTAGACCTACCTCACTAATTAAGCTCAACAGGTATTTAAAGTTGGTTTTTATGTTGAAGGGAAGACTGGCACACTTCGAGTTGGGGGTGTGGGTAGTTTTAGACCCATTTGGGGGAGGATGGTGCTGAGACCTGTTTGACTAAGTGCACCAGGTTGACTTAAAATAACATTCTAGGGTATCTGCCTTCCCTTGACAAAGTCTGCTGACACCTTATGGAGTCATGATGAATATGAAACATCACCAAAAGCCCTTCAATTTGTATCCTGCACCATGTATCCTCATCTTGCTTCCACACTCTCTGCCTGCTTCGAAAGACATTCAGATGGATCCCCACAGAATCCAGAAAGACGGTCACCCACGCACTCATCACCAGCAGACTCGACTATGGCAATGCACTGTATGCTGGAGAAAGATCCTTATCCCACCTCGCTGCCAAGACCTTGAACACCCTGCCTCTCCACCTCAGGCAATCCCCGTCACTGACTCAATTCAGGAAGGATCTCAAGACCTGGCTCTTCGACTAAACCCCTGCACCCAGGCGGATCAGCACCCCTTCCCCCGCCCTATACGCTATATAAACCCCTGATCGATCGATTGATTGATGAATGGGATGGCGAATAGGATCAAAAGGTGGACAGTTTTGATCTAGCTCCACAAACACAAACCGATGTGGTATTCATGGAGGAGGATTACCAGGTCAGCTGGGCTGACCAGATCCTGAGAAGAAGAGTAGAGTATTGCTCCCTAGAACCTGCAGCTCTGCATCAGCATCCAGGTACGTTGCCGTACTATAAAGGAGAGCCACTCCATTTCTAGATGGTTAGATGTGAGCAAACCAACTGATGTATTTTACAGCCATGGGTTGCAGTGCAGGAGAACACATCACTCTTTTATTAGTATACTTTTTGCCAGGCTTACAGAATAGTACAATTGATAGATTAGACCTCAGAATAGCAAAACTATTTAAGGAACTGGTGATTAAAGAGGGTGATATGAATCTTGTAAAACTGGGGGTTGGGGGAGTGTATCGACCTGGGTAGGGAAGAGCAGCTTCTAGTGGATCCATGCAGCTGAACCTATGGGTTAATGCCGTGATTCTAGCCTCACCCGAATGCACACGCTGCAGGCACCAACCTAGAGACTTTTACCATGTAGTCTGGTCTTGCCCCCGCCTCCAGAAATACTGGGACAAGATAGTAACCGAACTCACGCACATTTTGGGCTGGCATGTACCCCGCGACCCTATGCGCCTCCTCCTGGGCGTTATGGATGGCCTGGACGGATCCCGAGCAGACAAACTGTTCCTGGGGACGGTCATTATGGTGGCCAAGCGGGACATTTCCATGGCCTGGTCACAGTCCGACCCCCCCACAATAACTAAATGGCGCCGAGGGGTGGACTGGTGCGCCGCTCAGGAGAAACCCTTGTTTGAAGCCAGGGGATGTCCGGCCAAATACCAGAGAGTGTGGGGCAAATTATCAGATCAGATGGGCTAATGGGGACCTGGGCGGAGGGACTCTTGCCTTTGACAAATTGTTATTCCTGTCCTGTGTAAGTGTATTCTTGCTGTGTATACAATCATGCATTATTATTGGCACCCTTTATGTTTCTTGTGCAAATCTGTGCTTGTGCTCTCAATGCTAATCCTTCTTGTTTTCTAAAAATCAATCAAATTGATTATAAAAAAAAAAAATGCTGTGATTCTAATTGACATATGAAAGCAAATATACCCTGGTGAGTAGCAATTTTCATATTACTCAGGGGCACATCATACTTTGCTGAGAATAGATTATGTCCTAACGTCCATGTCCTCACATACTGGTTTATTTTATTTTTTTTTAATTATTTTTATTGAAGTTTTTTTTTTTTTTAACACAATATACTCCTTTAGGACCAAGGTTGTACTTAAAAGCCAAAAAAAAAAAGATTTCGCCAATTACATGATTATTACTGTGAGATCAATACCATGCCATCACAGAAAAAGAAAGTACACAAAACGAAATACTCCTTTAGACACAAAAGAAACGGGCAAGCGGGCATAAAGAATTACATGGAAAAATACAATTTGACATTCGCTTTATAAAAGTGGAATACCTATGGCGATACACTCAAAAATTAATTAAACATATTATAGGGAATTGATGCCCCTAAACCCCACTAACTCCACCTAAGTGCAACTATTTAACCCAGCTCAAATTTCATTCATACAGCCCAATCTGATATAGGCGCCCAGATTTTAGCCCCCTTTATTCTTTTCCTTCTACCTTTGGTCTTATAGATAGAAGATTCAAAATTATACATAGTAAGCAATCTCATGCGAAAATTAATAAAGGTGGGTGGATCAGGACTAATCCATTCATTGGTAATGCAGGCCCTTACTACTGCCATAATGATAAATAAAAGTGTATTTATATCTTCCGATCTTATGCTAGCCTCACTATCCGAACTTACACCAATAATAGTCAATCCCGCACTAGTTTTGATAGAGAGCCCAAATATTATATACAAAAACTTCTCTATACTTTGAAAAAATTCCCCCAATTTTGGACAAGAAAAAAACATATGGCTTGAGTCAGCCGACACCAGTCCACATCGATTACACTTGGTCCCTACAATTGCATCCCAACGAGCCAACTTACTGGGTGTATGATAAAGATCATATAGAGCCATATAATGTTGGCTTCGTAGTCTTCCTGTCATTAAGACTTGATTTGCCAGTTTAATAGACTTTAATATATTTAAATCTTCTAGACCTAATATCTGTTGCCATTTTATTTTACGTGCATTTAAGTCATCCGGGAGTGTTTCCAAAAGTAACTGATAAAACTGGCCAATTGGTGTTTTTTTCCTTCATTTTTTCGATTAGGGGGATCAACCCGAATTGATGCAGCGAGCCTGAACCCCGACTAGTCAAAAGCTACGTATCTGAAGATACTTAAAAAAATCTTGCTTGCCTATACCATACATCTCCTGTAAATCTGAGAAAGTTAAAAGTTGGTCTTTATTAAACAGATCACCTAAATTGTGTATACCCTTTTGGCCCCACCTAATTGTTACCAGATCTTGAAAAATTTGAGGTAATGCCCCGGGAGCCAGCAACGGGGTATAGGCATTAAGATTCGCAATTTGAAGACTCCGTTTAATTTGTTTCCAACCTTTATATGCTGCCTTGAGTATCTTAAATTTAGTTTTTTTGAAGTAACTGGGTTCAATAACTTTAGCTAAAAAACCATTCATTTCCTCACCCAAACCAAACTCATAAATAGAAGGTCTCTGAAACAATGGAATCTCAGCTTTTGCCCCAATCACCAATGGTCGTATATATTGCAACATTGCTGCCCAATAATACATAATAATATGGGGGATACCCCACCCACCTACTTGTCTTGGTAAAATCATTTTCCTATATGCCCTTCGCTGTTTCCGATATCCCCATAAAAACCGAGAGCAAATTCTTTCTATTTTAACAAAAAGTGATGCCGAAAACTCTAATGGAATAGTTCTAAAGATATATAAAAATGTTGGTAGTATCAACATCTTCAACACATTATTCCTACCATGTAGTGATAAATGGAGATGATCTAGCCTTTCTAGGGTTGCATTCGCCTTTTCAATTATTGGGAGAATATTAAGTTCAGGGATCTTGTCCACCACCGATGTGATTTTGACTCCCAGATATGTTGCTTCCGAGACAATAGATATATTTGTCGGGGGTTTTTGCCGGAATAAACTACCTGAGTTTTCTGTTCATTTAATTTATACCCAGAAAAAGCCCCGAACTGCTGTGCTAAAGATGTAATTGCAGGCATGGCAGTTACAATATCCCTGGAAACTATAACAATATCATCTGCATAAGCAAATGCCCTATACTCAATATTCTGAAACCTGACTGGTATAATATCAGTATGTTGGTTAATTTTATTCAGAAATACATCAATATATAAGGCAAATAAAAGAGGGGAACACGGACATCCTTGCTGTGTACCCCGACTAATAGTAATCGCAGCAGATTCTTGCCCAGAGATCCGAATTGATGCAGTCGGGCATATATACAAAGTCTTAATTGCATGGATGAATTGTCGGCAGAACCCTTTCATGTGCATAACCTCCCACATATAATGTCAGGAGACCCTGTCGAACGCCTTTTTGGCGTCCAACAGGATCACCCCAAGTCCGGACCCGGTTGCCTGTGCCCAGTCCAAAAGTGCAATAACACGTCTTACGTGGTCCGCCGTGTCCCTACCGGGTATAAACCCGTGCTGAAACTGAGAAACCACAGGGGTAATGACAGTTCCCAACCGCTGTGCCATAATTTTGGAGAAGATTTTGCTGTCCGCGTTAATCAATGATATTGGTCTGTACGAAGATGGACATAACTTGGGCTTTCCTCTTTTAAGAATACAATAATAGTAGTTTTTCGCCAAGACTCAGGTGCTATACCCTGTTGAGCCGCATGAAATAATGTCAGAAGCTCTTCCTTTAATACTAAGCGAAAAGTTTTAAAAAATTCTAAAGGAATGCCATCCGTACCTACAGCTTTTCCGACCGCTAATGACAGTACAGCCCCTTCCACTTCCTCCCAGGTAATATCTTCAGCCAACCCTTCATTCTGATCTGCTGTGACTTTATTAATTACCATACCTGAACTGAACTCCATCATTTTTTCCACTGGGTCACCCAGACCGTCCTCTGTTTATAAGCTCCCATAATATTTACAGAAAACCGCCAAAATTCCCTCTGGGGAACCCTGGATCTGACTAAGATGGTCCTGTATCTGTAAAATCTTATTATGCACACTCTTCTGCTGTAATCTTTTCGCTAAAATCCGACCTGAATTTTCCCCTGCTTCATAAATTTGGTCCCTAAAAATCGCCAATTTATTCGCAACCTTCACAGCAAAATGCTGATGTATTTGCATTTTAAGGATAGCAATGGCCGATAATAATTTTTCTGGATTACCCTGCTGAGAAATTTCCCTCATTAATTCTAATTCCAAAAGCCTTAATTGATGCATCTGCGCTTTAATTTCAGCCTGAGTTTTACGTTGTTTGTTTAAAGAGTAACTAAGGGTTTCTCCCGAACCCCGCCTTAAAAGTGTCCCAAACAACAGAATCTGAAGCAGTTCCCCGATTAAATTTGAAAAATTCCCTAATCCACCCTTCCATATGTGTATAGTAATCTGGATCTAATAGGAGTTTTCGTTCGAAGGTCCATGCTTTTGCCGGGGCCCGGGAGCTAAAATCGATTTCTAATGATATCGGGTTGTGATCTGATATTACTCTTGGTAGAATCTCCATCTTAGAGCCTCTTACTTTTTCCGCAGATATAAAAAAATAATCAAGGCGTACATGTTTCTTATGAGGCGCCGAATAAAAGTTTCTCCAGGATCTGATTGTCTGAGTGAATGCCACACATCCACCAAGCCAAACTCCTTGACTAACCCCTAATAGCCTTGAAAACTTTGATTTTTTTACCCCTATAAGACTTATTGCTATTAAGATCGTAACTGCCCTCTAGATGAATATTAAGGTCCGCACAAATAATCAAAGGGGCTGGCCAATTTGCTAATTCAATACTAAGATAGTGAAGAACCGCCGGATCATCTACATTTGATCCATATATGGAGCATATTGTCACTTGCGAGCCAATGATAGTTATCCCTGCAATAACCCACCTGCCCAGAGCATCTTCCTTTAGCCGATTACAAACCCCCAATCCTCTCTTCATCAGTATCGCCACCCCCCTCGTATTAGAGCTCTGTTTAGTGCATCCCAATATGTCCAAACCCAAATCTTTCAGCCAATCACGATTGTTCCAGGCTATATGAGTTTCTTGAACACAGATCAAATCCATGCGCATTGCCTGTAACAACTGAGCCATCACCCCCCTTTTTTTCTTATCATTTAAGCCACAAATATTCCATGAACAAATAAACAATCTATTACTCATTGTTATCCTCTAAATCGTAAAACAGCTTTACAAGTAAAAGGTCGTACATTATCGTTGAAGCCAGTATGTGGTAGGCCCGTTTGCCCTTGAAAAATACCACCAATTTCAACTGCAGAGCATGATCTCTCTCAAACATACCTTCAGTAGATTTAGCACCGTCTTTACCGTGTACAGCCAAAAAAGCAAAAAAACCTCTGTCCTCTCTCTGTCCCCCGACCTTCCCACCCTCCCCCCACAACCCAACCCCCCCTTGCCCACCCCCCACCCCTCCCCACTTGAGGCTTAAGGACAAAAAGTCCTCTGTGATGGTTGGTGGATTGAACAGCACCACTCCTCCTCACCCCCCACTTACAAAACAAAAGCATTTAAAGAGATATTTAAATCACCCCACTGAGTCAGTAACTCCATAAAATCCCCAAAAAAGAAAAACCATTCAACATCAGATTGTGGCCAGAAATTCCCTTGCCAATATTTCTGATACAAAGAAGTAAGCCTTCTCCTTATGAATTATCTTTAGCTTAGCGGGGTTAAGAAGGAAGACCTGTACCCCTTTCGCCTGAAATAATGGGATCATTTGACGTAGTTGCCACCGTAATTTAACCGTGGCCTGACAAAAATCTGGGCGAACAAAAAATTCAAAACCATTGCCTCCTCTCTTCCTATCCGGCCGTGCCAGATCATATAATGCTTCCCTCAATAAAAAATTGTTGAGACAGATCAGTATTGCCCTAGGTTTTTCATTTACACCCCCTGCTTTGCTACGTTGATTAAAAGGGAATCTGTGTACCCTCTGCAATTCTAATTCCCAATTCCATTGACTAAGCTCTGGAAAGGCTATAGAAAACAGATCGATAACAAACTTCCTAACATCTTTACCCTCTCGACCCTCTGGTATACCCAAAATACGTAAGTTATTTCTTCTGGAACGGTTTTCCAAATCCGTAAGCTTCCAATCAACATCGTCTCTTAAAGATTGTAAAGATGCCACTGTAGCCTTTTGCTGAACTAAGTCATCTTCCATCGCAGAAATCCTTTCCTCAGCTTCCCGATTCTCGTGGATATCTCCGTGCAGGTCTTGGCGACGCGTCGCACTGTATTCTGTAACTTGCGCACCGCCCCTTGAGTCCGTAATCCTTCCACCTTTGTCTCTTCCCGATGGGCCATGATTATATGATAGATTGTATCAAGTGTAATTTCTTCTCCTCCAGCTGCTTCACTGCTAAGAATTTTTCCAGCCTTTTTGCGAGCATCCCCGTTTTTCTCAAGCTGAGAAGAAAATGAGTAGTCCCAAACCAGTGATCCCCCTATATCACTTTGCCCATTAACTACTGGGTCAGCCGTACCTCTCACTTTCCGTGCTGTCCCTAAACTCATAGATGTCTCCGGATCCGTCTCCTCATCACCCTGCTGGTGTTTGCTGGTGTCGCTTTTATCATCAGCCCAATCCACCCCCTCACTCTCATTCTCATTCTCCGAAGAATTCGAGGGGTCTGACAGTGAATAACATTTGCCACCTGAGTCCCCAGAATCGAGTTCTCTGTGGGTTGCCTTAGCAAAAGGGGGATCAAAATTGTTATCCGGATCATTGTCAGTCCCTGCCACCAGATGATTTGGATCCACAGATTCGGTATTTAAAGCACCCCTCTCTTGATTCAAGCTTTCCACCAGCAAGGGGGGTTTTACCATTTGGGGCGAAATGTGAAGTGTCGACTGTGGCGAGATTCCGTTTTCCCCCAACACCTGTGTGCTTCTTATTGCGGAGTCCTCAGCCTGCTGTACTTCAGCCTGAGAGAGAAGCACTACATGATTATTGGCCCCTGCTGCTTCAATTACCTCCATATCTTTATTCATATAATCAACATCGCCCTGAGCAGCCTTTCCCCTATCCGTAATTCCATCCGACACAAACGGCTGTAACATTTCAAGAGGCACTAAAGAAACATTGTTGCTAGAATAGTTTTCTGCCGCTCCCCCGGGAAGTGATTTGTCTTCGACCTCGGGTGAAGCCTTACCTCTGCCTATTTGCTTTTTAAACATGCCGGGTATGTTCCGCTGGATTCCAACCACCTCAGTATTCCTCCGCATTCTACCAGGAGAAGAGCCCTTTCCTTCCTGCTGCAGACCGGAGCCGACGCCCCCTGCGCCACGGCTTAGCGGCTGATTTCCTTTTCTCCCATGCTGCGAGGCCGGGGAAACCGGACTAGCTGTTACCGCTAATGACCCAGCCGCCGCCACAGCCCCCCGGGTCTTAGCACCTCTTCCGATCGTTTTCGGCAGCATTGCAAAGCTGATCCGGAGCCTCGCAACCACTGAAGACCGCCCACACCAGAATCGCCACCAAGGTAAGATCCGCTGGGCTCGAAGCACTCCGCTACAGCTGGTAGATATGGTGCTAGATGCAGAGTTTAATACCGGGCTTGATAAACTTAATTCCAGATAACGCCACAACATCTCGTAGTTACCGCGCGGTTTATCCCCGGCATGTTACAGCCTATAGTACAGTGGGGGGTGAAACACGGAGGAGCGCTTACAAGCCACTCATTCGGCCACCGCTGCGGCCGCCATCTTGCCTCCCAAACAAATAATATTCTTAATCGTAGACCCACATACTGGTTTATGATGTAAAATTCCAAGCATTGGGTGGAAAGCATCTAATTCTCCCATGTGGATGAAATTCTACTTGTGTGGACAGCACTGAGATGCCTGGGAAGAGAGAGATGTGGTACTGCTAGATAAGATCAGGGAAACCACAGAACACTAATTGAAAGAAAATACTGGAACAGTACAATCTATAATGACTCTACGGGAGACATTCATAAATGTTAGTAAGGGCTTAAGCTATCTCCACTCTAGAGGAAAAGAGGAAAGAGCAAGGTAAAAGAAGTTTAATAATCAAAATACCTAGAAAAGTGAAATTTGGGAGACTGGGGTACTGAGGTTGAGGCACAGCCAGAACTCAACAGGATATAATTCAACTTCGCGTTGAGCAGTGTGAAGCCAGCCTGTAATCAATTTATGGCCACACAAGAGACTGTGTGAGGCTCAAACAAAATTGTGTGCCTCATTTATGAAGCACTACCGGCACTTTTACGCTGCCGGAACGTCACTTTTTTGACGTTCCGGTGGCGCAATGTACCACTGGCATATTCATAAGGCCACGTAAAGCCACGTTCCATTGCTTTTCATGGCCTTATCAATATGTGCTCCTTTCACGCAGAAAACTGCGTGAAAGGGGCGTTCCATGGGTGTTGCTGGGGGCGTTCCCAGCAACATCCATTGCGTTTTGACACTGCCCAGATTTACGAGAAATCGTAAGTCTGAGGCAGCACCAAAAACGTACGCCTCCCAGGGGAGGCGACAGGGAGGCACAACGAGGAGAAATATCTTTATTTCTCCTCGTTTTTCCTCTTTCTATGTGTGCTGCGTTCTGCAGAGGAAAAAGCCTCTTGTGATTGTTTTAGTGCAGGAAGGTTTTCCTTCCTGCACAAAAATAATCATCCCCGCAACGCAGGCACCCTTGCACCATGGTGCAAAGCTGCCTGCGTTGGCGCGCAGCACCACATTGTGCACCGGCGCAGGGGAAAAGGACAGGAATGCGCCATATCTAATAGACACAGTGCATTCTTGCCCTTTTCTTTTGCCGTATGGCAGCGCAGCAGCAAGGCCTGCTGCACTGCCCTACGGCAAAAAAAACGATAAATGAGGTCCTGCATGTCTTATTAAAAGAGAAGAGGGCCATTGGTGGATTGGTGCAGTAATGAAGAAGGAGGATACCTATAGAATAGTAAAGAAGAGATAGCAAAGGGGTTTGCTATACAGCTGTAAAGACTGTACTCTTCCAGATTGGAGGTGGAAAATTCTGGCCTTTTTGGCTTCGTTGAGTATATACCTACACCTAGTAAAGTCAATGCTTGATAGAGATATCCAAGAGAGCCCAATAATGACGGAAAGAATTGTAGATCAAAGGTCTAGATGAGAAGTGGGTAAGTACCGGTCCTCAGGGCTCACCTTGCAATTTGTATTAAATACAATGTCTGTGGACCAGGGGATGCAACTCCTCCAGGTGAGAGGTGGACAGGACAGAGGGTAGGGACGGTTACCCTTTGAAAAACAAATGGCTTAAATTGTCAATTCATAAGACGAAGGCATCCCAACACCGAATGTCATTCCTAACGACCTATTTCCCTACCGACCATAGAAACTAAAATATTGGCTAACGTGGTAGCAAACTGCCTGGGTACAGTAATGACCTCGATATTCACAGATCAGTCTAGCTTTACTCACCCCCTCCCCCTCCCAGGCCCAAAAATAATAATCTCTGATTCCTGTATCGATGTAAGACACCTGCAAATCACGTTGTAGAACAGATTGTTGCCCACACAAGCATCTGATTTATTCGAATGATTGTATATGGTAGTTGTCCTTTGGAAAATGGGGTTTGTCCCACAATTCCCATCTTGGATTGAATTCTTGTAAAATTCCTCAGGAGAGGAAGTGAAAGAACTCATTTTGGAACTATCCCCTCTGGGAAGGGAAACAAAACAGGTTTTTCCTCTCTCTTGCTTTCAGCGCTAATATTAGAACTAAATTTGGGTTAGGGAAGATGCACTGATCAGGGGGCTCCGGTGGCGCTCAGTGGGACAAGAGAATATTGTAAATCGATGATCGGTATATAGTGGATCCCGTCACAACTGTTGGCAGGATCCTTTCAGTCTTTCAGCTGTTTGGAAATTACAATGGATTCAGCATTAACTGGCATAAACCAGTGCTATATATTGGCATCACATGCCAGCTACGTCTTTCCCTTCCGTGCAGCAAGTGAGTGTTTCACATTTTGAGGACTTCATTTCGACAAATGCTGAATCCTCCAGATCTAATCTATACAAGGCCCTGTCTGAGTTTCAAAGAGCTATTCAACACTAGTGTTCAGATCAGGCACTTCAGGCCCCAACTGTGGGATAAACTACGACGACTGTGCCAGCAGCAGCCCCTGTGACTACGGGGTTTGTCGGGGTGGCATCAACCGATATGACTGCATCTGCAAGCCTGGTTTGACAGGTGAGTGCTGCCAGCTGTGATTGCCAGTCGCCTGTGTTGATTGATTCTCCCAGGTGGGGGGTTGCAGATGGGATGGAGTCTGAGGACTCAGCATTTTTGCAGTGGTCTTGGCTGCCAGTTTCTGCAGCAGGACGAGACTTTTCTGGCAGGCGGCGTTGTAGGGGCAAATAGTGTTGTCGGTCGCTGCGAGAAAAGGGGCATTGTCTGTAGGATGAGGGGCCTTGTACTGCAGGTTGCGCAGGGATTCCCACCCCTTTACTTGCTGCTGGGGCCTCTGCTTCTTGTTGTTGCATTGAACCCCAGTCCTCAGGTGCTTGTGGTGGAGATGCATGTGCTAATGGAGGCTTCAGGGATAGCAATGGCACTATTTGTTGCAGGTGAGTGGTCTGGTCTGACTTTGGCTGCTGCAGGGAGGGGGGCAACTACAGCTAGATCCTGAGCCGGGAAGGTGACCATAAAGTGTGGTTTGTGCTGGTGCCTGCTGTGCTGCCGGAGTGTTCTCTGCTTCTGTCTGGTGGGGGCAGTATAGCAGGATGTGCTGCTGGCCGTCACAGAGATTTACCAGTACGTTTACTCTCATTTTACTCTCAATTATTGGAGTGCACGGACTTGAGATATATAGATAAATCAGTGACTGGGGTACATATGAAGATTGGCCGGGACGGAAGTGTAACCGGCATGAAGGTGTATTATGAGAAGTAGTAGAGGAAGACAGCCCTGAAGAAGTCATGAGGAATGCCCTATAGGACGAAACACATGTTAGCTGGACAAAAAAGAAAGAAAATAAAGAACAAGGAAAAGAATTTATGCATTTGGATCAGATACTTTGTTTGTGATAAGATTAAGTGTGTGCGCGGGATTTGAACTGTTTCATGTGAAGGGATCAGCATAGGTCTCAATTAAGGCAGTTGGGTGATTCCTCCTTCCCTTGGAGCACAACTGATGTTAGATTGGGCAGTTAGAATAACTCGTTAGAGTGAGCGCCAATTAGGAACCCGGTGAATCATCACCAGATTGTGTATAAATCAGATCCACAGATAACTACCTTCTCTCCAGAAGACTACTCGAGAGTTGCTCTTCCCCACATATCCACCATACTCAAACATAAATATACAGCATATCCCTCTGCATATAAGTATTTATTTGGACTATAGATGTGTACCTACATATGAGTATTGCTTTGTATAAACACGTATAATAATTATATTTTAAATATATAGATATTTGTTAGTTCTGCTTAACAAATATACATATCATTTATAGTTATATTATTCAATGTTTAACATGTATATAGGTGATTGCATAAATAAGTACATCTTTTATCATAACTATTTATCTACAATTGCTTCACTATTGATTTACAAAAAAAAAAAAAATAGGAAAAAATAAACTTAAGGTACAGCAGCACTTGAAAGTCTGAGTTTATTAAATACAACTTAAATCTACATATATTACCTTCCGTATACATATATCACTTCCATGTACTTATGTATCTTTATATTTATTACTTTGCTTCTAATTCAGCATCTCCAATGCACTACCCTATATCTCACCCTATACCTCTCACAATATATCCTCTACCTCCAGTCTCTCATTCATCCCAAACCACATTCTGCCACTGTGATCCCCAGAATAACCCTTTCTAGACTCTTCCCTCCTCTACCCCTCCTTGCATCATCTCACAGCTCTTTTACTATTCAGATCTCCCAAAAAGCATTTCTAAACCCTTCCCTCTGACTCATTCCCCTCCACCTCCCCTTTACTCATCCCAAACCTCCTCCTACTGCTATGAACGCCAAAAAAAAGATTCAAAACTCTTTCCTCTTCTATCCCTCCACTATTCCCTTCCAATACAAATAACAGACTAACATGTCCAACGCTCAAATTAATTTCATATTTCCTTATACTAATTTATCACTAATCCTTCTTGGGTTCTGGAGTAGCGTGCTACTTGACAAAAAGCACTTCAACACCTCATTTGTGGTAGCATGCTTTTTATAAATGCAAACCCTTCCCTCTTCTATCCCTCCACTATCATTTTCAATCCAAATAACAGACTAACATGTCCACCGCTCAAATTAATTTCATATTTCACTATACTAATTCACACTATTTGTTTTCCGGTTCCGGAGTAGCGTGGTACTCGCCGAAAAAGTGCTTCAACGCCTTGTCAGGGGTAGTAAGTGCTATATAGATGCAATTACAAATACAATTGTCTCTTTGAAACATGGTGCAAAACGCTCATATGTTGTTATGTGTGTTTTTGTTGTCACATCCGGGAATTATGTCATAAAGGAAAGATCAGCGTTTATGCTGCTTCACCACCTAAGCAGTGCCAGTGCAATTTTGGCAAATATCAAAAATCAACTAACGCTGCCTGGCTACAGTCTTTTGAGATGTGTTAGGATGTTGGAAGAAACAACATAACTACAACTTTAAAAAAAAATCATTGTTGCGATGTATGGAGGCCTCGATGAAAATGTGCCCCTGGGTCTCTCTCACAATCAATGAGCACACGAGGGGGAGAAAGAGAGCATAATAGAAGGGAATAACACACAGGGAAAGAAAACAGTAGATGAGAGGAACTGGGTACATATGGGTAGGGGACAGACAAGTTAAAGAAAGAGAAGAATGAGTAAAAGACAAAGAAACAAGCATTTGCAATGCAATCGGTCTCGCCTTTGGGACCTTATGTGTATTTAGCTATACAGCACATTAGCCTGGGTGCTGAAACATCTACTGTTCTTAAAAATTGAGGGAAAGTAAGCACAAAACTGCATGACATGCCAGGTATGGGAACACCTGGAGAGAAATATTGCCTTTCAGCGGGAAATGGTATAGTCCAAAGCTCTGCTTTTAATATAAAATCAGGGCCTTCGGTGGTCATATCACTGAAAATACAAGATTTGAAAAAAATATTATTGTCTACGGGTGCTCGTGGAAGACAATTTCTATGGACTTGAATCTAGAGAATGCTAAAGTGATTCTGGTATTTTACTGACCTCTGCTGGTCGTTTCTATCAAGAAAGTTAAATAGAGGCAGTTGCTAGAAAAATAGAAAAAAGAAAGTCCCTCAGCAGAAAGCAATTCTGGTATTTTACTGACCTCTGCTGGTCGTTTTCTATCAAGACAGTTAAATAGAGGCATTTGAACAGAAAAAAAAGTCCTTAAGCGGAAGCAGACAAGTCCTAGGGCTGATCTCCAGAGCCCACAAAGTACATACACATAGAAGTATAAGTACATACTAAAGTATATACAAGAGGTCTCGAATGCTCGACCTAAATATATAAAAGTGTGAGGTAGTTCCCTAGGTTGGTGTATGTATGCTCCTCTTTAAATCGCCGAAGTAATTATAAGTTGATTGCAGTTGGCCTATACAACTACTACAGAGGGAGACAATATTATTTACTAAGTGGCATAAATATAAGTCTTTTAACTTCATTTTTGTAGTGTCTACAATCGGACGGCGGACCACTTCTAAAGTTACTGCAGCAAAAAAGGGACCTAAAACAGGAGTAAATTGCTCCAGCTCCGAGCTAGAGTAAGCCCTCAATCACAAACCGCCAACCAGGGGTGCTACAACACTCTTCCATAGAAAATATTAGTTGTAGGGACTTAAAATAACACCTCATAGAAATAATGTTAAATTAAATTAATTTAAAATAGTTAACAATATAAAGAAATTGTTGGTGCCAGCAGTGTCTGGTTGGCTGAAGGGATGTCCCTAGCCAGGGAGAACTACTGCCCCCATCAGGACAGAGGTGGTCTGAGGGAGCTGTGTGTGGTCTACAGCAGGGATATTATGTATCTAGGGAGGTGCATCGGTGGAGCAGTGTGGTGGGTGCATCGGTGGAGCTGTGTGGTGGGCACCACTCCTGAAACAGCAGCTGTGCCTCAGGACAGAGGTGGTCTGAGGGAGCTGTGTGTGGTCTACGGCAGGGATATTGTGTATCTAGGGAGGTGCATCGGTGGAGCTGTGTGGTGGGCACCACTAAGAAACAGGAGCTGTGCCTCAGGGCAGAGGTGGTCTGAGGGAGCTGTGTGTGAACTATAGCAGGGATATTGTATATCTAGGGAGGTGCATCGGTGGAGTTCTGTGGTGGGTGCCACTCCTGAAACAGCAGCTGTGCCTCAGGGCAGAGGTGGTCTGAGGGAGCTGTGTGTGGTCTGTAGCAGGGGATATTGTGTATCTAGGTAAGTGCTTCAGTGGAGCTGTATGGTGGGCACCACTCCTGAAACATCAGTTGTGCCTCAGGGCAGAGGTGATCTGGAGGAGCTGTGTGTGGTATATAGCTGGGACATAGTATATCTAGAGGGGTGCATCGGTGGAGCTCTGTGGTGGGTGCATCAGTGGAGCTCTGGGGTGGGTGCATCGTTGGAGTTCTGTGGTGGGCGCCACTCCTGAAACAATTACTGTGCCTCAGGGCAGAGGTGGTCTGAAGGAGCTGTGTGTGGTGTGTGGCCTTGCAGAACTGGAAGGGGTGGAGCTGGTAGGACTGTCGGGTGGGCGGGTCCCAGAGCTGGAATTGCCCTTGAGTCAGGACTGAGGTGCACTGACTGAGTTGAGTGCCATCTTCACGGTAGAGCCAAGTCCATCACGTTTGAAGAGGGGGTTGAAAGATGTGTGGTTTCTGCCGACTGTCGGCAGGGCGGGAACCCAGCGCTTTTATCAAATCTTCCAGCGGCTTCAAAGCACCAGCAGAGAAGTAGGGAGTCAAACCACTCACACACACTGTCTCTTCCCAAAATTGGGCATGAAAAACAATGGACGCCGCAAAAGTCCCTTCTGAGATCCGAGTATCCGGTGACACTTAGCAGGCCACAGGGGTGCCACCCTGCCCCTATGCCTCCCACCCTCCGCCTGGCATTGGTTTCCGGGGAGGGCACGGAGCCTGTCCATTCTGGGGCACTGGGTTTGCGAGATGGGGTGAAGGGTTGGCGGACTGGCATCTTTGTACAGACCCTTACCCTCAGGGCTCTGGTTTCAGTGGGTCTACTCTGGGTGGGTGGTTGAAATGGCGCAGGGGCACAGAGCCCCTCCCCACTGGACACTGGTTATAAGCAACTGCTGCACAAGGAAACACCCTCAAGGTCTCTGGTTTCAGGGGGCCAGATGGGTCAGTGGTTAGCTAAAGCCCCCCCACACCATAGCGCCCTCCTCTTAGCAGCTGTACAGTACTGTTGATTAAATGCATTAGGGCTGTTTCCAGAGGGGAGGATTTCTAGGCACTAGGAAACTAACTAAACTGAGCGTGAGCTGGGGTGAGGGGTCTCCATGAACCCCGCATCGGAGGGGATTCACCCCTTAGTTGGCAAAGCTGTGCGGACCCTTTAATCAAAATGCAACAAGTGGGAGATTCTACAAACCTCGCTCTCAGCCCTCCCTCCGACCCATCCAACACCGACGACGCTGCCTGCAACCTCAGACGATGGATAGACGACTGTGCCAACACCCTCGCCCCGCTGAAAAAACTCACCTACAGCGACACCACCAAAAGAGCCAGCTGGTTCACCCCGGAACTCCTAGCTTCCAAGCGTACCTGCCGGAAACTTGAGAAGAAATGGCACAGTGATAAGACACCGGACAGTCACGCAGCCCATAAAGACGCCATCCGTAACCACCACCACCTCATCAGGTCCGCCAAGAGAATCTCCTTCAAAGACCGCCTCGACAACAACGCACACAACAGCAAGGAGCTCTTCAACATCGTGAAGGAACTCTCCAACCCCAGCTCCAACACCAACGACATCCCGCCGTCGCAAGCCCTGTGCGATTCCCTCGCCACCTTCTTCCACCGCAAGATCGCCGACATCCACGACAGCTTCAACATCCAGACAGCCCCCACTAAGATAGATACACCAGACCCGCCGCACACCATCGACCATGACCCCTTGCCAGCCTGGGCCAGCGTGAACATCGATGACACCATCAAGACCATGGCAACAATACACTCCGGCTCCCCGTCAGACCCTTTCCCGCACCACATCTTCAACAAAGCCAGCAGCTCCATCGCACCCCACCTGTGCAACGTTATCAATCTCTCCTTCAAGACCGCGACCTTCCCAGAGAGCTGGAAACACGCAGAGATCAACGCCCTACTCAAAAAACCCAAGACGGACCCAAGAGACCTCAAGAACTTCCGGCCCATCTCCCTGCTTCCATTCCCAGCCAAGGTCATCGAGAAGATCGTCAACAAACAGCTAACCCGATACCTCGAAGAAAACAGCATCCTGGACCCATCCCAATCGGGGTTCCGCAGCAACCACAGCACTGAGACTGCCCTCATCGCCGCCACCGACGACATCAGGACCCTGCTGGACAACGGTGAGACCGCAGCCCTCATCCTGCTGGACCTCTCCGCCACCTTCGACACTGTCTGCCACCGCACTCTACGTGCACGCCTCCACGACGCAGGGATCCGAGACAAGGCCCTGGAATGGACCACCTCCTTCCTCGACGGCAGAACCCAGAGAGTCCGCCTCCCACCTTTCCGATCCGAAGCCTCCGAGATCATCTGCGGCGTACCCCAGGGATCTTCCCTCAGCCCAACACTGTTCAACATCTACATGGCCCCGCTCGCACGCATCGCCAGACAGCACGACCTCAACATTATCTCCTACGCCGACGACACTCAACTGATCCTCTCCCTCACCAAGGACCCCTCGCCGCCAAATCCAATCTCCATGAAGGAATGAAGGCCGTCGCCGATTGGATGAAGATCAGCCGACTAAAGCTGAACACGGACAAGACAGAGGTCCTCATCCTCGGCTCCAACCCTCAGCCTGGGACGACTCCTGGTGGCCAACGACGCTGGGAGCAGCCCCGACACCCACCGACCACGCACGCAACGTGGGAGTCATCCTCGACTCAACGCTCTCCATGGCCAAGCAAGTCAACGCAGTCTCCTCCTCCTGCTTCAACACCCTCCGCATGCTTCGCAAGATCTACAGGTGGATCCCGACAGACACAAGAAGAACAGTCACCCAGGCCCTCGTCAGTAGCAGACTTGACTATGGGAACGCCCTCTACGCTGGAGCCCCGGCCAAGCTCATCAAGCGACTGCAAAGCATACAAAACGCCTCCGCTCGCCTGATCCTCGACGTACCACGCCACAGCCACATCACACCCCACCTGAAGAACCTGCACTGGCTCCCCATCGACAGGAGGATCTCCTTCAAACTCCTCATCCACGCACACAAGGCACTCCACAAGACTGGCCCAGCCTACCTCAACAGACGACTCTTCTTCTACGTCCCCAACCGCCAGCTCCGCTCCGCCGACCTCTCTCCTCGCCACCGTCCCTCGCATTCGAAGAACAACCACCGGCGGCAGATCCTTCTCACACCTCGCCGCCAAGACCTGGAACACCCTTCCACTAAGCCTACGACAGACCCAAGACCTGCTGACCTTCAGGAGGCTACTCAAGACCTGGCTGTTCGACCAGTAGCAGCACCCCCCCCCTTTTCTCTCCCCAGCGCCTTGAGACCCTCGCGGGTAAGTAGTGCGCTCTACAAATTCTGTGATTGATTGATTGATTAAGTCATGCACCGCAACCCCGTCCGCGAGGCGCGAGAATCCCCCCTCTCACCATGAATGGAGGACACCCTCCAAGCACTACAGTGCCTCTCAGGCAATATAGAGACGCGCATTAAAGAATGAGTAGATGCACTGCTTAAAGCAGCTACACACTCAATGCTACCAGACAGGTATATCCAAAAGCCATCGCCTCCGTGCCAGGTTTACATAAACAAGCATTTGCAATGCAATAGGACTCGCATTTACGTAAGACCTATTGCATTGCAAACGGGGAGTGCGGGCGGGGGGGCGAAAAGCCACTGACAGCGGGACTGCGGGCAGGGGAGGAGGAAAAAATATAGTGCACTAAATATCAGGTACCTTACAGTCTAACACTCGAAGTAAAGGGGCCAGTAGCCGTGGAAGGATACAAATGACGACATGGCATAATAAGGTGGGGCTAACAAGCCTCATAATCAATCAGAAGACAGAATTTACGAAAGACAATGACACGAGCCAATTAAAAACATGGGCGGGGGAGTGGGCGGAGCTACCACAGAGCTCCCACTCCATACTAGATAACTGCATGCCTCGCAAAGCGAGCAGCGCATGCGCGCTGCCGCTATATGCTCGACCTAAAAAGCAGAGGTCACAAGGGAAAGGTCAGAAAAAGAGTTGAGAGTGAGGGAGATGGGAGATGGGAGAGAAAGAGACCAGAGTGGAGAAGGAAAAAGACAGCTGTAAAGAACCAGATAAGAGACAGATGACTGAAAAAAAATGGGAGACAGAGAGTGAATGAGTGAAAAGCTGGTTACAAAGGGAAAGACAAGAAAAGAGCAGAGAAGGGAAAAAGAAATAGAGCAGAGATGAGAAAGAGGAAGTATGACCAATGTGCTGGAGAGAATAAGAGGACTCCACAGACTGACCAATGTGTGTGTGAGAGAGAGAGAGAAATAAGTTATAAAGAGATAGTAAAGAGTGTGTGCGGGAAAGAGCAAGAACACAATATAGAAATACATCAAAGGCGAGACAGTGGCACCAAGAGAAAGGCAAATGACGACCAGCAGAAGAGAGACAGATGAGCAAGAGAGAGAGAGCTTGGAGAGGGAGAAAATTGTTAAGGTGACGGAAGAAGATGAGGAAGAGACAACACAAAGAGATATAGGAAAAGGGTTGAAATAGAAAAGGCAGTGAAGAAAGAATACCAGATGTAGAAGACAGGGAAAAGATAGAAAACAACAGGAAAGAGGAACAGAGACAGGAGAAGGGATGACATACGAGACAGCAAGGAAGAGAGGTAGGACAGGGGAGACGTGAAGGATGACGAAGGAGAGAGACAGAAAGTTGAAAAGGAAAAAACGAGCTGGAAATGGAGAGCTACAAGGAGAGGAAGAAAGCAAGAAGAAAGAGAGACAGTGAAGAGGAATAGCTTGCCAATTAAGGAATTTGGGTACCACCCTATCACTTTTTACCCTATCACTTTGAGGGTCTGAAGTTATAGCGCAGACTCTACATGGCATCTATAGACATGTGGAGCATCTGAAGAAATAAAAGAACAAGCATTGGTGAGGCCTATGGGTCTAGCTTATAAATAAAAGTGCCTCCTCAGTCACTGATGAGCTTAGCTATTCATTAAGCTATCATACATGCACTCTGTCACTCATCCTTGCAGTCATACATTCATTGAAACACACACCTACTGACTCATTCTTGCAGTCACCCACCTACCCCTCTGCAATATTACAGACAGCTAAACTCAACAAGAATATGGACGAAAAAAGAATAAAACTTGAAAAAAGAAAACACATCACTACCTAAAGTTGGTGGTCATATGATCGCAATACGAAAACAAAATTAAACAGACCAGTGGGCAGCTGCCTATCAGTGCCATTCTACATAGTTGTAAGAAATTGGGAGTATTAGTTAAGGGGGTGAGGACCCATCTCCAATAATAACCACAATCCTTGTCAGCATGAACCATGAAAGACACTAAATAAACCTGTGCATAACTCTCTTGTAGTTTGTCAGGTGTAACTAAAAGGTAATGCATAAAATATTTCTGCAATACTCAAACAGTAATAGAGTGAAAACACAACACAAGAAAAATCCCAGAGCAATTTAGAAAAATAGAGAATATTTTAATAAATATAATTACAATAAAATGACAAAAATCCAATAAGCAAAACTAGAGATATGAATTTTGAAAGGTTGAATTACAATTGCACCAAAAAGCACAAAACAACAACCGCAGTTATTTGGTCGCTCTAGACCGTGTCAAAGTCAAACATTAAGGCTGACAGCGATGGAGCATGTACTGGATACATGGACCAGGTTTATCCCCATGGAAAGTTTATCTTCTGACTTAGAAACTCTTATAGACAAAAAGTGGTTGGCAATGAGTCGTTGCATGGCAAGCTGCAAGCTGAATCCGAAGCATGCTCAACGACAATGGGTTGTTGAAGACCAGGGTCTCGGTGTAGTTGCTGACGAAGGCGGGACAGCTCTGAGTGGGTGAAGTCTGAAGTCTGTACCAAGGAAGGCCCCCATGTCGACAGGTCGCCGATTGGTGCCGATCACAAGGAAGCCCTTTATATTCAGACTTAGGAACTTTTCTGGATGTCAGATCTACTTGAGCGGGGAAAACCAGCAAGCTGAGGCTGACCAGTGATCCAATGGCTATGGCTTTAATCGCAGTCCCGGTCTCCAACACTTCTCCAAGCAGAAAGTTGACATTTTCTAAGTCCCAGATCTTGTAGCAGCAGGACAGGGCGAGTAGACTCTAACACCAGCCAATGGTACAAGACCTGACAGGCTCCACTTAGGGATTAGGATTTACTCCAAAAGAGGTCAGCAGCACTGTCTGGACAGGTCCAGTTGGTACTGATCTGCTTGGCAATTACAGAGAAAGGGCCACTGGAAACTCAAAGAGGAGGTAATCCGACTGACCCTTGGAGCCAACAATGGGGTCCTGGCTTCAAGGCAATCAGGTCCAGTCTTCCTTCTGGAGATGTCACATTTGTGTCCAGTGCCAGCCTGTAGGTGAGTGAAACTCCTGGCCAATCGCTAGCCAATGGGGGAAAGGTCCCAGGGTGACAGGGAGGGAGGTCTACGAAGATATTGGGGATCTAATAAGGTTACAAAAGAACGTTACATTGTGACAACTTGACAAGAGGTGAGCTAGTAATAGGAGACTAAAGCATGAGAACAGCCACAAGGGTTATAAGGTGGCACTAGGGTGTGACTACAAATTACAACATGTCATGTGCTTCACTATATGAGGTGTGTTTATTCTTCACTTTTTAGGATTCACTTGAATTTCAAACTAATACTGCACAAATCACAGAACAGCGTGTCTATCGACACATAGTGGGACTATACTCTGTCTCTTTAGATTCCATCAATGTGCAATAACTAATGATACACACGTGTCAACTCAAAGATGGTTACACTTGTGACCTACTAACCTGTTATAGGTCTGGGACCTAGTGATGTATTCTATGATCTTATGGATTACCTATATACATGTGAGATGTGGTGGACACTGGAATTTGTGCTATGCGCAAATATTTACTAAACATAATTTTAGTGTATGATTTACTTTTGTAGCCCTGATGAAGTCAGAGGTTTATACACCGAATGACGAAACACGTGTTGGCTACCAGATTGACTGAAGTTGCTACAGGATTTATTTGAAGACATCTGAATTCATGTGAAGAAGAAAGAATAAAAGACAAACAAAGAACACTTTATTTTGTACTGACATTTTTGGACATTGGGTTGCTCAGGGGATATATTGTTATATTTAATTTGCTTATTAGTCCCTAGTAAAGTGGTACTACATGTACCCAGGGCCTATAAATTAAGTGCTAGTAGAGGTCCTGCAGCACTTATTGTGCCACCAACTTAAGTAGCTCTTCAAACATGTCTCAGGCCTGCCATTGCAGCCTGTATGTGCAGTTTTAAAATTCCATGTCGACCTGGCAATATAAACCTTTTCCCAGGTCAAACCCTTCCTTTTTATTAAATATGTCACCCATAAGGTAGGCCCTGAACAGCACCGAGGGCAGGGTGCAGTGTATTTAAAAAGTGGGACATGTACTTTTAAGTTTTATATGTCATGGTAGTGAAAAACCCTTTAATTATTTTTTCTCTACTTCAAGGCCTACCTCCCCCATAGGATGACATTAAAGTTATCTTATTATATTTAATAAGCCATAAACTCTAAATGGGAACAGGTAACCAGTTCATGTTTGGTGTCTTATGATTTGTAATGAAAAATCCTCTCTTATGGTAAAGTCGGTTTTTAAATTACAATTTTGAAAGTCCACTTCTAGGAAGTTGGCATTTTCCTGCCTTTGCCGTTTAGTGCATGTAGCCTGTATCTGGGTCACATGACTGGGTGTAGCTGACAGTTGAGCTTTTTTTTATTCCTCTTAGACATCCACACACAATAGAGACCTTAGGTGTGCCTGAATGGGCCATCACTGGCAGGATTGGAGGGCAGATCTGGGAACAGCCCTACTTACACTTGAATTGGCTGAGTCCTGCTATCACACAAAGGGATGCATACCCCCTGTATTTAGTCTGGAGTCAGGTCAGGGAAAGCAGGAAGCCTTTGGACTTCAAAGGAAACCTCTAGAAAATTCTTCCACGCCAAAGGAAACCCAAAAATAAATATTGGATCTCAGACACCAACTCTTCAGTACACATCTGGACCTGCTGAGACTCTGTGCTAGACCTGTCAGCCTTAGGGTGGTCTTCCCCAAAACCTTTTGCCTGCGTTGCTTCACTTTTCCTGATCTGTTTTTGTTGGCCTTAGGACTCTGGGCACTTTACAATGGCTAACCCGTGCTAAAGTGCATGTGCTCACTCCCCTAAAATATGGTAACATTGGTGCATCTCCAATTGCCATATTTAATTTTCTTATAAGTCCCTAGTAAAGAGCACTAATTGTGGCCTGGACCTGTAAATTAAATGCTACTAGTGGGCCTGCAGCACTCATTGTGCCACCCACTTAAATTGCCCTGAGCAGTTTGCATGCCATGTTGAATTGGCATCGAAAAACCCTTGCCACGCCTTAAACTCCCCTTTTATTACATATAAGTAATCTCTAAGGTAGGTCCTCGGTAGCCCATAAGGCAGGGTGCTCTGTAAGTAAAAGGCAGGACATATAGGGGCATATTAACAACGAGGCGATAAACAATTATCGCCGCTTTAGCGTCCGTTTTCGGACAAAAAGCGGCGATAATCTTATCGCCTAATCAGCAAGGTCACGCTATCGCGTGAATCCTTGCACTATCGCCCTTTCCCCCAACTCCCATCTTTGCATCTCTAATGAGATGCAAAGTGGGCGTTACTGGGCGTACCCCGGATGGGCTGCGTTGCAAATATCGCCAATGTGCACATCGCGATATTTACAAGGCAGCCCACAGGATTATAGCAGATGTTAAATTTTGGCGAAAACGGCCGTTTTCGCCAAAATCTAACGTCTGCTATAATCCTGACTTACCTATGTTAGACATAGGAGGTGGATTGTGCTGATACGACCACAGGGTCGTATCAGCAAGGTTATCGCCGTTTTGCAGGGAACATCGCTGGAAAACCAGCGATGTTCCCTGCAAAACGGCGATAACCTCGCTATCTCTGGAATTTTATCGCCTCGGCGATGCGCGTTGTTGATAACGCGCTAACCGGGCGATAAATTGCAGAGATAGCCGGCGATAAATATGCAAGCGCTAAGCGCGCTTTGCGATATTTATCGCCGGGCCTTGTTAATATGCCCCATAGTTTGTAGCTTTATATGTCCTGGTAGTGAAAAACTCCCAAATTTGAGGCCTACCCTTCTCATAGGTTAATATTGGAGATTCCTTGATACATTTATTAATTGTAATTCCTGATTGATGAGGAGTAGAATAGTCATGTTTGGTACCTATGGACTTCTAATAATAAAAACCCTTTAATGGTAAAGTTGGATTCATGATTACAGCTATAAAAATGCCACTTTTAAGAAAGTTTGCAGTTTTCTGCTCTTAAGCCCTGTGTGCCTCTGCCTGTCTCCAATACATGTCTGGGGTAGGTGACAGCTGGGCTTTGTGCATTCCCTCTAGACAGTCACACACAAAGGGAACTGAGGTGTGTCATTCACATCCTGATGGCCCATCACAAGGCAGATGGGCCTTCCTGAGCTAGATGTGAGGGAGGAGCTGACACTTGCACCTGAATAGGGCTGTGCCTGTTCTTACACAGAGCTGCATAGCCCCCTGTAGTGGTCTGGAGCCAGGGCAGGAAAAGGAGGACACGAGTGTACTTCAAAGCCCCTCTTTGAAGTATTCCCACTTTAAAGGCATCAGTGGGTATAAAAACTGTACTTCTGCTCCAACCTAACCAGTACACTTCTGGACCTGTGTTTACTCTGCCAGGACAGATGACTGCTATGCTGCTGAAGGATTGCTACTCTGTGGGACTGCTGCCCCAGCAGAACTCCTTTTCTGCTGTGCTGACCTGCCTTGCCCTCTCTGCCTGGGTGAGAAGGACTGGACTTTCACCACTTGAACCCAGAGTGACTCAAAGGGCTTGTTTGCTTGCCTTCTTTTCTGCAGTCTCAGAGATATCAAAGACTGCCTGCAGCTCTCCAACCAGCACCAGGGCTCTGCCAGCTGTGAGTCCGACTCTGCCAAGTGGTGCCAATCCAGTCCTGGTCCCTTGAAAGTGGGGTTTTCTGTGCTGTTCTGAAAAAACCCACGCAGTCCCAAATAACAATGCATCCTCACTGACGGCGACGCATCACTGCTACGAGGACTCAACAGTGCTGACAGCGCAGCTCGATGATGACGCCTTGCCTTGCAGTTATCACCAAAGCCTGATGACGATGCGGGACCCAACAGTGCAGCTCGACAATGACACATTGCCTTCATCGTCGAAGCTTGATGACAAAATGGGGCCTGACAGCGCAGCTCAACGACGACGCATTGCCTTCATATCTGAAGCTCAACAACGACGTAGGACTCAACTGCGTGACTCGGTGCCGACGCATCGCCTACAGTCCTTTGGGTCAGCACTCCGTGAAGGTACTGTTTCAGCGGGGCCTGCATGCCTTCTGCATACAACACTTGGTCCATCGCGGTCGCCTTGACTTTTCAGATTTGACCCGGTCCTGGACAACCAGATAGCATTGGTTGGCACTGTTTCCTACTCTAAGTGCATTATTTCAAGCTATTCTTTTAAAATGCATAACTCCGGTTCTACTTTTTGGAGTTTTGTCATTTTGGTCTTGTTTTGTTCAATAAATTAAGCCCCACATTTCTAACATGGTGTGGATTCTTTTTGTGTGATGTTTTCATTGTTTTACTGTACCAAGCATTGCACAGAAACTTTACACATTGCCTCTTAATTTAAACCTGCCTGCTCTGAGCCAAGCTGCCAGAGGGTGAGCACAGGTTAATTTAGGGATTGTCTCTGCATTACCCTGACTAGAGTGGTGGTCTCTACTTGGACAAAGTGCATACCTCTGCCAACTAGAGACCTAATTCCTAACATTGGTGAGTATAGGACATGTGTTTGTGCAGTGCCTTACAGTAATTTGGAGTACACTACCAGCTACATTTTAAGACCATTACATTTTTTTCTTTTTCCTGCCTTAGGTTTTTATTGGCATTTCCCCCTTTTCCAAATGTAAGTTTCCCAAACCTTCACCTGTACCATGGATACCTGCAATCTGGATACCCTCAGCAGTTTGAGCTCCTGAAGCCTTGCACACTGAGGGGGCTGAAGGCAGACAAGAAGGCTACCAAGGTGGATCTGCAGGAGCCCTAAGGGCCTTTGAGGGTTACAAAGATGGCAGGCCAACTCAGGAAAGGATGAGATGGAGGACAATGAGGAGGAAGAATCACTGATTGAGGAGGAAGAGATGGAGGACCCAGTCCAGGGTCCAGAGTATCCAGTAACAGTAACTCTACTCCAGCAGAGCACATGGATGCCTCTAATGCTCAGGATGGAGCAGGGAGCAGTGTATCTGCCAGAGGACTGTCCTCACAGGAGCTGGAATATAGGAGGGAGGAGAGGAATTTCAAGAGGGAGCTGGAGCTGGCTATATTGAGGCTGGAGGAGAAAAAGTTGGAGTATGAGCTCAAGCTTAAGGAGCTGGATATCCAAGCCAAACAGGTGGAGTATAGCAGCAGTGGTGGCAGCATGCCTGCAGTGTCCCATGGGGAGGCAAGGAAATGCATACCAAAGTATTTGGTACCCAGCTATGTGGTGGGAGACAATATTGACAAACAGTTCTCAGCTTATGAGGTAGATCTAAGGGTGCACAAGGTCCCTGAGGAGTACTGGGGGGGGGGGGGTAGTTTGTGGAGGTACATGCCCACAGTGGGGAGGGACATACTCCTGACACTAGAAGTGGAAGACCAAACACAGTACACCCCCATGAAAGCCATTCTAGTCAAGAAATTTGGGATAACTTCTGAAAGGTAAAGACAGAAGTTCAGCAATAGCCACAAACTCCATTCACAGAGCTGGGTGGATTTCTTGAACTACTTCAGCAAGGCACTGAAGGGCAAAGTAGATGACTTCACTGAGCTTTACAATCCCATTTTGAGGGAGCACATGATGGGTATCTGTTTTCCAGAGCTGCGCCAGAACCTAGTGGACAGCAAACTGACTGACCCAGGAAACTTGCTGAGGAGGCGGACCTCTGGGTCGGCACCAGAGTGTGCAATAAGACGGTATCTGGGGGGGACTCTCAAAAGGGTGATTAGGGTTCCCACTAGAAGAAAGAGGGGGTGATAAAAAGGAGATCTCTCAAGCCCCAAAAACAATTCACAGGGGATGGTCCCATATCCAATCTGGCCACTAGACAAAGTGCTCCCATGGCAAGAGTCAGTGCAAAGTCCCCAAGTCCTACGAGTGCTTTGAGTATGGGCATATAAAGGGGGATCCCAAATGCACTAAAAGAGCACAGCCTCCCACTGGAGGTAAGACACCAGGGGTAGTGAGTGTAGTGCTTGGGGAAGAGTTTGTCCCAGTTAGTGAGGGAAGACTATAGGAGTTACCCTAGCATTTCTGGGTGTCTTGGAGATAGTCCCAAAGACCCATGTGCCATCCAAAACTACCAAGTATAGGCAATGGGTTACCATCAATGGACAAGGTATGGAGGATCTGAGGGACAAGTGTTCCCAATATGACTATGGTAAGGAGTCATCTGGTGCCCCCAGGGCAGATTTTACCCAATGTATCCCACCAGGTTGTAATAGCAGACAACCGTGAGGGTCACTATCCAGTGGCCCTTGTTCCATTTGAGTGTAAGGGGGCCTCAGGTCTTCTGAAGGCAACTGTGAGCCCTGCCATGCCTGTGGGCTATTTGCTAGGGAATGACCTAGAGCACACTGCCTGAAAGGAAGTGGAGCTCAGGTCTCACCTGGATATGGTGGGGGTGCCTGAGTGGGCTAGTGCTACCACCAGGTCCATGGCTACCTGGAGTAGGAATCAAAAAGGTCTGGAGCCTGGAAAAATGGCCCAGACAGCTGCTATGTGAAGAAGGGGGGAGGGGACTGGAGAGCCAGCCCCTGAGTGTCTCCCAGCTTAGGTGGATGGGGTGCCGGAGTAGGCCACCCCAGAGCCCAATGGAGAGGACACTGTCTGCCTTGGTGACCTACCGGATCCTGCTGGATGGAAAGAAGAAGGAGGACTCACCAGGGAGGATTTCTGCAAGGCTCAGAGGGAATGCCCAGTCTTGGAGGGCATGAGGCAACAGGCTGAAGCCCAGGCAGAAGGTGATGCCTCTGGTAGTTGCCACATTTACTGGGAGGACAACTTCCTGGACAAAGAGCCAAAGGAACCGGTGCATGGAACAACAAGGGCCTTGGTGGTCCCCCAGTGCTACAGGTCCTTCCTACTGGGGCTGGCTCATAAAATGTCCTTGGCTGGACATCTGGGCCAGGGCAAGACCAATGCAAGGCTTGTCCCCCACTTTTACTGGCCCTAAATGAGGTCTTCAGATGTGTTCTGTAGAACCTGTGTTACCTGCCAGGCCAGTGGGAAGACATGACAGAAGCTAAAAGCTCTCCTGTCACCCTTGCCTGTCCTTGGCTCTCTCTTTAAGAGGTTGGGCATCAACAGTGTAGGGCCTATGGATCCCCAGACCACTTCTGGTTACAGGTATATCCTGGTTCTGGTAGATCACACCACTAGGTACCCAGAGGAAATACCTCTGAGGACTACTACTATACCTGCAGTGGCCAGGGCCCTGATGGGGCTTTTTATCAGAGTGGGTTTCCTCAAAGAAGTGGTGTTTGACAAGGGCACCAATTTTATGTCTGCATACATGTAGTCAATGTGGAAGCAGTGTGGGGTTACTTATAAGTTCTCTACACTCTATCATCCACAAACCAACAGGCTTGTTGAAAGATTCAACAAGACCCTAAAAGGCATGATTAGGAGCCTGCCTGAGGTTATGAGGTGTAAGTGAGACATACTTTTGCCATGCCTACTCTTCGCTTACAGGGAGGTACTGTAGAAGGAGGTTGGGTTCAGCCCCTTTGAACTCCTATACAATCTTCCAGGATGCTCCCCAGGATGTAGTGAACTGCATGCTGCCCTTCCGAAGTCAGATGGCCGTGTTGTTGAAAGCTAGCTTCGGACAAATTAGAGGCCAGCCAGGAAGTGATGAAGCAGTGGTACGACCAGATGGCGGCCCCTGTACACTTGCAACTTGAGCAGAAAATGTGGGTCATGGAACCTATGCAGCCCAGGGCCCTCCAAGACCGTTGGACAGGGCCTCACAAGATTGTTTAGCGGAAGGGGAGGCCACCTACTTGCTGATCCTCAAGACCCCCAGACACCCTCTAAGGGTTATCCACCTCAACTATCTCAAGCCCCATTATGAGAGATCTGAGGTCACCATGCTGTCGGTGACAGATGGAGGGGAGGAAGAGGAAAGTGAACCTCGACCCAACCTCTTAGCCTCCCAAAAGTAGGATGGGTCAGTGGAGTATGTAAACCTTTCCCCTACCCTGACTTCTGAACAGCAGAGGGGCAGTCAGCAGTTGCAGGGACAGTGTGCCTCTCTGTTTTCCCTCACTTCTGGGGTTACACACTTGTGTATCCATGCCATAGTCACAGGAGACAGCCCCCCCTGTCAAGAATAAAATCTACTGGCTGTCAGACAAAGTGAAGGCCAGCATTAAGGAAGAAGTTTCCAAAACTCTGGAGTTGGGATGATTGAACCTTCCAGTAGCCCCTTGTCAAGCCCTGTAGTGCTGGTACCAAAAGCTGACCCAAAGGGCACTACACCAGAATTCAGGTTCTGTGTAGGCTAAAAGGGGCTCATTTCAGTTACCAAAACTGATGCTCATCCAATCCCACTGGCGGATGAGCTGATTGACAGATTAGGGGCTGCCCAATTTGCAGGTACTTTTGACATCATATCAGGATATTGGCAAATTGCCCTAACTGAAGGAGCAAAGGAGAGATCAGCCTTCTCCATCCCAGAGGGCCACTACCAGTTTAGGGTAATTCCGTTTGGACTGAAGAACGCTGCATACTTGGATGAAATAGCTGTCTTCAGCAGTTGCTGAAAGGACCACCTCTTCCACCTCCAGCAAGTGCTTTAGGCCTTGTTCAGGCCTTGTGAGATGCAGGCCTGATTATCAAGGCAAGCAAGTGCCAGATGGGGCAGGGGACTGTGGTGTACTTGGGACACATGGTGGGCGAGGGAAAGGTGCAAACCCTCTAGGCTAAGATAGAAACCATCATGGCCTGGTATCCCCCCAAAACTCAGAAAGAGGTGAGAGCATTGGTAGGCCTCACCGGTTACTACAGGAGGTTTGTCAATGGGCATGGCACCACTGTGGCCCCACTGAAATGACATCAAAGAAACAGAACAGAAATGTGATCTGAACAGAGGCATGCCAGAAAGCATTTGATTCCCTGAAACAAACCATGTGCACAGCCCCTGTGCTCAAGGCCCCTGAGGTTTCTAAGGAGTTCATAGTTCAAACTGATGCTTCAGAGCATGACGTACAGGCAGTACTGTCACAGCTTAATGAGGAGGGCCGGACCAACCTATAGCCTTCATCTCCAGGAGGTTGCTACCCTGGTAACAGAAGTGGATTGCTATTAAGCGGGAAGCCTTTGCTGTTGTCTGGGCACTGAAGAAGTTTAGACCATACCTGATTGAGACTCACTTCCGGATTCAGACTGACCACAGGCCACTCAGGTGCTAATGCAAATGAGGGGTGAGAATCCAAAATTGTTGAGGTGGTCCATCTCCCTGCAAGGAATGGACTTAATGGTGGAACACAGACCTGGGTCAAACCACTCCAATAATGATGGTTGCTCTAGGTTCTTCTGCCTTAGTGCTGAGATCTCCCAAGAGGTTGGGTAGCTCCTCACTTTCAGCTGTGGGGGACACGTGTTGGACCTGTCAGCCTTAGGGTGGTCTTGCGACAAACATTTTGCGTGCTTTACCTCACTTTTTGCTGATCTGTTTTTGTTGGCCTTAAAACTCTGGACACTTCTCTTCTGCTAACCAGTGCTAAAGTGCATGTTGATCATTCCCCTAAAACATGCTAAAATTGGTGTATCACCTCACCAATTGACATATTTAATTTACTTAGAAGTCCCTAGTAAAGTGCACTATATGTCCCAGGGCCTGTAAATTAAATGCTACTAGATGGCCTGCAGCACTGACTGTGCCACCCACTTAAGTAGTTCTTCAAACATGTCTCAGACCTGCCACTGCATAGCCTGTATGTGCAGTTTGACTGCCATGTCGACTTGGCATCTAAAACCCCTTGCCAAGCCTTAAACTCCCCTTATAGTACATATAAGTCACTTGTGAGGTAAACCCTAGGTTGCCCCATAGAACAGGGTGCTGTGTGAGTAAAAGGCTGGACATGTACTTTTTAGTTTTACATGTCCTGGTAGTAAAAAACTCCCAAATGTATGTTTCACTACTGTGAGGTCTACCCCTCTCATAGGTTAATATGGGGGAACCCCTGATACATTTATTAAGTAGAATTACGGATTGAGAAGGAGTAGAATAGTCATGTCTGGTACCTATGGACCTGGGGTAATAAATCCTCTTCGATGGTAAAGTAGGATTTATGATTACAACTTTAAAAATGTCACTTTTAGAAAGTTGGCATTTGTTTGCTCTTAAGCCCTGTGTGCCTCTGCCTGTCTCCAATACATGTCAGGGGTAGGCAGTAGCGGTCCGTGGTAGGAGTGCCGGCCGGGCAATGACGTGGGGCGGGGGAGGGGCAGGGTGGGTGGTAGTAAACCACGGATTACGGCCGAATACAGGTAAGTAAACATTTAAATAAATAAAACGAATTTCGTTGCGCACACTGCATCTCATTTGGCGATGCAGCGCTCACAGCAAAATTCGTTTTATTTATTTAAATGATTACTTACCTGTATTCGGCCGTAATCCATGGTTTACTACCCCCCACCCTGCCACTCCTCCACCCCACGTCACCGCCCGGCCGGCACTCCTACCACGGACCGCTACTGGGGGTAGGTAACGGCTGGGCTTTGTGCCTTTCCTCTAGACAGTCACATACAAAGGGAGCTGAGGTGTGTCAGTCACATCATGATGGCCCATCACCAGGCTGATATGCCTTGGTGAGCAAGATGGGAGGGAGGAGCTGACACTTGTGCCTGAGTAGAGCTGTCCTTCTCCTCACACAAAGTGCTGCATATTCCCCTGTAGTGAGTCTCAGAGCCGGCTTTAAAAGCAGCTGTTGCAGAGTTCCTTGTGCATTCAGATTTGAGGCAGCAATAAAAATGTCAAGATAACTCTTGTGATTAATCTTCCTGCTAGAGAGAGAGATCGGTGTTTCGTCTAGTGACAGTTTTGACTCGCCATAAAGTAGCACAGAGGGTAATATGCTTGCTGCAAAGAACAGATCTGTATTTAAAGAGGATAGCTGGGTGGATTAGTAAAGCCAGCATTTACCAGCGCTTTAAAGCAAATAAAATGAATGCAGGAGAGGGGCCATGGATAGATGAGGAGCCCCGTTGCTGGGTGGTAGCAAGGGAATCTGAGGAGGAGGTCATGGGGGGGCGATAAAAAAGAAATGTTGCACTGGGGGCCACCAGCGCTAAGCCGGCCCTAGTGAGTCTGGACACTTCAAAGCCCTTCTTTGAAGTCTCTCCTACTTCAAAGGCACCACTGGGTATAAAAAAGTAGACTTTTGACCCCACCAAATCAGTACACATTTGGACCTGTGGATGCTCTGCCAGGAAGAAGGACTGCTATGTTGCGGAAGGACTGCTACTCTGTGGGTCTGCTGCTCTGGAAGAACTGCTTTTCTGCTGTGCTGACCTGTCTGCTGCCCTGTCTGCCTGGGTGTAGGAAGCTGGCTCTCTGTATAGAGCACGAAAAAATGAAGTACACTGTGCAGAGTCCAGTAAGAAAGGCAAAAGTAGATAATACTAACACTCTATTTGTGGTAGTGTGGGCAAGCAGTTAGGCTTATCAGAGGGTAGTTCTAAGACCAAGAACTTTGTTCACATGTAATTACTTATTTTCTTATGAATCATTAAAGTTTGAAAAATAACTCACTATTGTACGCATTTACGCACAATGCATTCCCATGGGAGAAACTTCAAAAATGTATAAAAAAAATCATACAGTCAGTTCTAGGGGTTTACCTTCGAAGTTTACGATGGCAGCAGGCAAAGATCCAATGTTCCACCAGCGGATCGTCAGGAGCATCCCGGATTCGGCTGGGACCAGGATGCTGAGGTCGTTGGTAGCTGGTGCACTACAGAGAAGGGGGTGCCACCTAAAAACAGGCTGCACAGGGGGACATAGAGGTAAGTCAGGGGGACCCCAAATGAGGGATCAGGTCACAAGGGCCTCAGGACCATGGGAGCACAGCTGGTTCATTGGTACCCATACCGGGAGATATGGGTGCAGTGCAGGTAGGTCAACCGGGCTCTGTGCGTCAAGATGGTCTTCACGGTCAGGGGCAAACAGCTTGCAGGGACGATTTCCAGACGGCTGGGACACTCACAGAGTGGGTCTCAGGGGTCTTGATGTCCTTTGACAGGTGCTTGCTTCCTGGGAACTTTAAGTCCAGATTGGACTCTTCGTCTCGGTGTTGGTCGCAGGTGGTCTGGTATCCCGAGGATTGGTACGGCATGGCTCTGATAGGTCCTGGTGTCTTCACACTCACTGCAGAGACAGAATTGACTTCCCAGAGCATGAGTACCTCTTCCTGAGCATCTGCAGCATTGGTCATGCCAGAGAGCTGCAAGTCAATAGGCTGGAAACTGCAGGTTCGGTGTCTGGGGTCTGCAGGGGAGTAGCTCCTCTACTCCATGGGAGTTCTGGGGTGATTTTCGAAGGTCTGGCAGTCCTCTGGGGTTTTTAGAGTTCTCACAGTGGCAGGGCAAGACAGCACACCACGATGATTGAGTCTTCGCACTGGCAGGCAAGGTTTCGCGCCCAAAATCCACAGCAGGCACTCGGTTCTCGGGTTCAGCAGCTCTTCTTTGTCTGGTTTGTTCTTAGGTCCGTTGAATTTGAAGTTCAGGGTCCAAGGGTGCCTTATAAATACTCAATTATGGGGCATTAATGGGGGTGACAGGTAGTAGCCAATGGGCTACCTACTTTTAGGGTGTCCACACCCTCTATGTGACCACTTCCTTTGGGAAGGGACACAACCCTGACCCTGATAGGCTAATTCCCTCCATCCCAAAATGGAGTAATTTGAAAAGTGGGTTCCACCTCACCTGCCCCACCTTAGGAGTGGTGCTGGCTGAATGTGGGCACGCCTCCTAATCTAACTAATTTTCCCGCCTGTCCTTAAGCCAAATGTAGAGCAGAAATGGGGGGTTGACATCCTTCACTAACTGGAGGTGCTTGGGTTGCATTTCAAAGGCATCATCGCCTTTGAAGCTTCCTGCCTTGGAATACCATTCCATCCTGGAGGAGGTGTGAAGCACCACCACCCAGAGCAGGAATTGTTCCAGCCTCTGAGAGTACAGGCTTTCATCCTATGAGGTCAGAAACATGTCTGGTGGTGGCCGGCTGGTTAAGACTAGTCAGAGACCACACCAGTGTTTGGTAGGTTTTCAAGGGGTGCCTCTAAGGTGCCCTCTGTGTGGATTTATTAAGATGAGATGTTTGGTACCAAACATCCCTGGGTACAGGGAATCCATCATGGTGCCAGGGAACTTATAATGACAGGTGCCCAGCCCATGGACTCTCTATGGCTTCCCTGTGCACTTAAAATATCCAAGAATGGACTCAGATATTGTAGAGTCAGATCTGCTCAGGCAGATAGGATCACACATGGAATATACTGCACCCTGCATTAGGGCTCTAAGGCCTACAGTAGGGGTGACTTACCTATATCTCATACAGTGTCTGTGGGCATGGCACACAGGAATGTGTCCCATGTCGACTCTTCACTTCGAATGTATGACGATAGAACGCATGCATTCACATCGCATGCCATTAGATTGCGGTTTTTCCAACGCAAGTCGTTACAACGACTTTCGTTGGAGGGCGCTGGACTTAGGAGTAGTTTAATTTACTATTCCAACTCCAGCCTACGTACAGTATGGAAGGTGTTGGATAGTAAATTAAACTATTACTTGTCCTATAGCGCCCTCCAGCGCAAGTCGTTGTAACGACTTTCGTTGTAAAAACCGCGATCTAATGCATGCGATGTAATGCATGCGTTGTGAAGGTTGTTTCCCTTCACTTTTCTCCGCACCAAGACACACAGCCTGCAATGGCAGTTTCCAGGGTCTTGGTGAAATGTCCCTAGGGTGGCACAATTGGTCCTGCAGCCTTAGTAGATCCTCTTCAGTCCCAATGCCCTAGGTACCAGGGGTACCATTTACATGGACTTACAGGGGTGGCTGAAGTTGTGCCAATTGTGGTACAGTTTTGGGAAAGAGCTCTGGCACTGGGAACCTGGTTAGCAGGAACCTAGTGCACTTTCAGTAGAAATCACATCATGTTTCAGGCAAAAAGTGGGGGCTAACCATGTCAAAAGTGGCACTTACCTACACTGGGTGAGAAGGACTGGACTTTCACCACTTGAACCCAAAGTGGTTTAAAGGGCTTGTCTGCTTGCCTCCTGTTCTGCAGTCTCAAGGACATCAAAGGCTGCCTGCAACTCTCCAACAGGACCTGGACTTAGCTGGCTGTGGGTTCTACCCTGCCAAGTGCTGCCAATCCAGTCCTGGGCCCTTGGAATTGGGTTTTTCTGTGCTGTTCAGCAAAAACCCACGCGGTCCCAGCTTTGCGCTGGTCAGAGCCGATGCATTCTTTTTACGCCGATGCATCGCTGCTTCAAGGACTCCACAGCATTGACAGCGCAGCTGAACAGTTACGTCTTGCCTTCATTGCTGAAGCTCAACGACGACACTGGACCTGACAGAGCGGCTCGACGATGGCGCATTCCCTTCATCTCCAAAGCTCAACGATGATGTGAGACTGCATGAGTTGGCGCTGAAGCATCACCTACAATCCTTTGGATTGACAATGGCGCATCGCCTCCTCCGTTCTTTGCAGTTGCTTTTCAGTGTCAACGCTTGTTTTCTGTGAAGGTACTGTTTTAGCGGCGCCTGCGATGCTTCTGTATCCAACCCACGCTCCATTGCGGTCAGCTTAGCTTTTCGGATTTGACCTGGTACAGCACGACCAGATTGCCCCGTTTCGCACTTTATGACTCTAAGCTCTGTATTTCAAGATATTCTTTAAAAATTCATAACCCCGGTTCTACGTATTGGATTTGTGTCATTTTGGCCTTGTTTTGTTCATAAAATGAAGCTCTATTTTTCTAACTTGGTATGGATTATTTTTGTGTGGTGTTTTCACTGTTTTACTGTAATAAGTAAACTTTGCACATTGCCTCCTAAGTTAAGCATGCATGCTCTTTGCCAAGCTACCAGAGGATGAGCACAGTTAACTTAGGGAGTGTTTCTGACTTACCCTGACTAGAGTGGTGGTCCATACTTGGACAGGGTGTATACCTCTGCCAAGGAGCAACCCCATTTCTAACACTCTGCTAGGTAGAAGGACTGATACTCTGCTTGACTGCTGCTCTGAAGGACTGCTGCCCTGCTGTACTGACCCCCTGCCTGCTACCCTCTGCCTGGGTGAGAAGGACTGGAACTGCATCTCTTGAACCAAAACCCCAGTGACTCCAAGGGCAAGTTGCCAGGCCTCTGGACTTGAGCCTCAGGGACAGAAGGCTCCAACAACCTTGCTCCTGCACCTGGCCATCTGTGCGTCTACCCTGCCAAGTGGGGCCACTCCAGTTCTGGACCCTTGGAAGTGGGCCTAAGGTGCTCTGCTGCCTCTGTGGATCCTGTGGAACCGACACATCTCTTCTGCTGCACGACGCAATCCCGAGCAGAATGAACACATCACTGCTGCTGCATGGAATCAGAAACACCACAAAGACTCACATCGTATCGCAGCCCGTTACCTCATAGGAACCTCCACTGCGGGATGCATCCTTGGTGCTGGCCCTCTCACCCTTCGTCAAAGGCAGCCTTGACGACGATGCCAGACACCACATCGCAACCTTGCAGCTCCTTGGATCTGATGCATCACACTGACTCTCCAATGCATCCCAACTACAGACTTCGCATAGCAACCCTTGTCGATGGGATCTTCGATGACGGCACAGCCGGACCTCCCATAGCAGCCTCACCACTTCTCGGAACCGATGCATCGCTTTGGTTGCGCAACGCATCTTTGACGCAGATCCTCACTACGCTCCTCAAACCCGGATTTAAGGTACTTCGTTCAGCTGGCTTAACTGGGCCACTGTAGCCAGCTTGTGCTCCATCATGATCGACCTGAACTTATGGCTTTGTCCCGGCCAGCACAACCAGATAGCCACAGTTGGCGCTTTATGTCTTTTGGTACTATTTTTACTAAAGCCTTTTTAGTTGAATAGCCCCGGTTCTACTGATTGAATTTTTGTCATTTTGGTCTTTTTTTATTTATTAAAAATTACTCTATTTCTATCGAGCAGCGCGGGGTCCTGGGTGTGGGCCCCCTCCGCAGCTCCTTGTCCTGGACCCTGGTTCTGAAGCACCCTGGGTGCAGAAAGCCATTCAGTGGAGGGTGGAATCGGCCGCATTTGTTGAGCGGCACGGGGTCCCGGCTGGGCCCCCTCCATCGCTCCTTGTCCTCGATCCCAGCCCTGCAGCACCCCCGAGGCCACACTGGACCTCCGCCACTAGGACCCACACGGCCGGCTCTGTGCCTCTAGCCCCAACAGCGCCCCCACCATCGGGACCCGGGGGAGCAATATCGGCCGCACCTATCGAGCGGCATGCGGTGGCTGGTGCCGGGCTCCCTCCTCTGCCTCATCGCCCCGGCGCTGCTTCTAAGGGGGGTCCTGCCCGGGCCCTGCTGGCCCCGATTGCCTGCTCCTGTGCTTCTGCCCCGGGTGTGTTGACTTGAGCTGTGGTCTGGCGGCACCCTCTCTGAGCTGGATGAAACTTTGTTCTTATTGAATCGGCCGCCACTTCGGGCGGCGAGGGCCGGGGTGTCCGGACCTGCTATTGGCCTGTCCCTTAGGGTTGGTGGGCCTGCGCGCGGTTGGGTTTGGTGCCCGGGCCTGAGTATTGATGGCTTGGGTGCTGGGCCTCTCCCGCCGGGGGCCGTCTGCCCCGTGGGCCCCTGTCCCGCAGCTGGCTGGACGGTCGGGACCCCACATTCGCGGCCGAGATGGGTAGAGACCACGCCCCGAAGATGCCCGCTCCGCAGACTCAGACCAAAATGGACCAGTACACTACCGCTGAGCAGAATCCAATGGAGGGGGCTTCTGGCGGTCCTTCCCTTGCCGGAGGAGACTTATCGGCCATCCTGCAGGCTATCAGCACCTCCCGGGCCTCGGTGGAGGGAAAGATCGGCGCGGTCCGGGTGGACATGGGCCTTATCCACCAGGATCTTCGCAACGCCATGGCGAGGATTTCGGAGGCGGAATCGCGTCTCTCCACAGCTGAGGACGAATTGGGACAGTTGAAAACCCAGGTGGCCCGTCTGCAGAATCAAACCTCGGAACTGCATCATCGAGCAGAAGATGCAGAAAACCGCTCGCGACGGAACAACTTACGTCTAATAGGTTTCCCCAAAGGGGTTGAGCAGGGGCGGGCAAACACCTTTGTGGAGAATTGGGTAAAGTCATGGATACCCAAAGACGCCCTCTCTGTGTGGTTTGAAGTCGAGCGCGCTCATCGATCCTTGGCGCCTAGGCCTCCTCCCGGGGCCCCACCTCGCCCCATCATCCTCAGGATTCTCAACTTTCGGGACAGGGACGCTATTCTTAGAGAGGCCCGGGCCCAGGGTCCCCTGAAATACCAAAACAGCACTATTATGCTCTTCCCAGACTATACGAGAGAGGTGCAGGCCCAGCATCACTGGTATGCAGACGTCAAGCAAAAACTCCGCAATCTGGGATTGAGATACGGCCTCCTCTTCCCGGCTCGACTCAGAGTGGTCTTTCAGGGCAGAACAGTATTTTTTGACACCCCGCAGGCTGCCTGGACTTGGCTCACTGAGGATCGGCCTCTCCGGGTCCGTTCTGCTTCCCCTCCCTCCTTGTCTGATCCTCCACCGACACGTTCATCTCCCCCCAAGCCACCGTGGAGACGCACCCGGTCCCGCAGGAGGGGGGATCGGCGAGGGGAGTCGGCGCGATCGCCGGGACTCGGATCCCAGTTGTTGATCTCTTCCGAGGCTCCTCCAGCTCCTAACAATCAAAGCCGAGCCAGTTCGTTGAGTGACCTGAGCCGTGGTCCAGACCCCTCTGGGGCACTGCGCCCCGCCTTGTCAGACTCTGACCTCTCTAGAAGCCCCGCACTCCAGGGATCCGGTGAGGACACTGGAATCTGAGTAGTAGATGTCCACGAGGCTGGAGCTGAGGCAGAACTTTTCCGAGACTTTACGTTAATAAGCAGCTGATGATACTATGACATCCGTCAATATGGAGGGGTCCATCATTGCCACGAACTGCCCGGCTAAACGTTTTAGCTTAGCTATCTGTTATTGTTAATTTATCTATTTTTCAGGGTGACAGATGCTTCAGTTTAGGAAGTATAGGGTGGGGGGTGGTGGGTGGAATTGGAGGGGGGAGGGCCGTTGTCCTCCGATTTGTTTTTGCTCTAGCTCCGTTTGAGCTTTTGTTTTCTGTTTTTAATGACAGCCTGCCAGTTGCACACATCGTCGCTACCGACAGACAACATACTACCTTGTGCATGCCACACCCTCCTAGCCTTGCTGCGATGCACCGCCCCCTCTGGGATCCAGGCCCCTTTGGCCCTCCCGGCCCTCACTCCACATGCTACCCAGATGTCCAGCAACGGTAGACCTCTTCACGTCCTGTCATTGAACGTGAATGGCTTGCTGGATCGCATCAAACGCGCAGCGGTCCTCAGATACACCCAACGCCATGCGTCCGATGTGCTCCTCTTCCAAGAGACTCACCTCCTGGGGACCCACTGCCCATTTTTAGCAACATACGGGTTTGACAGGGTGTGGCACTCCGGTTTCGTGAGGGGCTCCCGGGGAGTAGCTATACTAATCCGGAGGGGCCTTCCCTTCACCCCTACATAGGTGACGACCGACGCACAAGGCCGCTATGTATCCATATCTGGTAGGCTAGAAGGTCACACCTTGAACTTAATCTCAACATACATCCCGCCCGCCACACTTCCCTCTACTCTCCGCCAACTTACAGCTGTAATCTCCGCTTTGCCCCTGGGTCAGACAGTAATTGAGGGCGACTTTAATGCAGTTATGCAACCGTCACTTGACACTACCGGAGAACCGTCCTCATCGCGCCTCTCTCACTCCAAGAGACTGTCGGACTTGTTGGCTGCCCTTGGTCTATGCGCGCCTGGAGGATTTGGAATCCCTGAGGGAAACAATATACCCACACTTCGGCGGCCCACCACACACACTCTTGCATCGATTTACTCCTCCTGCCCGCCACCGATTGTCAACAGGTCTCTCACATTTCTATTCTCCCCCGTGGAGTCTCGGACCACTCAGCCATTTTGTTGTGCCTGGGTGACTCTACTCCCGGAGCTGGAGTGGACGCTTAACATTGCACCCCTGGTCGCGATAGCCAAAGCCGACCTTAAGCGCTGGCAAACCCTCCCACTTAACCCCCTTGGAAGAGGGGCACTCTTTAAAATGATAATCCTCCCCCGCTTCCTATACATTATTCAGAATACCACCTGTTATCTCCCAGGTAGTTGGTTCCAAGACTTTGACGGAGTAATTACTAAGTTCCTGTGGGGGGGTGGGAGGCCGCGCATGGCCCTGGCCCGCTGCCGGATCCCGCCCTTTGATGGGGGCCTGGGAATGACAAATCTTCATCTCTACTACCTAGCTACCAGACTCCTTGTCATCCATGACTGGTTCACCGAGGGTGGGCTGACCCGGCCTATTGGACTGAGCTTCGAACTATGGACTTCCTGCAACTCCAAACCTACTTGTACGGGGCCCCCATTCCACAGGCGATCCCACCTGTCACCAGAGCCGTCCTAGTAGCCTGGCGCTCTGCCCTGCAATATACGCGGTTGGACAAGCGACTCACTCAACACACACCTTTGTGGCATGGCACGTGGCTGCGGGAGGTCTCAACCCTTGCAGACTTTCGGCAATGGGATCACGCGCGCAGCAACGAGACAGATTCTGTAACTGACTTGATTGCCATAGGAGCGCCTGGTAAAGGGCTCCTACCACAGTATTCTTTTAATTCACTCGTTTTTAAGAAAGTTTTTATTGACCTACTGTATCTTTGCACTACCTCCATTTGCACTAATTGCTCTTACCTCGCTCAGCTTGCACATAATCCCCGGTCCACCGCCGATTTTTCGGTTTGCGTGGAGGGATCTACGTGCTACAGGAAGTGTTCGTTACTTCCGGTTGGCCCTTCAATCAGCTGATCAGCAGCTGATCTCTACCGGACATAGAAATAGATGCCTCTCCCCTCGCGCAGCGGACGCGCGCAGCAACGAGACAGATTCTGTAACTGACTTGATTGCCATAGGAGCGCCTGGTAAAGGGCTCCTACCACGGTATTCTTTTAATTCACTCGTTTTTAAGAAAGTTTTTATTGACCTACTGTATCTCTGCACTACCTCCATTTGCACTAATTGCTCTTAACTCGCTCAGCTTGCACATAATCCCCGGTCCACCGCCGATTTTTCGGTTTGCGTGGAGGGATCTACGTGCTACAGGAAGTGTTCGTTACTTCCGGTTGGCCCTTCAATCAGCTGATTACGCCAAAGGCAAGCCCGTCTGCGCCCGTCCGCGCCTGGATCGGGCCTAGGGCCTTATCCCTTGGCCCGCCAAGACCAAACCTGCAAACTACCATTCGAACCTAAACTAGTAATCAACTCAAAAACATATCAAGTACACTCATGGACTTTCAAACCTGTCCCTGCTTTACTTCAGATATCTTATCTGCCCAAATCTTCGTCACATGTCCGAGATGTCCACCTAAACCCACTCTTAATAAAACTCCGTCGGCCTTTAACAACCTCCAGACATCTACCACACACAGAACGATTTGCGCAGCCCTCATCAACGCGCGCTCCCTTCCCAAACACAAGTACGAAATACTCACTCTCCTTGAAAATAATAAATTAGATCTCCTATTCATAACAGAGACCTGGGGTGATCCTTCCTCAGGACCGGACTTTGCAACAGCTACCCCTGAAGATTTCTGCGTCAGGAGATTAGATAGAAACAACCAAAAAGGCGGTGGATTAGCTCTAATTCTTCGAAACAATTACACAGTTAGAACAGAAACAATTCCGACAAAAAATTGTGAAGCCTTTTTCTTTACCATCTCACTCACTAATTCCTATACATTTAAAGGCATCCTACTATATCGCCCACCTGGATTGCGAGCACAATTCCTTTCATCACTAGGCCTCTTAGCTGAACCATCAGCAGGAGAAACCAATTTTACCATCTTAGGCGACTTCAACTTTCATCTGGAGGCCAATAATGATGATGACACCTTAGCCATACTATCAGAATTCAACTCAATAGGACTTTCACAATTAGTCACTACTCCTACTCATTTGGCTGGACACACACTCGATGGACTATTCACAAATAATAAACATATTGTTTTAACACATGTTCTCCCTTTATCCTGGACCGACCACTCCGCGGTCTTTTTCAACATTAATATCGAACGCAGTATCCACAATAACATCAAAACCTCCCACCCTACGCAGTTCAAAGCTTGGGGCAGCATTTCCCCTGAAGATCTAAAACTGCACCTGCTGGCCACTCATCAAAATCTACCGGAAAACCCAGAACAGGCAGCCTTGCAATACACACAATGGCTTCATTCCGCCATTAACACTCTAGTACCGCTAAAAAACGCCTCAAAAAACAGAAAGACCCCCTCCGCTCCCTGGTTCTCGGAAGCACTAAGGCTAGAAAAACAGAAATGCAGAAACTCGGAACGACATTGGCGCCGAAATTACGACAGTATTATGAAAATACGGTATAATGAAGCATTGTCCAAATATAAACATCTTCTAATCACAGAAAAAGTAAATATTACCTAAATCAAATTGAAACAGCGCAAAACTCTGTGAAACAGCTATTCAAGGTAGTCACCAAGCTCTCAGGACCAGATACCAGCTCTCTTATACCCCCCACACAGCATTTCTGTGACTCTCTCGCTTCGTTCTTTCAAGAAAAAGTTACCGACATCTATTCTAACTTCTCAACCCTCTCCTCGACAAACATCCATAGTATCATCACTAATGAAGACTCGCACCCCACTGACGTTTCACCATCACACATCTCCAATCATTCCTTGTTTTTAGAATTCAATCAGGTCACTACAGAACACATTACTGACCTTATATCCACTATTAAATCTGGCTCCCCCAATGACCCATGCCCCCCCACCATAATAAAATGTATCCCGGAGATCATAGGTCCCGAACTAACCAACATCTGCAATCTAATGTTTACAACAGGAATATACCCTTCCATTTGGAAGGAGACCATTATCAAACCTCTACTTAAGAAACCTAATCTTAACCCTACAGAGACTAAGAACTATAGACCTATTGCAGGCCTCCCTCTCCCTGCAAAGATCATCGAAAAGGAGATGAATACCCAGCTAGCCAGTTATATTGAAATAAACAACCTCCTAGATGACACCCAATATGGCTTCAGGAAGAGCCACGGCACTGAAACTGCCCTCATCAAAACATCCGATGAAATCAGGATGATTCTTGATAAGGGAGGTGCCGCGGTCCTGGTACTGCTGGATCTCTCAGCGGCATTTGACACGGTCGACCACTCCACCTTACTCGACCGTGTCACAGCCATAGGTATTAAAGACAAAGCAAAGGCCCTTCTAACATCCTTCCTGTCCAACCGTACACAACGAGTAAGGCTTGGCAATTTTAATTCCCCTTCCTTCGCACTACCATGCGGAGTCCCGCAGGGATCTTCGCTAAGCCCTACCCTGTTTAATATTTATGTGTCAGATCTGGCTCGAATCATTAAATCTCACAACCTGCGTCTGACGTCCTACGCTGACGACACTCAGATAGTGTTGGAGATCTTTAATAATGGTAAGTCTGTCTCGGAAAACTTCAAAGAAGGAATGTGTGCCATCAGCACTTGGATGGCACACAATTGTTTAAAGCTGAACTCCGAAAAAACCGAGGTGATGATCTTTGGAAAGCTCTCCCCCAGTTGGTCCCCTTCTTGGTGGCCTGCAGAGTTGGGCCCACCTCCACTGCCTGTTTCTAAGGTCAAAAATCTGGGAGTCCTGTTTGATGAAAAACTTTCTTTCAAACATCACGCCAACTCGGTCGTCTCATCATCCTTTTTTTACCATCAGGATGATAAAGAAACTTCTGCCTTACCTTCCTCGTAACGCAGGCAAGACTCTCATTAGCACACTTGTCATGTCTAAGATAGACTATTGTAATGGCTTACTAGTCAATGCCCAGGAAGGTGTCATACACAAATTGCAGATGGTGCAAAATGCAGCAGCAAGAATTCTTACAGGCACTCCTAAGTTCAAACCTATCTCCAAGGAGCTTCGACAGTTACACTGGTTGCCCATCAAATGCAGAATAAAGTTTAAGGCCCTCTGCATTGCCTATAAGGCTATCCACGATACATGACCTAAATTTCTCAAACAAAGCCTATGCCCCTACATACCCACAAGATCTTTACGATCTTCTTCAGCTTATCTGCTGACTGTGCCTAGAACTAAAAAGGCAACCTGGGGTGACAGAAGATTCACTGTCGCCACTGCCAAACTTTGGAACACACTCCCTTTACATCTCAAAACCATTCCTACATTGCTTTCCTTCCGTAAACAATTAAAAACCTGGTTATTCAATCAATAAACATTCTCTCCTTCTTTCTCTCAACTCAGCGGTCCATACCGCCGAGACACCCAAGGGTATTTGTGCGCTCAATAAATTGCCTAAATAAATAAATAAATCACGTCGGGATCTCGCTCCTTGGAGACGTCTGGGTGGGAGATCACCTCAGGACCTTCCCTGACCTACAACAACGTCATTCTCTTCATGCCTCCCAATTTTATAGATATCTGCAGCTCTGCCACGCTCTTACTGCACACATTCCACCAGGTACGACGATTCCCGAATTCAGCCCGTTGGAAGCCCAGGTCATGATGGGGAACTTGGGCAGGGGAGGAGTGTCGCGGATTTACCGCTCCCTAGTGAATAACGGCCCCATTACCCTGGACTCGCTGAGATCCCGCTGGGAGGGTTGGTTGGGTCCCCTAGAAGAAGCGGACTGGTGCGACGCCCTTATGGCTCCCAAAACCCTTACGACCTCCTCTAAACTCCATCTCATTCAATTCTACTATCTCCACATGGCTTACCTTACCCCTGTGCGCCTATATAAGGCGGGACTGCACCCCTCCCCAGACTGCACACGATGTGGCCAAGCCCCGGCCGATTTTTTCCACATGGTCTGGTTGTGCCCTGGTCTTGCCTCGTTTTGGTCGGGCGTGGAATCTGAGCTTACACAGACTCTGGGTTGTCATGTTCCCCATGACCCCTTACGCCTTCTTTTGGGGGTATTTGATGGTCTAGACGGCTCCAGAGCCGACAAGCACTTTCTGGGCACGGCAGTGGTGGTAGCCAAGCGAGACATCGCAGCAGCCTGGGCTCAGGCCAAACCTCCAACCCTGCGAAAATGGCGACGGGGGGTGGACTGGTGCGCGACCCAGGAAGAACCTCTCTTTGAGGCCCAGGGATGCCCCGGGAAGTTCCACAAGGTATGGGGCAAATGGCTGAATTTACTGTTTTGAATTATTTGCTCTGATTTTCTTATACATTGCCATACTGCCTTTTATATGGGATGGCTTGCCCGAGTACTTCAATTATGATTGTGGTTTTTGTGGTATGTTAGAAATGATCTCTGATTTACCAAGCAATCGTATGCTGTCATTTTGTGAATTTGTTTCTCAAATGCAAATAAATTTGATTATCAAAAAAAAAAATTACTCTATTTTAATATTTCTGTGCACAATAACTTTACACATTGCATCTGAGTTGAGCCTGACTGCTCTGTGCAAATCTACCGAAGGGTTAAGCACATGTTAATTTAGGGTTTGCTTGTGACTTCACCCTGAGAAGAATTGTGGTTTCTGCTTGAGAAGAGTTTCATTCCCTCGACCAGTAACCCAATTTTCAACAAAAGTGTGTTGTTTTAAAGCTCCCTTGGAGGAAGCTTAAGCCTATACCTGATAGGCAAAGTCATAGTTACAAAAAATAAATTGTGATTAAACAGTATTTTTATGCACTATATAAGCAATTCATTAGTGTGCAAAGGACACATTTGATCATATTGCATCACATTGCAGATGCTTCAACATAACAGAGCAGTGAGGGTGAATAGTGACGTTTGTGAAATGTTGTGCACTGGTGTTATACATACAACAAATATACAATACTAGGGGAAATTACTTTTAACCAAGGTGATCATCAGGACAGAAACATGGAAGCAACCAGTATTGAGTGGTAAATAACTGTTAGAGATGTTTGAATTATATGTCCCCCTTGCTCAAGACACTATTATGAGGAGTCGACCGAAAGAAAAATAGGGATGCTGCCAAAGGTTGAAATCCAGCACCATCGATAAATCAGTGTGAGGACCCTCAAACATAGTGGCCCCCTCTGCAGACTGTGGCTGTGGTGAAAGCTGTCATTAACAGCTTTCACTACAGTCAGTGTCTGGCTCTATAACATAATATGCTGTGTCTGCCACAATGCAGATAAAATAAGCAGCCTAGTAGGAATGTCCAGGGTACTGCAGGAGCCTCTAAATAAATGAAGGTAAGAATTGAAAGTGAACCTAAAGAAGGAAAAATAAAACACGAAAGGACTGGCTAACAGACCAGACCCTGAAGTAAGCTCATTTTCAGGCAGATCTGCAAATGAGATCATGCACACTGCCATTACTCACGGGGCAACAGCGTAAGTTACAGAAATGGACTAGCCTATTGCCCCATCCAGAATGTTGCCATTTAGAGAAGCAGAATGTGAATGATACTCAAAAAGACAGAAGAGTGTTGACCCTAAACCATCTATGTATGTAGATGATGTAGAGTTTTTTGCTGTATTTTTTAATTATAGGGCCTGGCAGTAAACAAGTCTGGTGAGGCTCTCTGAAGAAGATTCCATAAGGACTATCACAGTGGAATTCTTGTTCCTCCAGCATATGAAAAAGGAAGTAAACAACACCAAAATTATTTATTACTACTGTAGCCATGAGATTCCATGTAACAATATGGCTTTATCCCTGGCTTGTCTCCATAACCAACTAAGGCCTACTGTAAACAACTTGAGCTTTTTCACAAGGCAGCTATCAGCACAGAATCATAAAATAAGAATATGTACAAAATTACGGTTGGCAAAGCAATATTCAACCCTTCCTAAAAAAACATAACAAGGATTCTCAATGTGCAAAGGTGTCCAGAGGATTAGTCACAGGGGACAATCAACAGCCAGTCTTTTCCTACTTTAGTAATCTGTGAGATTCCCTGTAATACATGTTTATAAGCTTCAACATGGTGAAATGATAATCCAACCTTAAAGGGTGTTGACTCTAACATATGCTTTTCGCGATAAATAAGGCAGACCTGCAGCCTTGTCATAACTTTTCACAATAAACAAATCTGTCCTACATTCTCAATCAATGGCTTGTCCCCATAGCCAACTCAAGCTCTGTTAAATTGAGCAGTATCTTTTCGCAGGAAAAAGTGCAGTCCACAGTTTAAGCCCAATAAATATACTTTGAATGTAAAGGCAAAAATATTGACAAGGAAGATATAGAAGACCCCCAATATTGGTAAAATATAGGTAAGTGTTGTGAATTTGAACTATTATGCACTTTATTAACTTTAAAACATGCATTAATTTTAAAAACAATATTACATTTTAGAAAACTATACTTGTAATATAAAAAATATTAAAAATGTATAACTTAAGCACATAAATATATTCTTTAAAATACTTTAAAAAAATACTAAACAATATTTTTCGAAATTAAATGTATTATTCAAACATAAATAAGAAAAAGCTATACAGATAATAACTACATTGTTGGCCCCCATACCCCTTCAGTGGAATGCATATTCTACTATAACATTCAGATGTTGAATGATGTGTCAAAGTCCTGTCTGCACACTCCCTTCCCACCTTGCAGTAACAAGTGTGTTCAGTCTATATGAAAACTGGGTGCAACATGTTTTATATTACAGTTTTTTGTATATATTTTTTATGTGTACTTTCCCCGTTGTTCAGGTTGAAGTGGTAATAGTAAATCTAACTCCTCCAGAGACCAATGATAATCCTTAGCCACAATATTCAATTTTTTAGGCACTGCCTGTAACACATTCAATGGGCACTAACCTGTACACTACATTGCATCAGGTAGATACTAACCATTAGATTGCACTGCATCCTAGGAACACTAATCCAATACATGCATCCAATGGACACTAACCCACCATGCAAAATTGCAACCCACAGGCAAACAATTACCAAGCTAAACTGCATTCTGAATACACTAACATACCATGCTGTGCTCACTCTGCAGGACCCAAACCTACTCCCCTGCGCTATGGCCTAAAAGCACTGTCATAAAACACTGCATTAAATAGTAAAGATTTAAGCTCACCATAGTGCACTGTAGTCTAGGGACCCTCAATTAACAGACTCCAATGCATTCAATAGGAACAAATCCATCCCATTTCAGTGCAACATAGGGACACTAAACCACCCCTCTTCACTGTAGAGATGCTAACAAAGCAAATACACTGCAATCTAGGGAAACTGCCTTATTACATTTGAGTGGACCAATCTCCACTATGTCCTATGGGCATTAATCCACTGCATTGTACTGCAAAGACACTATCCAATTATATTGAGCTGAATTCTTCATGTATGGATAGATCTGGGATCAGATGCTCTCTGAATCTCAAATAATTATGTTGCAGGCTTTCTTGGTCTGTTTCCTCAGTAAAAGTCAGCTCAGCAATGAATGCAGTTTTTTGAGTCCTCCAAAAAACTGCATTCATGTGTTATTTGCTGAGACAGAATGTATTTGTCCCTTGGACTGACAAGATCTCATTCCTCCATTCGGGTAACTCAAAATATTAAAACTGCTTCTGGTGTTTGTTGGAGTTCCAGTTTATTGACAAAGTTACATTTTTACCCTTGTGCCAACTTAATTTTGACCATAGATGCAAGTAAATTGTATTGTATTACTGTTGTAGTATATCATGTAATGCACACGCGGTAGTCCAGTCAGGACCAGTTCTTCAAATAGAATCAGTTCAGTACAGTATTTGCATTCTCTATTGCCTTTCTCCTCTTCTATTTTTATGGTTCCAAAGGTCTAAATCAGACCAGGAAATTCCTGTTCAACGTCTCTAGCAGACTCAGCTTTTCAGGTAGTTATTGGCAGAAGCCTATGTGTTGTCCCCTAATCCGGTGGTAAACAATGTTTTGAAAGATTGACTCTACTGGATTTAACACCCTTTTGGGCCTCTGTGTGGGAGTAGACCTCTTTCAATACCTGCTAAAAAACATTTCATAATTTGTTCCAGTATCTTGAATCCAGATGCACAGACAGTTGATGTTGTTTTCATTCCAATGGGGTTCATGTCTTCTTTATACCTTTTCTTCTACCTCTGCTTATTCCAAAATTCTAAGGGAGTTGGTGAAGATTGAACAAAAGAATGGTGGCACATGTTTCGTGGTAGTTCAGTTATGTCTTCAATGCCTAGGTGACTACTACATCAGCTGGAATGCATCTGGCTTGAATTCTGTAGATACCTTTTTTCCCTCTCAAACTCCACTTTTTCCCTGAGACGTGTCTTCACCTTCAATTGATCATCTGGATGTTGGACGCCATCATAAGTGTCTTTTATGGAAAATGACAATAGCAAAACCACGTTCATGAAGTTCCAATATGCAACAGTGCTTTAACATTAAGCCTATTTCCAGCCCAGGCATGTCAAAAGGGCTTTCTGGGCCTTAGAATGTGAGGCAGGGAAAATGCTAGAGCTTTTGGGCAGGAGATATAAAGTGGGTCTGCACTAGTTCAGCATTTGGCATATAATGTTATTTAAAGCAATCGGGGGGATAACCAAGGTTTAATGCTATGATAGTAGATTATGTCTTGTATCCTGATGCCCTTGCTAAACTCTTTTTTTTAGAAGCTTATATTTTTCATACAGCCTATCAGCATTCTTTCTGTGCACCCCTATCAGATATTTTGCCTGCTAATTCCTATTTCTTGTAGTAATTCCCTAAGCTCACATTTTGAAGTCTGTGAGAAGTGCTATCTTGGTTTCTTTGATAATAAGATGGTTTTCAGCCAAGTCCATGCTATCATACCTCAGGTTCTCTGGGACTTTTATTTGGATAAAGGGCTTTTTGCCTGTAACTTTTTGGATTCTCCTTCTACATAAATAGAAAACTCTTCACTCTACAGACAAATTAAGGGGCCTATTCAGAAACTGCATTTTGTAGCATGTAAAGTAGTATCACAGTAGTATAGTGTACCACAAAAATGCATTTTCCAACTTACATGCAGAGACCTTGACCTCTGCTATCTTTTCTATGAGGAGATCTCTGCTAAACTATAGGAGATCTCTGCACATATAAACCTACAATTTAGGTGTAGATGTGGGAATGTCACAAACCTCTCTGTGGGGCCAGCCCTAGACTTTTTGCTTTCACCTCTCTTATTTTTGCTGAATTTATTTTGTTGGCCTTAGGACTGTCTGCACTTTACCACTGCTAACCAGATCTAAAGTGTTTGTGCTCCCTCCATAAAACATGGTAAGATTGGCTTGCACCGGATTGGCATATTTAATTTACTTATAAGTCCCTAGTAAATCAGTATACCATATACCCAGAACCTGTAAATTAAATACTACTGGTGCTCCAGCAGCACTTAGTGCGCCATACACTTACGTAGCCCCTTAAAACATGTCCCAAGTCTGCCATGTCAGCCTGGATGCACTTTTAAACTACCAATTTGCCTTGGCAAAATAAACGCCTTGCCAAGCCTTAAATACAGTAGAAAAGATAATCCCTTGGCCAAGGAATAAATTGAAGTAACTGAGTCCAAGACTATCTTGTACACAGAGAATGTTTTTTACAGGCCACCCACACGTTGTACCAATAATCCACAACTAGTACAACCCATAGCGTCGACGCTGTTGTTGCACAATCTTTGGAATCAGCTTATCCTACAGACTAAAGATAATAGAGTGTATCTAGGACAAGCTAAAAGAAGTGTCTTTTGTAGATGTCCTGTTTGATGACATATTGTACTGTCTATTTGTTGTTTCTCTCCTGTGTCTGTTGTCATGAATTGTTTTTGTGTATATGAAATTTTATCTGTACCCTTATGAAATGTATGGGGTTGTTTTATGAGATTGTGATTCAAGAGATGTTTTAATGTAAATAAATATGATTTTACTTTTGAATATATTCATGTTGTTCATGTAATTACTTGGATCTACCATATGGGTTGTACTAGTTGTGGATTATTGGTACAACGTGTGGGTGGCCTGTAAAAAACATTCTCTGTGTACAAGATAGTCTTGGACTCAGTTACTTCAATTTATTCCTTGGCCAAGGGATTATCTTTTCTACTGTTTAGTAGTACCCTATTCCCCTGGTTTTAAGGGGTCCCTCTCTTTTTTCTTATCAAGCCTTAAATACCCCTTTGTTACAAATAAGTTACCCCTAAGTAAGGCTGTAGTTAGCCCACAGGTCAGGGTGTATTGTAATTAAAACTTTTAAGTTTTACATGTTCTAGTAGTAAAAATATCCTATATTCATTTTTTTCTACTGTGAGGCCTACTTCTGCCATAGGATAACATTGGGTTGCCATTTTACATTTAATAAGTGCTAACCTTTGATTGAGAACAGGCACACATTTCATGATTGGTGATAGAATTTTTTTTTTACGTTAAAACCATCTTTAATGGGAAAGTCAAATTTTAAGTTACAATTTTGAAAATGCCACTTTTAGAAAGTTGGCATTTTCTTGATTAATTAATTGGTGTCTGTAGCCTGTTCCAGGGTCACATGACTGGGTGAAGTTGGCAGATGTACTTTGTTTATTCCTCTCAGACAACTACACAATAGAGGGATTAGGTGTGTCTGGATGAGCAATCACTGGCAGGATGGGGGGCTGAGCTAGGCACAACCCCATTTGCAACTGAGAAGGCTATGCTCTGCCTTCACAGAAAGGATTTGTCATCACTGCAGTGTTCATGCAGCTAGCTTGGCACCAGGGCATGGGAGGCAGGGAATTCTAAGGACTTCGAAGGAAGATCTCTAGAAACTTCTCCTATTTCAAAAAAGGCATAAGGTATAATAATATGACCTTTAGACCTACTCTTCAGTTCACTTTCTGGATCTGTGGAAGAACTCTCAGAGGTCTGCCTGCTGTTGTGGCCTGCTGTGAACTTCAGAAGACTGCTTTGCTGCCTGAAGCTTGCCTTGCACCCCGAGAGGCTTTGTCCCACTGAACTTCTACCTTTTCAGAGACTTTTTCTTCAAATGTCTTCTAGGTCTAAAGGTAAGCGCTGACCAGGCCCAATTCACTTTTTGTATCTGTGTCGCTCCATATTTTCCAACCTAGACCCAGTATCGTGCGATTAGATGTCTGCAGTTGGTGTTTTGTTCTTTAAGGCCCTAGTTTTTACCTTAAACTTTAAAAATTCATAACTCTGGTTTTACTGATTGGATTTTTTGTTATTTTAGTGTCAAATAATTCATTAAAATTCACCCTATTTTTCTAAATTGATGTGGGATTTTTCTTGTGTTGTGTTTTCACTTAGTTACTGTTTATGTCCTGCATAAATAGTTTCCACATTGTCTCTAAGTTAAGCCTGACTGCTTTTGTGTCAGTTTACCATAGGATTAAGAACAGGCTAATTTAGTGACTTCTGTGGTTCACTTTGAAAGGGATTGTGGCTGTTGCTTGAGCAGGGTAAACATCCCACTCAACCCACAACTCAATTTCTCACATAGGGAAGTAATATAGCACCCCACAGAAAATAATACTAAATAAATAAAATAAAATAAATAAATTAAATTATTTCATCAAGTTTTAAAGTTCTATTTATGTGTGTGTGAAAAAAGAAAGCAGGAAACCCTTGGTAGTTTCCAAGCATTGGGTGGAGAGCAGCACATTCATATGGAACACGCTACAACGCCAACACTATAAAACTGCTCACCTCAAATGTCTGTTTTTTAGCTGAATTTTTAAGCATAGGATTAGCAAAATGCAATCTATGCTGAGCTAGAAAAGTGACAATGTTTCGCCATTTTTGCAGCAAAGTCTTTAAACACAGGATTAGTGAGTGTCATCCAAGCTGAGCTGAAAAGTGACAAAAACTTTTACCATTCTAGGCACAGTATTACAGCTTTGGATTGGTAAAATACCATCTAAGCCAACCTGGAAGGAATAAAAGAAGCAGCACCTGACATATGAGTTTTGCTCTTATTAAAGCTCTTCTGAGAGGCATAGCTTTATCCAGACACTAGGGAGTTCCCCGTTGTGTCTGGACAAAGTTATGCATATCTGACAAGCTCTAATACATGTAGATATACGTACATATATTTATAACTGGGTGAAACGTGTTAGGCGCTGCTTCTTTTTTTCATTCCAGATTGGCTTGGATTGTGGCAGTAGCCACCCTGTGGGTGTAGTAAGGATTCCCAGATACAGGAATTCCTCAGATTTTTGCTTCGTAATAGCTTTGCCTTCTTTTGAAGACCTATTGCTTTTTCTACATTGGCGGATGATGCATAGTTTTGCTGTGATTCATTAAGGGGGTGCAAAGAAAAAAGGGGGTCCCAAAGCACGTTTTTACACCAATGCATTTTACATAGACTTTTTACAGGGACGTAGCTGCAAAACAGGTGAACAGAGTTCATGAATTTTGGAAGGAATATAGATTATGGTCTGTAAAGGACTTTAATCATATTTCATGAAAAAATGTTTAGTATTTTTGTAGTTATAAGACAAAAAATCTTAGTGATATCTCATGCCGCGGTATACCCTATACTACTGCGGTACATGGTGATGACAAAACAAAAGATGATTGGTTAACCCCTTCGCTGCTAGGCCTCCCCTCCCGTGCTAAGCCTTTTGTTGGCTATTTGTGGTAATTTGCGCCTAGGCCCCTGTAACTTTTTGTCCACATAAGGTATTCACGCCAAATTTGTGCCCTTTTCTTCTGACACCCTGAGACTTCCAAAGCTACCCAGGATTTGTGGATTCCCTGGAGGGGACCGAGAAATCAGCCAAAATAGAGCTAAATTATGGGTTTTTGGGGAAAAATGGGGGAAAAGTGCTGCAGAAGAAAGCGTCTGTTTTTTTCCCTGCAAATGGTATCAACAAAGGGTTTGTGGTGCTAAAATTAACATCTTCCCTGCTTTCAGGAACAAGCAGACGTTTGTCAGAAAACCAAAACTTTCTACACCGTTTTGGCATTTGGCATTTTTCCTATTTTTTGTGCTTTCAACCTCCTTCCAGTTAGTGGTAGAAATGGGTGTGAAAGCAATAATGGATCCCGGAAACCTATTCATTTCCGAAAAGTAGACAACAATCTGAATTTAGCAAGAGGTAATTTGTGTAGATCCTTCAAGGTTTTTCTATAGAAACTAACAGTTGAAATAAAAAGAATATTGAAATTGAGTTGAAAAAAAGAGCCAATTGTGCCACCGTTTTCACCTGTAACTTCTTGTAAGTATGGCAGGTTTTGAAAGCAATATACTGTTACGTTTGCTAGACCCTTAAGGTTGCAGGGATATATAGGACTTGTAGGTTCAACAAGAACCCGAGTTACCCTGAGCCAATAACTGAGATGCGCCTTGCAATGGTTTTTCATTGTGTACCGGGTATATGGCAATACATTTGGTAAAATATAAATAGTGAAAAATTGGTATCAAGGTAACCTATGTATTTCCTAAATGGGAACAAAATATAGAGTTTGGTAGCAGTGGTTAATTGCATATCTCCAAAATTGTGTGTACCCGTACTAGCATGTGAATTAGAGGACATTTTTCAAAATGAATTTTTTTTGCACATTGTCTCACCTTTGGAAGGCAGAAATGCATAGAAAGTCAATTAGTAATAACACTTGTTCTACTGTTCTGTGTTCAATCAATCAATCACGGCATTTATAGAGCGCGCTACTCACCCGGGAGGGTCTCAAGGCGCTGGGGGAGGGGGTAAGTTACTGCTCGAACAGCCAGGTCTTGAGCTGCTTCCTGAAGGCGAGATGGTCCTGGGTTCGCCGAAGGTGAGTGGGGAGGGAGTTCCAGGTCTTGGCCGCCAGGTAGGAGAAGGATCTTCCTCCGGCGGTGGTTCTGCGGATGCGTGGTACGGTGGCGAGGGCGTGGCTGGTTGATCGTAGCTGGCGTGTGGGCGTGTAGAAGGACATGCGGTCGTTGAGGTACTTTGGGCCCAGGTCGTGGAGGGCCTTGTGTGCGTGGGTGAGGAGTCTGAACGTGATTCTCTTGCTGACGGGGAGCCAGTGCAGGTCTTTCAGGTGTACGGTGATGTGGCTGTGTCGGGGGATGTCCAGGATGAGTCGTGCGGAGGCGTTCTGGATGCGCTGGAGTCTCTTTTGAAGTTTGGCTGTGGTTCCGGCGTAGAGGGTGTTCCCATAGTCCAGTCGGCTGGTGACGAGTGCCTGGGTGACGGTCTTCCTGGTTTCAGTGGGGATCCATCTGAAGATCTTGCGGAGCATGCGCAGGGTGTTGAAGCATGAAGATGAGACGGCGTTGACTTGTCTGGTCATCGATAGGGAGGAGTCCAGGATAAAGCCCAGGTTGCGTGCGTGGTCCGTTGGCTTGGGTGCGGTGCCCAGGGCCGGGGGCCACCAGGAGTCGTCCCAGGCGGAGGGTGATGAGCCCAGGATGAGGACTTCCGTCTTGTCTGAGTTCAGTTTAAGGCGGCTGTTCCTCATCCAGTCGGCGACGTCTCTCATCCCGTCGTGCAGGTTGGCTCTGGCGGTGGTGGGGTCGTTGGTGAGGGAGAGGATCAGCTGGGTGTCGTCGGCGTAGGAGATGATGTTGAGGTTGTGTCGGCGTGCGATGGCTGCGAGGGGCTCATGTAGACGTTGAAGAGGGTCGGGCTGAGTGAGGATCCTTGTGGAACGCCGCAGATGACTTCGGTGGCTTCGGATCTGAACGGGGAGAGGCGGACTCTCTGGGTTCTTCCGGCGAGGAACGAGATGATCCATTCCAGTGCTTTCTCTCGGATTCCGATGTTGCTGAGGCGCTTCACTAGGGTGCGGTGGCAGACGGTGTCGAACGCCGCGGAGAGGTCCAGGAGGATGAGGGCAGCTGTTTCCCCGTTGTCGGTTAGGGTTCTGATGTCGTCGGTGGCTGCGATAAGGGCGGTCTCGGTGCTGTGGTTGGCCCGAAACCCGGACTGCGAGGGGTCGAGGGATCCATTCGTCTCGAGGAAGGCGGCAAGCTGTCTGTTGACGGTCTTCTCGATGACTTTGGCCGGAAACGGAAGGAGCGAGACGGGGCGGTAGTTCTTGAGGTCGGTGGGGTCCGCCGTTGGTTTCTTCAGGAGGGCGGTAAGCTCGGCGTGCTTCCAGCTCTCCGGGAAGGTGGCGGTGTGGAAGGAGGAGTTGATGATGTCCCGGAGATGGGGTGCGATGGTGGCGTCGGCTTTGTTGAAGACGTGGTGTGGGCAGGGGTCGGTTGGTGATCCGGAGTGGATGGAGTTCATCGTGCGGGTGGTGTCTTCGGTGTTGATCGGGGTCCAGTTGCAGAGGGTGGTGGTGGCGGGCATTGGTTCGGCGGTAGGGTGCGTTGTTTGTGCGTCGAAGCTGTTGTGTATGTCGGTGATCTTGCGGTGGAAGAACGCGGAGAGTGAGTTGCAGAGGTCTTGCGAGGGGGTGATGTCGTTGTTTCCGGCGCTGGGGTTGGAGAACTCTTTGACGATGCTGAAAAGTTCCTTGCTGTCATGGGCGTTGTTGTCCAGTCGTTCTTTGAGTGCCGACTTCTTGGTGGCACGGATCAGCTGGTGGTGTTTGCGGGTGGCGTGCTTGAGGGCGGTCCTGTTGTCTGTGGTCTGGACGAGTCGCCAGGTTTTCTCGAGAGTGCGGCAGTTCTTCTTGGATTCCTTGAGTTCGTTGGTGAACCAAGGGGTTTTCTTGCTTCCGGGTCTGCTGGGAGGGTTTTTAGTGGTGCGAGGTCGTCGGCGCAGGCGGTCAGCCACTTGGCGAGGTTGCTGGCTGCTTCGTTTGGGTCCGTTGTGTCGGTGGGTGTGTTCTGGCTGAGGGAGGCGGTGAGCTGCTCGGCGGTGATCTTGCTCCAGCTCCGGCGGGGAGCCTGTTGCGGGTGGTGGTGGGTCGCAGTCTTTCTGAAGCTGAAGTGGACGCAGCTGTGGTCGGTCCAGTGGAGTCCGGTGGCGTGGCTGAAGGAGATGTGCTTGCTGGACGAGAAGACGGGGTCAAGCGTGTGGCCGGCGTAGTGGGTGGGCGTGTTCACCAGTTGCTTGAGTCCGAGGTTGGCGAGGTTGTCCAGCAGGGCGGTGGTGTTTCTGTCGTTGTTGTTCTCCAGGTGGAAGTTGAGGTCCCCTAGGAGGATGTAGTCGGCGGAGGACATGGCGTGCGGGCTGATGAAGTCTGCGATGTCTTCGCTGAATAGTGTGCGTGGTCCCGGGGTCTGTAGATGAGGGTGCCTCGGAGGGTGGTCTTGGGGTCCGTGTGTATCTGGAAGTGTAGGTGTTCGGCGGCGGTGAAGGTCTCGTCGGAGTTAGTCGAGATGCGGATGGTGTTCTTGTGTACGATGGCGATGCCTCCTCCCGTCTGGTTGACGCGGTCCCTCCGGGTGATCTTGTATCCATCCGGGATGGCTATGGCGATGTCAGGCGCTGAGGAGGCGTTCATCCAGGTTTCGGTGAGGAAGGCGATGTCCGGTGCTGTTGCGTCGAGCAGGTCCCAGAGTTCCACGGCGTGCCTGTGGACGGAGCGGGTGTTCAGCAGGATGCATTTCAGGTGGTTGCTGCTGTTGCTCGACTTGGCGGAGGTGGTGCACGTCAGGGGGCAGGTGAATCGGCAGGTTTGGCAGGTGAAGGGTCCGTGGGTGCGTCTCGGTGAGGCTCGGTAGCAGGCAGGGTTCCGGCCGGCATTGAGTGCGGTGAGTGTGGCGGCGTCGTAGGTCCGTCGAGTGGTGTTGCATCGGTGGGATCCAGGGGTTCTGGCGCTGGGCGCGGTCCAGTCGCGGACGGGCGCAGACGGGCTTGCCTTGGCGCGCCTTCGGCGCGCCAGCGGCGCGCCCGCTGCGCACGTCCGCTGCGCGGCCGTGCAGCGGCCGCCATTTCTGGGGAGGTGGGAGGGAGGAGCAGCTGGGAGGCGGGAGGCAGGGGCAGCGAATGGGCAGTCAGGGGGCGGGGCCGCAGGGACGCAGCGGCGGGAATGGCGATAGGCAGCGAGGGGCACAGAAGGAAAAACGGGGGGAGAGCAGGCAAATCACGGGCACAACAACAGTGGGGCAGCGAGGGGCACAGAAAGGAAAAAAACGGGGGAGAGCAGGCAAATCACGGGTAAACAACAGTGGGGCAGCGAGGGGCACAGAAGGAAAAACGGGGGAGAGCAGGCAAATCACGGGCACAACAACAGTGGGGCAGCGAGGGGCACAGAAGGAAAAACGGGGGAGAGCAGGCAAATCACGGGCACAACAACAGTGGGGCAGCGAGGGGCACAGAAAGGAAAAAAACGGGGGAGAGCAGGCAAATCACGGGTAAACAACAGTGGGGCAGCGAGGGGCACAGAAGGAAAAACGGGGGAGAGCAGGCAAATCACGGGCACAACAACAGTGGGGCAGCGAGGGGCACAGAAGGAAAAACGGGGGAGAGCAGGCAAATCACGGGCACAACAACAGTGGGGCAGCGAGGGGCACAGAAAGGAAAAACGGGGGAGAGCAGGCAAATCACGGGCACAACAACAGTGGGGCAGCGAGGGGCACAGAAGGAAAAACGGGGGAGAGCAGGCAAATCACGGGCACAACAACAGTGGGGCAGCGAGGGGCACAGAAAGGAAAAACGGGGGAGAGCAGGCAAATCACGGGCACAACAACAGTGGGGCAGCGAGGGGCACAGAAGGAAAACGGGGAGAGCAGGCAAATCACGGGCACAACAACAGTGGGGCAGCGAGGGGCACAGAAAGGAAAAAACGGGGGAGAGCAGGCAAATCACGGGCACAACAACAGTGGGGCAGCGAGGGGCACAGAAAGGAAAAAAACGGGGGAGAGCAGGCAAATCACGGGTAAACAACAGTGGGGCAGCGAGGGGCACAGAAGGAAAAACGGGGGAGAGCAGGCAAATCACGGGCACAACAACAGTGGGGCAGCGAGGGGCACAGAAGGAAAAACGGGGGAGAGCAGGCAAATCACGGGCACAACAACAGTGGGGCAGCGAGGGGCACAGAAAGGAAAAACGGGGGAGAGCAGGCAAATCACGGGCACAACAACAGTGGGGCAGCGAGGGGCACAGAAGGAAAAACGGGGGAGAGCAGGCAAATCACGGGCACAACAACAGTGGGGCAGCGAGGGGCACAGAAAGGAAAAAACGGGGGAGAGCAGGCAAATCACGGGCACAACAACAGTGGGGCAGCGAGGGGCACAGAAGGAAAAACGGGGGGAGAGCAGGCAAATCACGGGCACAACAACAGTGGGGCAGCGAGGGGCACAGAAAGGAAAAACGGGGGAGAGCAGGCAAATCACGGGTAAACAACAGTGGGGCAGCGAGGGGCACAGAAGGAAAAACGGGGGGAGAGCAGGCAAATCACGGGCACAACAACAGTGGGGCAGCGAGGGGCACAGAAAGGAAAAGGGGAGACAAGCAGACAAAACTGGCACCGGGGCCACAAGCGGAGGGCGATCTTACCTACAGGAGCAGCGGGCAGACAGCACAGGCGGAGCTGTGTGGTGGGGAGCGACCTACCTGGCAAGGTCAAGGGTCGCTCTCCTCACCGTGCAGCGGCCGCCAATTATGGGGAGGTGGGAGGGAGGAGCAGCTGGGAGGCGGGAGGCAGGGGCAGCGAATGGGCAGTCAGGGGCGGGGCCGCAGGGGACGCAGCGGCGGGAATGGCGATAGGCAGCGAGGGGCACAGAAGGAAAAACGGGGGAGAGCAGGCAAATCACGGGCACAACAACAGTGGGGCAGCGAGGGGCACAGAAAGGAAAAAACGGGGGAGAGCAGGCAAATCACGGGCACAACAACAGTGGGGCAGCGAGGGGCACAGAAAGGAAAAAACGGGGGGAGAGCAGGCAAATCACGGGTAAACAACAGTGGGGCAGCGAGGGGCACAGAAGGAAAAACGGGGGAGAGCAGGCAAATCACGGGCACAACAACAGTGGGGCAGCGAGGGGCACAGAAGGAAAAACGGGGGAGAGCAGGCAAATCACGGGCACAACAACAGTGGGGCAGCGAGGGGCACAGAAAGGAAAAACGGGGGGAGAGCAGGCAAATCACGGGCACAACAACAGTGGGGCAGCGAGGGGCACAGAAGGAAAAACGGGGGGAGAGCAGGCAAATCACGGGCACAACAACAGTGGGGCAGCGAGGGGCACAGAAAGGAAAAAACGGGGGAGAGCAGGCAAATCACGGGCACAACAACAGTGGGGCAGCGAGGGGCACAGAAGGAAAAACGGGGGAGAGCAGGCAAATCACGGGCACAACAACAGTGGGGCAGCGAGGGGCACAGAAAGGAAAAAACGGGGGAGAGCAGGCAAATCACGGGCACAACAACAGTGGGGCAGCGAGGGGCACAGAAAGGAAAAAACGGGGGGAGAGCAGGCAAATCACAGGTAAACAACAGTGGGGCAGCGAGGGGCACAGAAGGAAAAACGGGGGAGAGCAGGCAAATCACGGGCACAACAACAGTGGGGCAGCGAGGGGCACAGAAGGAAAAACGGGGGAGAGCAGGCAAATCACGGGCACAACAACAGTGGGGCAGCGAGGGGCACAGAAAGGAAAAAACGGGGGAGAGCAGGCAAATCACGGGCACAACAACAGTGGGGCAGCGAGGGGCACAGAAGGAAAAACGGGGGAGAGCAGGCAAATCACGGGCACAACAACAGTGGGGCAGCGAGGGGCACAGAAGGAAAAACGGGGGAGAGCAGGCAAATCACGGGCACAACAACAGTGGGGCAGCGAGGGGCACAGAAAGGAAAAAACGGGGGAGAGCAGGCAAATCACGGGCACAACAACAGTGGGGCAGCGAGGGGCACAGAAGGAAAAACGGGGGGAGAGCAGGCAAATCACGGGCACAACAACAGTGGGGCAGCGAGGGGCACAGAAAGGAAAAACGGGGGAGAGCAGGCAAATCACGGGCACAACAACAGTGGGGCAGCGAGGGGCACAGAAGGAAAAACGGGGGAGAGCAGGCAAATCACGGGCACAACAACAGTGGGGCAGCGAGGGGCACAGAAAGGAAAAACGGGGGAGAGCAGGCAAATCACGGGCACAACAACAGTGGGGCAGCGAGGGGCACAGAAAGGAAAAAAACGGGGGAGAGCAGGCAAATCACGGGTAAACAACAGTGGGGCAGCGAGGGGCACAGAAGGAAAAACGGGGGAGAGCAGGCAAATCACGGGTAAACAACAGTGGGGCAGCGAGGGGCACAGAAGGAAAAACGGGGGAGAGCAGGCAAATCACGGGCACAACAACAGTGGGGCAGCGAGGGGCACAGAAGGAAAAACGGGGGAGAGCAGGCAAATCACGGGCACAACAACAGTGGGGCAGCGAGGGGCACAGAAAGGAAAAACGGGGGAGAGCAGGCAAATCACGGGCACAACAACAGTGGGGCAGCGAGGGGCACAGAAAGGAAAAAAACGGGGGAGAGCAGGCAAATCACGGGTAAACAACAGTGGGGCAGCGAGGGCACAGAAGGAAAAACGGGGGAGAGCAGGCAAATCACGGGCACAACAACAGTGGGGCAGCGAGGGGCACAGAAAGGAAAAGGGAGACAAGCAGACAAAACTGGCACCGGGGCCACAAGCGGAGGGCGATCTTACCTACAGGAGCAGCGGGCAGACAGCACAGGCGGAGCTGTGTGGTGGGGGAGCGACCTACCTGGCAAGGTCAAGGGTCGCTCCACCAAGTCTCCTGATAAACATGGTACCTCATTTGTGGGGGTAGGCCTACTGCCCGCGACAGGAAACGGCCCTAAACGCAACGTGGATCCATCATATTTTTACAGTGAAAACTGACCCTATTTTCAGAATGTGGCTAGCTGTGGATTTTAGACCCTCTCTCAGCTGGCACCTTAGGGAAACCTAGCAAACCTGTACATTTTTAAAACTAGACACCCAGGGAAATCCAGGATGGGGTAACGACTGTGGCTTTCACCACGTTCTGTTACCCAGAATCCCTTGCAAACCTCAAATTTTGTCAAAAAAACTAATTTTATTCACTTTTCTGTGATGGAAAGTTAGGGATTCTGTGGGGAGCTACAAATGTCCATGCACCCAGCATTCCCCCAAGTCTCTCGATAAAAATGGTACCTCACTTGTGTGGGTTGGCCTAGTGTCCGCAACAGGAAACGGCCCAAAATGCAACGTGGTCACATCACATTTTTCCAATGAAAACAGACCCTTTTTTCGCAATGGGCCTAGCTGTGGATTTTGGACACTAGCTCAGCCAGCACCTAGGAACACCTAGCAAACCTGTACCTTTTTGAAAACTAGACTCCCAGGGGAATCCAGGATAGGGTGGTGACTGTGGCTCTCATCAGGTTCTGTTACCCAGAATCCCTTGCAAACCTTAAACTTTGTAAAAAAAAAAACACATTTTCCTCACACATCTGTGATGGAAAGTTCTGGAATCTATGGGGAGCCTTCGATAATTTTGAAGTCTCCACGGTACGTTTTGGGCCATTTCTCATTGCGGGCACTAGGCCTACCCACACAAGAGAGGTACCATTTTTATTGGGAAACCTGGGGGAACGCTGGGTGGTAGGAAATTTTTTGCGGCCCGGTATTTCCACAACTTTCCCACACAGAAAAGTGAGGAAAATGTGATTTTTTTTTTAGCTAAATTTGAGGTTTGCAGGGGATTCTGGGTAGGAATATGTCGGGTGGTCCACGCAAGCCGGTCCTCCCTGGACTCCCCTGAGTGTCAAGTTTTCAAAAATATCTGGGTTTGGTAGGTTTCCCTAGATGGCCGCTGAGCCCAGGACAAAAAACGCAGGTGACTCCGTCGCAAAACCAGGTAGTTTTTGTGATCCATAATTTTGAAGTCTCCACAGTACGTTTTGGGCCATTTCCTGTTGCGGGCACTAGGCCTACCCACACATTTTATCGAGAGACCTGGGGGAACGCTGGGTGGTAGGAAATTTGTGGCGGCCCAGTGATCCCACAACTTTCCCACACAGAAAAGTGAGGAAAATTTGAGTTTTCTAGCTACATTTGATGTTTGCAAGGGATCCTGGGTAGGAAAATGTTGGGGTATCAATGCTAGCCACACCCCTATGGACTCCCCGGGTGTCTAGTTTTCAGAAATATTTGGGTTTGGCAAGTTTCCCTAGATGACCACCAAGACTGGGACCAAAAACATTGGTGACCCGCTTGAAAAAAACAGGTTGTTTTGTGACAGATTGGTGGGCACCTGTGTTTTTGGTCCCAGGCTTGCAGACATCTAGGGGAACCTAAAAATCCCAGATATTTCTGAAAACTAGACACCCTGTGGGAGTCCAGGAAGGAGTGGCTTACATTGATCACCCAGAATCTGCTGCAAACCTCAAATTTAGCTAAAACGCCACATTTTCCTCTAATATCTTTGTGGGAAAGTTGTGGGATAACCGCACGGCACAAATTTCCTACCACTTAGCGTTCCTCTCAGTCTCCCGATAAAAATGATACCTTACTTGTGTGGATGTGCCAAATGCCTGTGACATGGAAGGGCCAAAAATGTGTAGAGCTTGAGGGGGGCCCAAAGCAGGTCCAAAAGGGCAATTTGTTTAAATGTTTTTAGGCTGATGTTATTTTTGGCATGCATACAAGTGAGGTATCATTCCTCTAGGGAGACCAAAGGGAACGCTGGGTGGTAGGAAATTTGTGCCAGCGCGGTGATCCTACAACTTTCCCATTCAGAAATATGAGGAAAATATGACTTCTTGAGTATATTTGAGGTTTGCAGGGTATTCTGGGTAAGAAAACACTGGGGAGTCCATGCAAGCCACACCACCAGCCAAGAGTAAGTCCACTCACACCACCAGCCAAGCACCATCCACATACACCGCCTTCCAAGCGGCACACTGCCAGCCAAGCGCCATCCACCACACCGTCAGCCAAGCGCCATCCATCCACACAGTCAGCCAAGCACTATCCATGCACACCGCCAGTCAAGTGCCACTCACACACTCTGCCAGCCAAATGACATCCCTGCACACTGCCAGCCAAGCACCATCCATGCACACCACCAGGCAATTGCCAATCTACACACAACGTCATCAAGCATGAGTCCACACACACCATTAGCCAAGTGCAAGTCAACACACACCACCAGCAAAATGCCAGCCAAAGGTCAGTACACTTAGACCATTAGCCAAACTCCAGTTCACCCGCACACAAACTTTCCCTGGTTTTTAGTGGTTTTCTGCCCCTTCTTGGGGACAGATGAGACTAAAAATATCACTGAAACCGCCAAAATGTGTGCCTAAACAAAAGGAGAGCGACCCCTGCCTACGGGGCTTCTCCGTGACATCCCCATAAACATATCCCTGGTGCCTTGTGGGCTTTCTGCCCTTCCCCCTGAGGGGACAGATAAGGGGCTATTGCCCCGATCTGCCTCCAAGGAGGGACAAAAAGACTTTTCTGGTGGAGGGGCCATTAGCATGCCCATTCTGGGCAGCCCCCACCCCTACATATAAAAAAAACCAACTTAATCCCTGGTGCCTGGTGGGCTTTCTGTCCCCAGGGGGGAGATAAGGGACTATTGCCCCCATCTGCCTCCCAGGGGGAAGAAAGACCGTGCCTATTTTCTTTGGGCGTGGGGACATTGGCATGCCCATTCTGGGCAGCCCCCATCCCTACGTATAAAAAAACAACATAATCCCTGGTGACTAGTGGGCTGTCTGCCCCCGGGGGTTGATCAGGGGCTATTGCCCCCATTTGCCTCCCAGGGGAGGCATAAAGACTGTGACAATGTTTTTGGGGGTGGGGGCATTGGCATGCCCATTTTGGGCAGCCCCCACCCCTACATTTATCACAAAAACATAATACCTGGTGCATAGTGGGCTTTCTGCCCCCCCCCGGAGGCAGATCAGGGGCTATTGCCCCCATCTGCCTCCTGGGGGGGAGAAAGACTGTGGATTTTTCTGGGGGGCAGAGGCATTTGCATGTCCATTTTGGGCAGCTCCCACCTCTATATACATAAAATAAATAAATCTCTGGTGCCTAGTGTGCTTTCTGCCCCCCCGGGGGGCAGATCGGGGGCTATTGCCCCATCTGCCTCCCAAGGGGGCAGAAAAACTGTTTGCAATTATATTTGGCATGCTCTCTTACCCAAAATATGAAACTGTTCCCAATAAGAAACACATGAACCATCTTGCACATGAACTGTTATACAGCAATGAAGAACACACAGCCAGACAAAGACATATAGACAGAGTTTAACGAATGGCCACTAGGAATGTACAGTACATGATCAACTTCATTGTGAAAGGACAACAATGATTAGCTCAAATACAATTTGGGCTAGTAATGTATCTACCAAAAAACAAAACTAGTCTGCAGCAATGCAGTTTCACAACTCATTGAAAGGCATTTTAAACACACACTTCTGGTCACATGACAATGAAAACCAATAGAAAGGTATCTAAGAAATAAAGATTAGAAGTAAAACATTAGGTTATGGGTTCTTAACAGAAATTGGGTTATAAACACAGCCTATTACTGCTAAACACACATTTATTGTCATCTGACTATGAAACCAAATAGAAAACTAGATAACAAATACAATGCAAACGTTAAGCATTCTGCCATTTTTTAATAAGTCAAAGTGGGATATCAACACAGCCCAATGCTATTAAATAACAGCAACAACCATAGCCACTCTGGTGACTGTTGGAAAGCAATACAGCTCTATTTCTTTTACAAAGATATTGCAGAGATTTTTTAAATTATACTTCATCACCCCTATCTATACATTTCTATTTAAAACAGATACATTGATTTATGGAATTCTGTTTGAAAAATAATACAGGGAGATAAATTAACACAAATAGGACAATAAATATAATAACAAATTGCTCATTATGTCTTTTTTACAACCGATTTCTCCATTTAAAGGCAATGCCTACAAAACAATACTTGGAGAAGCAGACATTTAAAAGGTACTACAGACAGAGGAAACAGAAAATTATTGAACAGAGAGAGGGAGAGAGAGGGATGACATCTTCAAAAAAACAATTGCACTGGTAAGACAAATCAAAATGTTTCTACTGTTTCTACATACCCTAAGCTTAGTAGTAAAATGGTTGATAGGGAGCACTTGCCAAACACAGCACAATTAACAGCTTGCATTGCAACAAAAAAAATGCTGAGTATTCTGAAAACAAATACACTTTCACAAAAAGAGACAAGATTAGAAATATAACTGCAAAGCATTACAAAACTCGTGTCCTAAAAACTCTGCTTCCAACACTTCCTTTCATATTGAAAACAAGGAAAAACTCACACAGAAATAATATGTTCAGCATATTGTTGAAAAAGCATTTCAGTTGAAAAGACAACTTAAATTTCAACATGAATCATGTCTAAATGCTGAACTGCTTAATTGCAACCTATAAAATACATAAATTACGGAAGAAACAGCTAACAAGGGTAAACGTTTGCAACATTTTTCACCACACAATAATTGTGTGCTTTCATTAACCCATGAAGAGTTACATGGCTCTGTAGTAGGGAAAGAAAAGAAAAATAGAGTGAAACAAAAAACAATGGGGCATATTATCAAGGGCTCTATCGCCGCTTTAGCGGGACTTTTTGCCGCTAAAGCAGCGATATTTTTAACGCCCTATTAGCAAGCTGTCGCTAACAGGCGTTAGCGACAGCTTTCAGGCGATAGCGGCCGGGTTTTACATCGCCTTGCATGTCAGCGATAATTATCGCTAATGACATGCAAGGTAGGCGTTCCCAACTAAAAGCGACAGAAAACAGTCGCTTACATACCTATCGCCTATTAGCAATACCCGCGAAGCGATAATAAAACGCGCGCTAACCCCGATTAGCGCTTGTTTTTAAGAACTGATAAAAACATGACTTAGCAATGAAAGTCAATGGGAGGTGGATTGTAAGGTTAAGTCCCCAGATTTAGCGATAGGATTTTATCGCTGGATTTCTCGCGTTAAAGCTGGGTTTCACCGCTATCGCTGGATATTTTATCGCAATGGAGATAAACCTTGCTAATAGCATGTTATTTCCGCGGTAATATCCAGCGATAGCCGGCGATAAAAAAAGGCGCGCTAAACAAGGTTTGCGATATTTTTCGCATGTTCTTGCTACTATGGCCCAATATCTCCGGACAATTGGCAAGAACAAAAAAAAAACAAAGCCTATATATGAATGGAATTTCACTTTGGATTGTAATATTGTAGATACGTCCATTCAGAAGCTCAGGACATTTCTAATGATATTTAAAAGGTCATCAGTAATTAAATTAATAAAACTACTACAAAACTTGGATGCCTGCCCATTTCCGACAATTACTAACCTCCAAGGACATTCTTTAGGTTGCCTCGGAAATGACATGTGTGACAGCACATTCCATCATATAAAAATGATCTCCACACATCATTCTGCAGTAAGAAAACTTGTGCAGACATTATACTTTATGAAGGCATCATCATTGCACTTGGACAACTAAACTATGCTCTACTTTACTCTAATCCAGCACACATCAACAATAATATGGAGTGCATCCAATCTAAGGGGCCGATTATGATGCGGGCGGATCGCCACCGCCCGCATGGCGGTGGCGATCCGCCCGCCATTTATGTCCGTCCACCACCAAATTCCCCCCCCGCCATATTACCATGGCGGAGGGGACACCGGCGGACGGAAAGACCGTCCGCATGTTTTCCGCCCGGCCGATCAGTCGACCGGGCGGAAAAGGATTAATATGGTGGCGGTGTCTGCAAGACACCGCCATCCACATTATGATGCCGGCGGTGATGAGCCTTTCCATGGCGGCGTCGCCGCCATGGAAAGGCTCGCGGTCCCTGACATTGGGGGCCCGTAGCGGGCCCCCAGGTATTTTGGGGGTTGGGGGTGCACATGGGGGGTACCTATGGTACCCCCTGCATCTGCATGCACAAGGTGGCAGGCACCGCGCGGTGCCTGTCACGTTGTGCACGCAGATGCACAACATGCATATCCAGCACTGTGGCGGGCGGTGGTGTGAGCACCGCCCGCCACAATGCTAGACATGGGGGATGCCACCGCCACCGTGGCGGTGGCATCCTAATCACATGTGCGGGACCGCCGCACACATAGCGGGCGGTCCCATTTACCGGGGCGATGGCGGGCGGACAAAGTCCGCCCGCCATCATAATCGGCCCCTAAATACTTTGATGCACTCTCTATCAACAATAATTGCCCAGAGGTTGTCTTCACTTAAAACGAAAATGAAAATCCATTTATTGACTTAGCCACTTATGAAATGGATATTCTTCATTTTCCTGAAACAATTTTAGAAATGCCTAATCAGAGGTGCATTTGTTGTCGAAGAGCACATTATAAGAAGTTAGTTAAAATATTTGATCTCTTGGAAAAAAACGAAAATGAAGATAAAGTGGCATGGAGAAATCTTACTCTCTTTTTGCAGAAAAAAGATACCATGTCTGTGTATATCATATTATCTGCGATTACTGCCTTAGAAAATTACACCATAACTTAATTCCTTAAGGTGGAATTCATAAGAGTTTGGAAACTTATCCAATATCATCTGAACTACACCAACTGAATTTATATGATAGCATTTTAACTCAAACAGTGCATTCTTTTCACACCGCTGTTAGAATGCAACCAAAATCTGGAAAGTTTCAGCTACATAAACTAGTATGCGCACTGAAAGGAAAAGTTGTTTTCCGACGATTAGATAATAAAAAAAACATGACCGCTCTTGGAATTAAATGCATAATAGAGCAACCTTTACTGGTTTTAGTGAATGGAGTACCTACAAAAGACAAAAACGTTTGGCATAATTAACAAGCATTAAAAATGTTCAGAAAGTAATACATTACCTGCAAAAAACAGCATATACTATAAAAATGTGGACATTGCTCATTCCATTTCCTCTATATACTTATAATTTAGAAAACTCCAGCAGGGCAATTTGAAGACTGTGTCAGATAAGGGAAGCTATTGGAAAGTCAATTAGAGTCTGGGAAAAAGCACTAGAAGCAAGATGTTATATGCATTTATTCCCCAATGGAGAAGGTGGACGATATGATGATTGTCCAGTCCAAATATCTACAATTGAGTACTGAGCTACAAGATTATATTCAGGGGATGAACACTTTCAACAAGATATTCCTTATATTTTCACACTACTCTACAAAAGTGAACTTGCAGTCACTTCTTAGGCTGTTTTACATCATGCAAACTGAAACTGGCTTTACTAATATAACAGCACATGATTTTGTTGAAAATGTCCACGACAAAGTTGAAAATCTAGAAAATAATTTGAGCAACCTAATGGCATGTCAACAAGGTACAAATGATGATTGGTTTCAAAGACACAGAGAACTGAAATGTATGCTCCAACTTTTTTTATTTAAGTTGTGCTAAGTACGGATATGACAACTTGTATCAACTTCCTGTAGAATTAAATGCTAATATTGCACACATTAACTCCAAAACACACACAGAATTATGTTCTGTGTATCCTGCCAATGTTTGCAGAAATTTCAACCACAAATTTTAAGCTATGTGGAGAAGTAAGCACCACACATTCATTTAGTTCTCTGGGTCAAGGATGACCCAAGTATGAATATGACTCAGATTAATTAGTTTTAAATTTATTGAACGTTATGTCAGTTGTGAGATAACAAACAGAGAGCAAAACAAAAAACTATTTGACCAAGTTTTACGGTTTCAATCACTTACCTGGGATAAATGCTGCTTAAGAAAATATTGTAACAAATCTAAATATTTCTCAAAATGTTGCTTTGGATCCCAAAGACCAATTCTACAGAAATGATGAGTCAACAATTTAATCTGTAAGAAATGTGGTTACTGGGAAATCACCAAAAAACACATACAACCTTAGAAGATCACAAGCTTCACAACAGATCAACAACTACAACCCTTTAACTCTCCATATGTGGGATGTTAACACTGATATACAATTTGTTGCAGTTAACTCTACAGAGGTTGCACGTTATGTTACTTCCTATATTACAAAGGCTGAAAAAACAGATATGAAGGGGGTATGGCAAGACCTATCTGCTGAGCAATCCTTAAGTAAAAGATTATACAGATTTTGCCTCCAAATGCTATCTCACCTTGTGTTCAGTATCTATCAAGCATCTGATCACTTGAGTTCCTCAAGCTTATCTGTTAAATCACAGGCAATTATGTGTTTTAGTTTAGGTTTATCACCCTCGTGGCAAAGAGTTCTGAAAAGCCTGCCTGAAATTGAATACCTTACACATTTTGATCCCACATGTAAAGACATTCAGAAAACAAACATGTTGAACAAATATTTCCCTAAGGGAAGTCCAATGTTAGAAAAACTATCGCTCTATGAAGTTGCTCAGTTCTACACATATAGAAATAATATGGCAGAAGATAACACTGGAAAGTTTTGAGTTGGAGGTACGAATTGATGTTTAATACATTATTCCAAACCTACTCCTATTAATCATCAGAAGCTGTGTTGTGACACTACTATTTAGCACTTCTTCAATTATTTAAACTATTGCGCAAAGAAAAAGGAATTATAGGTCCCTTTGAAACTTATGAGGATGCATTTATTATTTATAAATAGGCATTGAATTGCCTCCATTTCAGACACACTTACAAATGTTGGAAAAAAATAGAGAAAGAGAATAATATTAAGGCAGAAATTAAACGTAATATTGCATCAAGTGACAATACTTTCACTTCCAGGACTGGTGACCCACTTGGATAACCAATTCTTGATACTGATGCTGTGGTTTTCTTGGACAAAGTTCAAAAGGCAATGAGCAAAGTAAAAAGGACATAGATAATTTGAATTACTTTATCTTTCAATTAAATACTGAACAACTACAAATATATAAAGATAATAAACAATCAGTAGATCATGGACTTCAACATGAAAATGGATTATGTGAATGTAGCATTTGTTATGAACCTATATTACAATATTTTGGCAGCGAAGCAGGACCTGGGGAATGCTTTCTTCTTAAAATAATTTACTGCTTATGTGCATAAAAAACTACCTCTAATTTATCTTGTGTAGCTACTGCTCCAACTGGATTAGCTTATATTAAGAAAATGGTTCTTGTGGGCAATGTATGAATAAATTATGTATATGTACAATGACAAATTCAAACTGAAAAATAGGATATCAAAAGAGAAACATATTCACACCACAATAAAGAGCCCTGTTAGAAATGGGGGTCTCTAGTTGGCAGAGGTAGGTACCTTTGTCCAAATAGGGGCCCTTGCTTCTAGTCAGGGTAAGGGGGATACACTCCTAAAATAACCCCTGCTCACCCCCTTGGTAGCTTGGCACGACCAGACAGGCTTATCTCAGAGGCAGTGTGTAAAGCATTTGTGAACACATACAGTAACACAGTGAAAACACTACAAATGGACATCACACCAGTTTAGAAAAATAAGTAATCTTTATCTAAACCAAAACAAGACCAAACAACAAAAATCCACAATACAGTATTAAAAATAAGGCTTTCAAATGGTAGAAATAGTTCAGTTCAATGCAAGTTATCAATGCGACACTTTTCTCACAAAGTACCTTAGATGCGTCACGCAAAACAAACAAAAGGGTCGCAGGGAAGGTGATGCGTCATTTCCTTGCTTCGGGGGAGGTGATGCGTCTGTTCCTTACTGCAGCGCAGGGGAGGTGATGCGTCTGTTCCTTACCGGAGAGGAGGGGATGCGTCTGTTTCTTACTGCGTTCCGGTTACGATGTGACAAGATGGCGCCTCGATGCGTGGCGATGATCCAGTGCGATGCGACAAAATGGCGGCTCGATGCGATGCGTGGTCTTTTGCAGCCGCACGGCAGGTGCTGCAACGTTTTTCTTGGTGATGCATCGGGACCCGGTGTGGATGCAGCGCGCTTCTTCCTGGTTGCTCGGCGAGGCGTCGGAACCAAGTGCGGATGCGGCACGCTTCTTCCCCATGGCTCGGCGATGCGTCGGGAATCGGTGCGGATGCGACACACTTCTTGTTGTGTCGATCTTCCAGCTCAAAGCCACAAACAGTCACTAGAGGTCCTAAACAACAGCAGGCACCTCTCTGCAGGTTAGAATTCCCAGCAAGGAAATTCAGGGGAGCTGGTGGTGAAGTCTTTGTGTCCCTGAGACTTCAGAACAGGAGGCAAGCTCAGTTTCAAGCCCTTGGAGATCTTCCTCAAGATGACAAAGCAAACAGCAAAGTCCTTTTTCTCCTTTCCTTGGCAGCAAGCAGCCACTGCAGGCCAACCCCAAACAGCAAACAGCACAGGGGCAGTATTCCTCCTCAGCTTCTCCAGCTCTTCTCCTTGGCAAAGGTTTCTCTTGATTCCCAGAAGTGATCTAAAAGTCTGGGGTCTGGGCCCCTCTTTTTATACACCAAAATCCTTTGTTCTCTGAAGGCAGAGAGTGTCTGTACCCAGCCAAAACCAGTTCTGTGGGGCACTTTGCAAGTGAACAACAACCTCCTTTGTCAGTGTGAGCCCTGGCTTCAGACACACCACAGGGGGGATGAGCCGTCATTGTGGAAGGCATGCACAGCCCTATTCAGGTGAAGATGCTACTCCTCCCACCACTCCAAATGCAGCCCAAGCCTATTCAGCCCAGCCCTGCCCCATCAGACTTCTGGAGCCACAGCCCTCCTCCAGCCCCTGTTATCCAAAAGCCAGACATGCAATACACAAACCTAGCAGAGGCACACTGGATGATTAGGCAAGAAAATACCTACTTTCTAAAAGTGGTATTTTCAAACACAGAATGTAAAAATCACCCTCACTAAAAGATGCATCTTAACATTCTGAGTTCAGGCATACTAAACTTTATTTTCCTATCTTGTTCCTAGGGTCAGTTATGTTTATAAGATGTTATAAACTAACTCCCTATTCTGGCTTATGGGAACAGATAGCCTTGCAATAGTGAAAAACGAAATTGGCAGTATTTCACTATCAGGACATGCCACACACATAAGGTCATGTCCTACCTTTCACATACAATGCACCCTGCCCACACGGGTACCTTGGGCCTAACTTAGGGGTGACTAACATGTAGAAAAGGGAAGGTTTAGGGACTGGTAAGTGTGTGCACTTGCCAAGTCAATATGGCAGTCACAGACTGCACACAGGCTCTGCAATGGCAGGCCTGAGTCACATTTTACAAGCTGCTTCTGTGGGTGGCACAATCAGTGCTGCAAGCCCACCAGCAGCATTTGATTTACAGGCCCTGGGCACACATAGTGCACTGTTCTAGGGTCTGACAAGTAAATCAAATATCCAATCATGGAAACACTAATCCATAACACAATTTACAAAAGAGAGCATATGCACTTTAGCACTGATCAGCATTGGTGAAGTGTCCAGAGTCATAAAACCACCAACAACAGGTCAGAAAAAATACAGGAGGAAGGCAAAAAGTCCTGGGATGACCCTGCAAAAAGGGCCAAGTCCAACACAACCCCCTTCCAGCCTAAAGCCAGGGTAGACTAATCAATACCTTGATAGGCTTCCCTGCTTGGGGCGATAGAACATGGACCATGGCCCGAAACTGCAGAGGCATACTCCAGTTCTACGCCAATCTGAACCCAATTGGATCCCTCTGTCCATACTCTCAGGGCCCACTAAGCTAACCCATGGGGAACCCTTCTCCTCACCTGTGGACACCATCTGTGCAGCACCTAACCTTAGCTTGCTCACAGGTATGTCCCAACAGACAGACAGTACCCATATGGCCAACACAGAGGTGTGGCCCAGTCCATCCCCGGGGTGTGACTGCAGTCCCCCTCCCAGGGGCCAACTCTGTCCACCAGGACAGCAAGCCACAGTGGCCACTGACAGCTGTCAGTGATGAGAACCAGGCCCCAGGCCTTTCAATGTTCTCCAACCCCTGTGGCGTCAGAGAGCGGGGGGCAGTAGCCCCAGGTGCCAGGCACCCTTGGTCCACTCTCTCTCCTGTCAAGTATGACATCCTGACACTGACCCACCAGCCCCGGGCCTGTACCCGGTGGCTGGACAGGAGACTGGGGTGGGCTTTCCCACACCCGGTCCTCCTCCTCGGGGCTCTGCACCCTCCTACCTGGAGTGGTACCCCCTTCCAGAATTGTCAGGGCACCAGTGGCAGGTGTCCTGCAAAATTTGCCCACCAGTTCAGGGGTTCTATCCTGAAACTGGGATCCCAGCTACGGGTCTGTACCCTTAGACTGGGCAGAGGTCAGGGGTGAGACTGCCAAAAAACACATACAACCTCAGAAGATCACAAGCTTCACAACAGATCAACAACTACAACCCTTTAACTCTCCATATGTGGGATGATAACACTTACTTGGGCCCTGCACCCTCCCACCTGGAGCGGTGCCCCCAGAAGACAAACCGGTAGGGGCACTGTTAGCAGTTGCCCTTCCCTCCAGGTCAGGCAACACCTGAACCTGGCTTCCCAACCCAGGGACTAAACCCTGCGGCTGAGCACCCGCCTGGCACACCAGGACTTCCTGGAGAGCATGCATGCCCCCCCAAGGGTAATACATGACTCATGTGTTGTGTGACAGTCTGCCTGGCGCAGATCTCCCGACCCCTGTCCATCTGACAGTGTGCGAAGATCCCACAGGACAGAAGTGATGTCACCATGGTCACTCCTAGGAGGCTCAGCCCTTATGGCTGGCCCCTGACCCATTGGTTATTCCACTGGGGAACACATCCCCCTCTCACCCCTCCATCTGGACTTCTGCACCCTCCACTTAGGAGTGGCACTGCCAGACCCCAGAACTGATGGAGGTCCGCTTACAGACACTCCAAGTTCTCCTGACACTAGGAGATCCCCTTTAACGGATGGCCTACCAGTACAGCCTAGGCTCCCTACCTGGTGTTCCCTTAAGGAACTCTCCAGGCCCTGAGACTGAGTTTCAGGCACCTTGGGACGCATCCCATTCTCACTCCTTCTCCGCAGAGACAGGACGTGAGTACCTACACCCCTCCCACTACATATGGACCTAGCTGGGCTACTCTGAACCTCTCCCACCACTCTGGGCTGGGAAATACCTAAGCCACTCCTCTTAGGGTCACTCACCAATGCCTCTTCAGACCCTCTGGAATCCATCAAAAGGTATGCCTCCAGGGTGAGCTCCCTGGGGTCAGAGAACTCACACTCCACCAGGCGTTGGCATAGCTCTGAAAAACAGGGACTTAAAATATGCTCTCCACGAATTGAATCATACAACCCCACACAGGTGTTAACCAAGCTATCCTTTGCCTTACCATCCAGTGCCTCGCACACGTACCCCACACCACTCTCCTGAGATTGTCAAGACAGTGTCTGACTGTCTCTGTCACTCAACCCACACTCTTCTGGGCGGTCTCCACACTCACACACCAGGACTTCTACCATGGGGGAACCCCTCTCCCTGCACCTCTCATCTAGAGTCAGTAGAGTGTCCCTCCCACCACTAGGACTATGAACCCCTGTGCCAGTTCCCCAATCCACCCCAGGGACACTGCGCACCACTGGAGCTACCTCATATCCTTGAACCCCCTGGTGTATGTTAACCCCCTCCTTCAAGTCAGGTGCCACATCTCTGGTTGTGTGTACTGCTACCTCAGCACTAGATAACACATTGTTGCTGCCACCATCTGAGCTGGACTTCACCTCCAACCCAGCCAAGCTCACTTCTTGAGCTACACACATTTCTTCTTCTTGGGTTAAGGCCCTTTTGGCCTCAGCCCTCTCGAGCTCCTCATCAAGCTCTCTCAGCCTCTGCTCACAAGCCAGAAGCCAGCCATCTTTTTCTGTTTCTCCCTCACTTTCAGAGAACTCCTCCTCCTCAGACTCAACTGGTAGTGTTGGCCCCCAGCGGAGTAACTCATAATGAAACAGGGATGCCTCTAGATCCTCCCTGGACCTTCTTTTCACAGGTAAACCCCTTTCCTTGCAGAACACACGTAGCTCCTTCATTGTGTAGATGAACAAGTGCCAGAAGTCAAGTTCCATTTTGCAACAACTAACCAGAGTCCTAGTATCAAAAATACTTCCAGGAGAACACCAGAAAACAGAAAAAACAGTATGTGGTTGCATAATGGTCTGCACTCACTAGTAGTGTACACCAATCACTGTATGTAAATCACAAATGCAAGTCCAGGATCCTCACCGCTGATCACCAATGTTAGAAATGGGGGTCTCTAGTTGGCAGAGGTAGGTACCTTTGTCCAAATATGGGCCCTTGCTTCTAGTCAGGGTAAGGGGGATACACTCCTAAAATAACCCCTGCTCACCCCCTTGGTAGCTTGGCACGAGCAGACAGGCTTATCTCAGAGGCAGTGTTTAAGGCATTTGTGAACACATACAGTAACACAGTGAAAACACTACAAATGGACACGACACCAGTTTAGAAAAATAAGTAATCTTTATCTAAACCAAAACAAGACCAAACAACAAAAATCCACAATACAGTATTAAAAATAAGGCTTTCAAATGGTAGAAATAGTTCAGTTCAATGCAAGTTATCAATGCGACACTTTTCTCACAAAGTACCTTAGATGCGTCACGCAAAACAAACAAAAGGGTCGCAGGGAAGGTGATGCGTCATTTCCTTGCTTCGGGGGAGGCGATGCGTCTGTTCCTTACTGCAGCGCAGGGGAGGCGATGCGTCTGTTCCTTACCGGAGAGGAGGGGATGCGTCTGTTTCTTACTGCGTTCCGGTTACGATGCGACAAGATGGCGCCTCGATGCGTGGCGACGATCCAGTGCGATGCGACAAAATGGCGGCGCGATGCGATGGTCCGATGCGATGCGTGGTCTTTGCAGCCGCACGGCAGGTGCTGCGACGATTTTCTCGGGGATGCGTCAGGACCCGGTGTGGATGCGGCGTGCTTCTTCCTGTTTGCTCGGCGAGGCGTCGGAACCAAGTGCGGATGCGGCACGCTTCTTCCCTCTGGCTCGGCGATGCGTCGGGAATCGGTGCGGATGCGACACGCTTCTTCTTGTTGCTTCGATCTTCCAGCTCCCAGCAACAGTCTCTAGAGGTCCTAAACAACAGCAGGCACCTCTCTGCAGGTTAGAATTCCCAGCAAGGAAATTCAGGGGAGCTGGTGGTGAAGTCTTTGTGTCCCTGAGACTTCAGAACAGGAGGCAAGCTCAGTTTCAAGCCCTTGGAGATCTTCCTCAAGATGACAAAGCAAACAGCAAAGTCCTTTTTCTCCTTTCCTTGGCAGCAAGCAGCCACTGCAGGCCAACCCCAAACAGCAAACAGCACAGGGGCAGAATTCCTCCTCAGCTTCTCCGGCTCTTCTCCTTGGCAAAGGTTTCTCTTGACTCCCAGAAGTGATCTAAAAGTCTGGGGTCTGGGCCCCTCTTTTTATACACCAAAATCCTTTGTTCTCTGAAGGCAGAGAGTGTCTGTACCCAGCCAAAACCAGTTCTGTGGGGCACTTTGCAAGTGAACAGCAACCTCCTTTGTCAGTGTGAGCCCTGGCTTCAGACACACCACAGGGGGGCAGAGTCGTCATTGTGGAAGGCAGGCACAGCCCTATTCAGGTGAAGATGCTACTCCTCCCACCACTCCAAAGGCAGCCCAAGCCTATTCAGCCCAGCCCTGCCCCATCAGACTTCTGGAGCCACAGCCCTCCTCCAGCCCCTGTCATCCAAAAGCCAGACATGCAATACACAAACCTAGCAGAGGCACACTGGATGGTTAGGCAAGAAAATACCTACTTTCTAAAAGTGGTATTTTCAAACACAGAATGTAAAAATCACCCTCACTAAAAGATGCATCTTAACATTCTGAGTTCAGGCATACTAAACTTTATTTTCCTATCTTGTTCCTAGGGTCAGTTATGTTTATAAGATGTTATAAACTAACTCCCCATTCTTGCCTATGGGAACAGATAGCCTTGCAATAGTGAAAAATGAAATTGGCAGTATTTCACTATCAGGACATGCCACACACATCATAATAATGTCTGTATTGAAAAAACGATTGTGCTTGACATCCCATCTGAGAAGAACCAAGGAAAATAAGTGACACAATACACCATACAATAGGGTTTTCTTAATATACAAAAATGATTATTTATGAATGAGCAATGTCCTACACTAGCCTCCTTTAAACTTTAAGAAGCCAGAAATGGTTTGTTATGATGATAGTCTATGACGTTTCAACCCCGTAAAGAGTAGGGGTCTCAACAGGACCTTAAAATAAGTGACGTCTTATGGATCAAGGATCAATGTGTGCCAGATTGATAAACTGCACACACAAAAAATGTGAGGGGAAAGGAGTTTACTCATGTAGGGCCCAGCCGGGCGCCTAGTGAGGGAGGGGGGAATCCCAATCTGGCAGTAGAGGCAAAAGGCACCATGACAGAATGAGCCGCGTAGAGAAATGGGTTTCCAACTACAACTAACAACTGTAAAAGGTGAACCCATTTTCCAAAAACATTTGCAGGAGCAAAGTCCGAATTGTTTGGGTAGTATAGGCAATGCCAACATTTGGTTACATTTCACATATAGAGAACTAACACAGAATATAAGGCAAGCTAACAATGAAGAATATGCTAACATATATTGAAAGACATTCACCTTGGCATTGTGACAGAAGAAGGAAAGATTATGCTGAGGTAACGAAATACAAGTAAATTGTTTCCTAACCTTCATCACCTGCTGAAGTTATGCATTATCTTCTTTCACAATCACATCCAACGGTTTGTTTAATGCTGACTGTTGAATAATGTTCTCAGTTAAATTATCAAATGCAACACTTGGAAAAACAAGAAATTGTACATCTTCCTTGTAAAGATAAAGTAGAGACTGGTGGACTGAACATACCTATAAGCAAAACTTTAGCTACCAAATTACAACAGATGGAAAATCAGTTTCACATACAGCAAGATTGGGGAAAGATTTACAGCTGTGTAAAAATTGTTGTGTCATTTCACATCGAAATTTACATGTAGAAGAAGGACTTGTAAATGAAGCCATGGGATTTGTAATGGACTTTCTGACATTTGGACAGAATGAAGAGATGGAGAGAGCAGACTCCACTGTTCGTCTGGCATATGTGTCGGGTGGTTGCTAGGGGCCGGGATTCAGAGCGGAGTTTCCTGGTAGGTTGGTGGAAGTTCATTCGATTATTGAGGTATGCTGGTCCTTCATTGTGTAGTGCCCTGTAAGCTAGGGAGGTCCAAGATGAGTCTGGCTGCTGTCTTCTAGATAGTCTGGAGTTTTGTCATGAGTTGGGATGTTATTCCTACGTAGAGGGAAGTTCTGTAGCCTACTCTGCTGGTGATGAGACCATACGTGACAGTTCGCCTGGTGTTAAGTGGGAGCCATCTGGAGACCTTCCTGAGCATTCAGGTTGAGGTAGCAAGCTGAGGAGAGGGCACTGACCTGCTTCTTCATGGATAGCTGGCTGTCGAGGAGGATACCAAGGTTGCAGCTGTGTTTGATGGGTTTGGGCGCAGCTCAGGTGGCCACCATTTGTTGTTCCAGAGGGTGTCCTTTCCTTTCCTGAAGATGAGTACCTCTGTCTTATCGGTGTTGAGTTTGAGACAGTTGTTGTACATCCAGGCAGCCATATCTTTCATGCATCTTTGGAACTTGTCCTTGATGGTCGCTGGGTCATTGGTCAGGAAAAAGATGATTTGGGTGTCATCGGCATAGTAGATGATGTTGAGTCGGTGGCTCTTGACAATGTTTGCCAGGGGTATCATGTATACGTTGATGAGGGTTGGGCTAAGTGATGAGCCTTGAGGTACGCCGCAGTTGATGTTCTTTGGGAGTGAGGAGTAGGGTGGGATTCTTCTGCATTCTTCCTGTGAGCTAGGATACAATCCACTTGAAGGCTGGTCCTTGGATTCTGATCTGGTTGAATCTGTTTAACACTATGTTGTAGAATACGGTGTTGAAGGCTACTGAGAGGTCAAGGAGGATGAGGGCTGCTGTTTCTCTGTGGTCTAACAGCATTCTGATGTCGTCCGTGGCTGCAACTAGGGCTCTCTCTGTGCTGTGGTTTGCTTTCAAGCCTGATTTGGAGGGGTCCAGATGGTTGTGGTTCTCTAGATGACTAGAGAGCTGGAGGTTGATGGCTTTCTCGATGACCTTGGCTGGGAAAGGGAGCAGGGAGATGGGTCGGTAGTTCTTAGGATCCCCTGGGTCCGTGGATGACTTCTTCAGCAGCGGCTTTACGTCAACATGTCTTATTTCTGGGGGAAGTGGGATGTAGTGATAGAGGAGTTGAGGACCTTGGTGAGTTCTTTGCTGATGGGTTGATTACAGAGGTTGAATGAGTGGTGTGGGCAGGGGTCTGCTGTGGCTCTGGAGCGGATAGATCTCATTATGTATGCTGTTTCCTTCTCAGAGAGGATGTTCTATGAGGTGAGCTGGTGTGGGTGTACGTCGGTCAGCATGATGTGGGTGATGCTGTCCTAAGTAGGGGGTTGGGGTGCAAAGTCTTGGTAGATGGTGTTGGTTTTGCTGTAAAAAAACATCTGCAAGGGTGTCGCAGAGAGCTTGCGAGGGTGAGATGTTGTTTTCAGTTGCTGAGGGGTTGGTGAATTCCTTGACTATGTTGAAGCGTTCCTTGCTTTTGTTGGAGCTGTCCTTGATTCAGGTGGGTAGGGCAATTTTCTTGGTGTTCTTCAGGAGATGTTGGTTTTAGTTGAGGGCATCTTTGAAGCGTTTTCTGTCCTCAAAGGTCTTTCTGGTGCACCGTCTTCTTTCCTTCTGTCTGCAGTCACGTTTCTGGGTTATCAGTTCTTCTGTGAACCAGTGTTGCTGTTGTGTTCATTTCTTGGGCTTGGTGGGTTTCTTCGGTGCACCTTCATCAGCGCTTGCCGTTAGCCACTTCACAAAGTTTTCCGCTGCTTGTTCTGTATCTCCCGTGGTGGGTGGGTGGGAGTTGAGGGCATTGGTCCATTGTTGCCCAATTGTGCCTTGTCTCTCTGGCGGTGGTATTGAGTGGTTCCGAGATGACGTAGTGGACACAGTGGTGGTCGGTCCAGGTGTTCTCCTTGGTGTGGGTGCATTGAGCTCTGTTGCTGGCTGAGAAGATAGGGTCAAGTATATGCCCTAGACATGAGGGTTCTAAGAGTGTGTGCCTGGACCTGGCAGAGGAAAATACTGTTGAGACTTCATAATATGGCAGTTAGTGTTGCCAAAGCAGGTTGACGAAGAACTCACATAGGTCCTGATTCCGAGTTGCACAGTACTGGGTCTGAGGTAAATCCACATGCGATTTTACTATTTCCACCTAGCAGTGGAATTATGTGTAAAATCCTCTGGAATGGACAATGACAGTGTGGGACTAATTTTCTAGTCATACAATCACGCACAATCCACTAGTCCATGCAACTAATGTATGCAGGGGCCAGTGCATGGGGTAGAGGGTGAGGAGGGGTGCAGGTAAAGTGTTCTTCAAGCAGGAGGAAGCACTGTCTGTATAGCAAATTCATATCAGACTTTGAATTCAGTCAATGTCTCATATGAATATACTGGCCTATTTTACTGACCCAGAAAAATTGGATCAGGTTCATCCACACCTAGTAAGATCTGGGCCCAGACTTGCTAAGGGTCTGCATTGCCCTTACGTCAAGTTAGGTGACAAAATGCAACGTAAGCCCTTAAGCCAGATTTACTAAGCCGCGCAAAGCCATCTTGCGTGGTTCAGCGTATCTTAGTACATCTAGGATAACGCAAGGCAGCAGAATCAGCTGCCTTCCATTACTCTGAGTTAGGAAGGTGTTCCATGGATGGAGTGTGGGTGTTTCCACTCACCCATCCATGGTTTGAGCCGCATTTCTGGCTTTACTAAGACTAGTAAACTTGGGAATGCGTCAAAACGGTACGCCATCTCAACAGAGGTATAACAAGGGGAAATATCTGTATTTCTTCTCAATATTTCCTCTTTCTATATGTGCTGCTTTTTGCAGTGCATGTAGAAAGAGTAAAAGTCCTGTGAGGATTTTTTTTGCAGGAAGGTGTGCCTTCCAGCACAATAACAATCTTGCACCAAATCTTAGTAAATCGGGGCCTGGGTGCTGAAAAATCTAACCAGTACTAATCAGGCTGAGTGAAATTAACGCATTAAAGCATGCATTCATTTTGTTCCGCCTGACTTGTAATCAGGCCCATAAGGACAATATTACAAAATGTTCACTGTCTCTCAATTGAAAGTGCGTTGAGATTTAAATATGTTGCATAGTCAGTCCATTGAGCCCTATACCACCGTGAAAATTAGTGCAGGAACACTCCATTGTCAATTCTGTGCTCGCAATTACAAATACCCCCTACATCAATATTTCTGGGATATATATTGACCACAGTATTACACCTTTCCACTGGTTATTGAGGAGGTCAGTACGATGGAATATAATTTGGGCCTCCACATTGTAAAGATGTGTGAGGATGCTTTGTAAGTTACAAGCTTATCCCCTGATAATTGTATGTATTGTTTGTATTATTTTGACTGATAAATGCATTGATGTAGATGGTATGTCTGGAAAACCTGACTGTACGTTCAGTAGGCTGGCAATCATTAGCTTTGATTTCACCTACATTACCAAGAATTTATGTGATACATCTATTGTGATCAAGTCATATTCGTGGGTATTTTCCATTCAGTCCATCGAACTGAACCTGCACCAATCCTCCTTCCATTTGTGAATTTAGAATACAATGATGATGCTCAAACTTTGTTTGGGCAGACTTATTGGAAAGGAATATCTTGATGCAATACAGTGTTCCCCTTCCATGCCAGTGGAGTATGCATCATTGGTGTGCTTTGGGTGCTTGCATTCTGTTGCATGGGGGAAAAAGTAATTTGGAAAATGACTGTATAATGTGAGTTTGTTTTGCCACTAGTGATGTTAGTAATGTTATAAACACCTTTTATTTTCTTTGTTATTTTTACAGATCAGCAACTGTGGATTCAGAGAAGGAGGACACATGAAGCTGAAAACATCACATGCCCTCATTAGGTGTTTTGTTGTGGTTGGGTTTCTGCTTGGCGTCGCCATCATATCCTATTGCTTCTTTCAACTGCAACATCGCTCGTGGAACATCGTCTTCAGCTGCCTAGGATGCGGAGATAACGTCCCTGAAGTTCGTGTCCGTAATGACTCTGAAGTCTGTCCTGACGAGGTCTGGACTGTGAATGCTAATAACCGCTTGGGGAACCAGATGGGCGAGTATGCAACCTTGTATGCTTTAGCCAAACTGCAGGGCAAGAGGGCCTGGGTAGTGCCGGGCATGGTTCGCATGCTAGGCCCCATTTTTAAGATCACTCTGCCACACTTGAGTGAGGCTCATGAAAAGCAGATTCCGTGGCAGGATATTTGGGTCCAAGACTAGATGTCGGAGAGATACGAGCACATTGAAGGGAAGTATGTGAGGTTCACCGGCTGCCCAAATTCATGGACCTTCTATCACCACATCCGAGATGAGATCCGCAGAGAATTCACTTTCCATGATTCGATCAAGAAGGAAGTTAACAAGTACTTGGCAAAACTACGGGGTTCACAGAAGAATGTGACCTATGTCGGAGTGCACGTTCGTAGGGGAGATTATGTTGTGGTCATGCCTAGGGACAGAAAAGGTGTGGTAGCGGATAAAGGGTACATGGACAAGGCCATGGCTTATTTCAGGAGTAAGTACCAAAAACCAGTCTTTGTGGTGGCCAGCAATGATATGAAGTGGTGCAAGAAGAACATCGATGCCTCCAATGGAGATGTCTACTTCGCTGGTGATGGCATTGAGTCATCACCCAAAAGGGACTTTGCAATCCCCGCCCACTGTAATCACACTATCATGACCATCGGCACCTTTGGTTACTGGACAGCTTACCTCGCTGGCGGGGAGACGGTCTACCTCACTAATTTCACTTTGCCTGATTCGCCGTACCTCAAACGATTCCGGTACGAGGCTTCTTTCCTTCCTGAATGGATTGGCATTCCTGCTGACCTTTCACCTCTTCTTGGAATGAATTAAGAAGTTAACATGTAATCGGGTTACAATGAAAATCAATTGAAAATAGGGCCATAGGACCAAAAATGGCAAAACAGATCCAATTGCAACTGATGCCGATAATGAAAAAGAAACAATTAGCAGAAGAAAAACTGCATAAACTGTTAAATGTAATTAAAAATTGAGTAGTTATCACATCTGAAAGAAGACATCAGGCATTGAGGTCATAGTTCTTCTAATTGCTAAACAAATGTGCTTAGAAATTCAAATTGAATGTAAATTCTCGTAGGAGGTGTAAGGCAATGAGATGTGTTTACTATGAAAAAAACAAAGCTTGTTTTCCACATTGGATATTTTTAGCGATGTATGACAGAAAAGTGCTGCAAAATATAGCAATACTTTTACTGCAGTACATCATCACCTTTGTGAGGCACAAAGGAGTACCCATTTTTCTACAGAACGTAGCCACCCGCATGTTAAGAATATGCCCATTACTCCTCTAGAGAATATGCCCATTGTTGTATAGGATAAGATGGTCTTAGTTTTACCACAGATTACAGCCCTTTGAAATGCTCAAATATGAATTTCAATTTGCAATGTTTTTTTCCATTGAATTCCCGAGAGGGATAGACCAAAAATGCTTATGTATATGATTCGTGGATGAGTCAGGCACTGATTCTAATTGCTTCTCGCTTCCTATATTTGCAGGCGTGGGATCTGTTTTGAGAACGGACCACATAAATATTTCCTGGCTCCCATCCAGTTAATATTTTTCCATAATTAATTGATCAAAACAATGACAACTTTGATGCTTGACACACCTAATTTCAATTACTTTTTTGGGGTATAAGTGACAATCTATAATCAGGACAGTAAACAGTAAATATCTAACAAACATTGAGGAATGTGTATTCAATGAGGTCAAATTTACCATTAAAACTTCAGTCTAACAAACATTAGGAAAAGTTCATGAGTTTTGGGGGATGGATTACAGATTTTCTATTTTAACTCCAATTTAACAAGCATTGGAGAAAGCGCATACATTGGTGGAGGGTTCAGATGTACTATTCAAACTCCAGTCTAACAAACTTGGAAAAAGTGCATAATTTGGAGGACATGTCACATTTACTATTCTAATGACAGTCTGACAAACATTATGGGAAATGCATACATCGGGGGTCTGTATCACTATTATAACTCCATTTCAACATACATTGGGGGTAAGAATAAGATATATGATTCAAACGCCAGTCTTACAAACATTGGGGAATGTGCATACATTGTGGGAAGTCAGATTTACTATTCTAACTCAAGTCTGCTAAGCATTGCGGAAAAAGCATACATTGTGGCCAGTCATATTTACTAACTCCAATCAAACGAACACTGAACAAGGTGTCTACATTGTGTCGGGGAAGGGAGAGAAAAGGGGGCCAGGTTTACCATTCTAACAAACATTGATGAAAATGCATACGACAGGAGTGAGGGCTAAATACAGCACACAAATATATAAATAAATGAAAAAATAAAATAAGTATTAAACAATAGCAAATATATCAGAATTGCACACAATTAGTTGGATTTTTATAAATAAATAATAATTAAATTAAACAGTATACCTCAACATCCCCATATAATAAAACTATTTAAAATTTGATTACATTAATATTAAAATATTAAAGTATTAAAGCATTTTTAAATTGAAAACATTACACACTCATTCACCCAATATACCCCACATATGAAGAACGTATATATTAAATATTACAAAAGATAAAAATATCAAAAAGCATTTTAAAATCTTGTATATGTAACAATACATTATATACACTTTAACAATAGGAGTACCACCAAACCCTAATACACAATTGTAGCCATGAAAAAAATACATAAAATAATCAGACAAATCTCTAACTATTGGTCTTCTGCCATACGCTTTCAAGGCCAGTGTTATCTAGTATGGGGTCCTGCAGGGTTTCATCATTTCCCCTTGTCTTTCTAACATCTATATGTGAGCTTAGGCCCAACTGCTCCATCAGGCGGGGTCTGCTTTTAAATGTACTCAATGATACCCACCTTATCTTTAGTCTATCAGACTATACTCACTCAGTCCCCTAAACTTCAAGCTGACTAATATTAGCTCCCACTATTGTGCATTGTATGATGACTAACAACGTTCTCTGACCGAACCCCACCACAACTGAGATTTTACTGGCATCAGTTTCATGGTTTACCAAATGGAATATCATCACTTCACCTGGCTTAATGGGCTTCCCTCCTACACCATCAAAAATGATGCATAAAATGTAAGTTCTGCTTGAACAGGCCTCTTTCTTTAGAAGCTCAATTCAAAAGTGTGGCTGGAAACTGTTTTATCCAGCTCCTTCTACTGAGAAAGATTAAAAGATCTCACCTTATTTGTCTACACAATTCTTTGCGATCCCTATTTTTAGGATGTAAAACATGCCGAAAAAGGGCAAGGTCATTATTCTCGACAGGAACAAGCCTAAAATCTCAAGAGGAATTGAGGGTATCAAGCAAACATACAACAGTGTTTTACTGCCACATTATCTACAGGTATGGTCAGATTTTAGCACACTGTAATAACAATACACCCTGATTTTCTCTATAACGTATGCTTTTATAATAAGAAAGTAGGGCCTAGCATAACGTATCATTATAAACAGATCACAACTGAGGAAACTGATATAACTTTTTCAGTTAACCAATAAGGCATTTAGCCTTTACCAATGACTTGGACTAAACCCAGGCCAACTGAAGTGTGCATAAGACATACATTTATAATATTAAAAATATGTACACATTTGCATTTGACAAAACAAAATACAACCCCTCTCAATAGGGCCTAACAAGAATCATCACAGTGAAATTCTATTCCCAGTGTTTGTCAGAGTGGGAGACCAACACCAAAACACTTGCCTAATATGGTAATGTGTGAGATTACATGTAACCACATTTCTTTCAATCGCCTATAACATAAAAATGTGATAACAATTCACTTTTAGAGACCTATTGGCTTTACCATGTGTTTTTCAAAACAAATAAGCCAGGCCTACTGTGTTTGCAATAACGATTCATAATAAAGACGCCAGAACTACAGCATCAGGCATAGCAGTTCCCGTCACACCAATCACACCTATAGCTGGTATCATCATCAAAAAGTTTATTTCAGATTCAAAAATCCATTAAACCACATTCATCACAAAACACATTCACATAAATAAACATAATATAAAAAATCTAATAGTCAGTTTTAAAATAGCATTGAACAATGCACAGTTCTTGTTGAGTATAGAAAATAACTCCCCAGTGGGCTAAAGAATCATTGTTGTATAGTAAAATGTGCAAATAAGTATAAGGCAATGACACAAAAATCTTGTAAACTGCAAGTGCTTAATTGCAGCCCATTAAGGACACCACCAAAAGCATGCCTACATCATCAGAAGATCCTGATTATTTTAAGTGCAAGCAGGCCTCAGGCCTCAGGCCTTCTGTAATGAGCAGAAGCTTTCAAACACGATAACCATCAGACATACAGTCATAATAGCAAATGTATGGAAAACTACAGTTGGCAAAGCAAACTACTATCTCTGTAAACAGGCTTAAAAAGGATTCTCATTGTGAAAATGGTTTACAGAGGCGGTAACAAACACCAAACCCCTTGCCCACTAAGCAAATCTATGATATTCCATGTAACAGAACACCTCTCTGTAGGCTTTAATTAAGAGTAATAACAGTTTACTCTTAAACACCTACTGTGTTTAACATATCTTTTTCACAATCAAATATGGCTGGCCTAGTGCCTTTATCGTAACTTTTCATGATAAACAATCATTTGCTTCTCACCATAAACAGCGCAATCCCATGGTACTGATTGTAAACTTTCCACATGGCAACCATTTGGCATACAGTCATAAAAGTAAAAAGGTATACAAAATTACAGTTGGCAATGCAAAATACAATGGGCCCAATTCAGAAAGGTAAACTGAGACGAAAGTCTAACTTTACTACTTTCGGTATTCACAAAGGGCTTTTACAAGTAGTAAAGTTAGAATTTTGTCTCATTTAAACTTAAGTTTTGGTCTTAAGTTCAACTGAGACCAAAAGTCTAGTCTCAGTTAAACTTAAGACTAAAACTTAAGTTTAACTGAGACAAAAGTCTAACTTTACTACTCGTAAATGGCCTTTACGGAAAGTCATAAAGTTAGAATTCCGTCTCAGTTTACCTTTGTGAATCAGGCCCAATCTCTCCTAACAGAGCCTAAAAAGGATTATTGTAGTCCATACCCTCTAGTCCCACAGTTCGGTCAGGTGGATCACCAACACCAAAACCCTGCCTACTACAGTAATCTTAAAAATGTAATGTAACAAAATACCTACCTACAGGCTTTAGCATGGTGTAATACCAATCCATCCCTAAAAGCCTATTGTCTTTAACACATGCTTTTCACAATAATTTAGTCAGGCATAATGGCTTTGTCATAACGTTTCATAATAAACAGATCACACCTATGAAATCTGGCAAGACTTCTCGCAATGAATCAATGAAACCATAACTCTTTAACACTGGATTTAGGCTTTACCCAGCACATGTCTAATAAAGTGCACATTAACTGGCAACCATTATACATACAGTTATAAAATTAAAAATATGCAGACAAATACAGCTTGCAAAACAATATACAAACCCTCTCAACAGGCCTTACAAGAATCATCAAAGTGAAATCCCCCAGGATTGGTAAGAGTGGGTGGCACACTCCAAAACTCTTGCCTACTATGTTAATGTGACATTATATGTAACAAAATACCTGTCTATAGCCTGTAACGCAATGTGATGATAAACAATTTCTTAAACCTCCTGGCTTTAACATATGCTTTTCCCAATTAATACCCTAGGTCAATTGCCTTTGTTATAATGTTTCATAATAATCAGAACAGAATAATGTTTCATAATAATCAGAACAGAATTATGCCATCTGATATAACATTTCCAGCCCACCAAACAGGCTTGTCACAATAACCTATTTAGGCCTGGAGTTTTGAGCGTAATATTTTTCCACAAAACAACCATCAGATACATGGTCGTAAAATTAGAAAGGAGTACAAAATTACAGTTGGCTAAGCAAAATACAATCTTTCTTAAGAAGGCCTAGAAAGGATTCTCAAAGTGCAAACCTTTAATATCCATGGGTTGTTACATTGGGTAACCAATACCGAAACCATTGCCTACTATGGTATTCTGTGAGATTCCATGTAACAAAATACCTATCTGTAGGATTTAATATAAGCTAATAATAATCCCGACTTAAATTCCAAACGACTTTAATAGAGGCATTTCACAATAAATATGTCAGGCCTTGTGCCTTTATCATACCATTTCATAATGTGCAGATCAGGCCCACAGCCATGATCATTGGCTTGCCACTACAACAAACTCAGTCCGGGTGTATCAAGTACAAACCTTGCCACAAGAAAAAGGTGCCATACAAGCAGTACAACAGTTCATTCAAAATTCAAGGTGGAGAAACGCTTCCTCTTTTATGCAGAGCCTGTGTGCCCAGCCAGAGGTGTAGCCAGGGAAGTGAGCAGTCCCCTCCTCTGTGGTCACTCAAAACTGGTTAAGGAGGTAGCTTCCCAGTGGATTTGATTCCAGCCTTACTGGGGGGGATTAAAGGGCTGCTTTCTCTAGGTCTCACCTTATATTTACTTGTGAAATGGCAGCCCCCTTTAGAAGTGAATGTAGTTCCTCAGTCCACCCTACTGGTCTTCCTGCAAGGGGTAGAAATACTCCTCCTCTCCACACCTAGGCCATTGTTCCTGCTCTGGGAGCAGTTTCTGACACCTCATTAAGGCCAAGCACTGGCTGGAAAGCTGGGGTACATCTAATGCAAATTAGCTTCTATGAGCTTCAGGCAGTAAAAATGAACTGTCTAGCAGTAATTTTTCCTAAATATTTATTAAACATTTAACTTGACCAATAAATTGGACTTTCAATAAGTGTGGAAGAATAGTCTTTGGATGACTTTTACAGACATTTACTGTCAAAAGTTACAGATTAGAGTTTCTAATTGAAGTTTTTCATTTTCTAGGATTTAGCGCCAGCCTTGCAAGAGGAATTAGCTTTTGGGGCCTAGTAACTGGAGGAACATGCCTGTTTTCAATTTTGCACATGTTCCACTTTTAACTATCAAGCACCTTGGCTTGTGTACTTATAGGTGGCATTAATATTTAAAAGCAGGGTTTCCCACCTGTCAAAAAGGGATATTTTGACAGGTCTGTGCAAGTTGTAGGCTGCTGCTGCCAGGATACACAGGGTAAGACTGAAGCCATGTTTTCTTTATCACTGCACTGGATGGCAGAATCACTGCTGCAGTCCACAGATACATTTAACTTTTCATGCCATGGATTTATTTCTGCACCATATTCTATGTATTTGTAGGAAAGTTAAATATGCTAACTAGTATTGCACCAATTTTTACACCTCTAAAGGAGGAGCACAGGCACTATGGGGCACATGCATCAAAGGTTTTTGCGATCACAAACGGTGCGATTCGCAAAAATCGGCCGTTTGCGATCGCAAATTGGCCTTTGGAGATGCATGAAAGTGTTTCCTATGCGCAATTTAAGAATTCACAATTATTTGTGAATTCCTTAATTGTGATTGCATTTAAGGAATCGCAATTTGCGATTCCTTAAATGCAGTGCTAGAAGCACTTTCAAATAGCGATTTCGCTCTTTGGGACCGCAAATTACAGACAAATCAAACTTGTCTGTAATTTGCAAAAACTTTGAAAAATGCACTAAAAAGCATTTTTTAAAGTTTTAGGTTACACACACACATGCCCTTGGGGCATGTGTGTGTGCAACATAGGTGCACATCACAATTTCAGGGGTGCAACAGGGTGTCATTTTGACACCCTTGCACTCTGAAATTGCATGAGCAATTGGCGAGTACCTACTGGTACTCGCAAATTGCGCATGCAATCTCAATTCATTCCTATCGGCCTGTAGGCCCATAGGAATGAATGGTACGGCATTCCTTAATTGCGACTCGCAATTTGCGAGTCGCAATTAAGGAATGTTCAGGAATCGCTATTTTTATAGCGATTCCTACATGCATAGGCTTTTGCGATTCCTTAATTGCGATTCCTTAATAATCGCAATTAAGGAATTGCAAAAGCCTACCTTGATGCATGTGCCAGTTTGCTTCTAGTTAGCAGGGGTAAAGTGCACAGAGTTCTAACACTAGCAAAACAGATAGGGCAACAATTGAGGGGGAATCATGCAAAAGATGGTCTTTCCTGGTGGGATGTGAGGTAGGACATTTTCTTCACACTTCTGCCCCATTCTCTAGTGTTTGCAGTAAAATTCCACTGATGCCGCACCCCAAGTTCAGCTGTTTTCTCCTCCTGAGAGCCAAAGGACTAGAGATAAAGTGTTAGGAGTCACAGGAGACTTAGATTCACGCAGTTCCTCATGAAGAGCTGAATGCGAAGTTGGCCAAAATGGCAGTCAGGGCTCCTCACTAACAGAGGAGAGGACTTGCAGCACACAGAGACCTGCAGATTGCAGATGCTGCACATAGAGGTCCCTGCTGGTGCTGATATCTACCGTCCACTTAACTGCTTGAAGCGGAGGTGGCAGCCACAGAGGAGCAGAGATGTGAGGGGCCTGACAGATCCTGAAGATATGACCCTGTGCAGTCCAGGGTGCAGCTGAACAAATCCTTGGGGGGGTGGATCCCAGGAGTTGAAGACATTGGGGGTGTTCTAGGGGACCGTCGCTGTCTACCACATCAACTATAAAGGGTCCTAGGACTTTGAATTCACTCTAGATGGCCCTTCCAAATGTCACAGCTCGGGGGCCTAGCTGTAGCACGTGTGATCCTCGTAACCTAATGAGTTGCGTATCACTGCACTGGCCATAATCTAGACATAACAACAACACAACTGCTCCAGGCGACTCTTCACTCTCCGTACCTGTAGCCTGACTCCCGGTGTTATATCCCGCATAGAGGCCCTAATGTAGATTCGTTCGTACATGCCCTAAAATGGACGTATTCATATTTACCCTAATATGGTCATATTCGTACTTGCCCTATTATGGTCATGGCCGCATATGCCCAATTATGGTCACAACTGTACATGTCCTATTATAGTATGATTCCTTATATAGGCATGCTCTTTCACCTACATTGGTCCCAGCTAGTACACAACGAGCTCTGAGGGCTGAACGTTATCTATCCTGTGGTTTCGAATCCAGCAGGGTTCTTCCAAACACAGGCCCACACTGTACTCATTAATTATGCATGGCTCTCTAAGAATACACCACGGGCATAATATGTATGTACAAAGTTCACCCCTGACGTCTTCCTCATGTCCAATACAAACCATACTGAGATCCGATACTCTTCAGGGTATAAATATACCACATCTTGCCCCGGCTAGGCAGAGGGATCCAAGACTTCCATGCTGACACACTGACCAGAGACGCTGAGGCTCCTGCATGCAGTCGCCCAAGCTGACAGTGGTCTGACACAACCCGGATGGGGTGTCCAACTCGAGACCAGGTTGGGGTCCCACACTCTCTCTATTCAAGGTATGGGGGTTCGACTAAATCCTAGGAGGATTCTTGGCTCTTAGCTTCTAAGACCTACACACATATGCTAGGTACATACAAGTACATCTAGGTAGGCATCGTAGGAGTACGCACACTTCGCATAATGCTTTTTATATTCATGTATGTATCCATGACTATTGCAATATGGTAGAACTGTTCTATCCCTTTGCTTTTATCGTACTGCTGATAATATATCTCTGCTATTGTCTGCTGGTTACCGCAGCACATATATTTTACACTAGAATAACAACTGTTCAATAAATACTTATTGAAACGCCCGACTCTTTATTCTGTGTAACTCTCTGAGACAAACCGAATAAGTAAGCACGAGTGACTGAGCGAAAGGTAGTACATTGTTTCCACGATTCTGAGGGATCAGGGTTGTCATGATCTAAGGTTGCCAGAAACTAATCTCTCCCTGATAAGAGGAGACACTAGTGGCACTGCGAGCTAGCTAATGCAAACCAGGCTAACATATACGGTGGGGGTGCACGGAGTCAGTCTGCCACCAAGCCCGCAGTATATGTTATCCAAACGCGCAGGTCCTGCAGGGGTACTATAGGAGCTACATGACACTGGGTGCATGGCCTTCTACATAGATGAGTGAACAGCCTCGGCTTCTGATGCAGTGTATGAATGGTGAAAGCTCCAAAGAGATAACTGGCACGCCATGCAAGTGGATATTACTGCTCTGCAACTGAAAGAGAGGCAGAACAGTGAGCAATCTTTGACTGGGGAAAGAGCAAACATTGAGAGATCACTGTTTGTGAAAGAACTGGCCTTGGCAGAGCATTATCCACTGGAGCAAGAGGGCATCTAATAAGGGAAAATACACCACTTATAAAGATCACTACTCCAAACCTGGCACACAGCACCACAACTTGCTGACCAAATCAGCCTCAACTTCCCCAAACAGAGACGGACAGTTCAGCCAGGGAGGAGCTCAAGCAAAGCACGCTCTACACTCAGCAGAGTCTACACTCTGGAGTAAATTAGTGATGCACTAGAAGAACTGGAGTCCTTACTTTGGGAAGTCATCTCACTCAAAGACTACACAGATGATCTACACACATATCTGGAGTACACTGAAAATTGATCACGAAGGCAAAATATCAGGATTAAATGGGTCTCGAGGTCAGCAGAAGATGATCTGGTAGACTTTGTTAAGAGAATCTTTAAGCAGGTCCTCCCAAGCCTAAACGAGGACATTATCCTGGATCTCACTCATCGAGTGTACTCTTGTTATGCCAGTAGAAACCAAATATCCAAATGTGCTTGCACTACTATCGCCAGAAGGAGGAGATTGTGGCTGCTGCCAGAACCAAGAAGCAGATTGAATTTGACGGTCATAAGATTGTTCTGTATTAAGATTTATCTGTTATAACCATACAAAAGAGCCAAGCACTTTGCCCTATCAGAATTTCTAGCAGGTAGGGACATCAAGTATTGATGGAGGCACCCTTTCTGGTCATCTTCACATAGAAATGGATGGTGCAATTGTTCTCTACTAGGCCTGGGAAATGAGGAAAGCTCCATCCATGAAAAAACAAGCAAAATCATCAACAAATATAGCAGCAGCAGAGCGGTGGGTGGTGATTAACCAGCTAAAAGAAAACAGTGGGGACATAGAAAATTAACACATGTCAGGGAATTAATCTGCAGCTTCACCCAAGCTATTAGGAAGAGATGGAGGCTGCACAGAACTGGTAAAGTGAATGAGGCAGGGGCGGAGGATGTGGACATAGAGAGGGAACTGCAACAGATGGAGAAGGCTCATGACAACAGGCACAGACTACAATACCTTGAACCGTTAGCCCTGCGGTGTTCACGTTTGGGATTGAACACAACAAAGTTTGTGTTAGTTATTATTGGTTTGAGTTTGTTATATGAGAAGGGAGGAGGGAGTGGTCTCATACAATCATTAAAACAAGTGACCATGAACTTGAACATTTTATTGTTTAGTTAATTAAAACCGTAACAACTGTAACAATTTTTTATCACAGTAAAAACATAATACAGCAGAATTCATAGTTGAAAGAAGCATAAAAACGTTAGTTCCCTGTATTGAAGTAAACCGGACATTGTACATTATTTAGGTACATTATTTGACTAAAGGCTAATCATAGCTATGAACACAAACTTCATTCTTGGGATAAAGCAAAATAAAAATGTCATCTGAGGTTAATTAGCTGTCAGCGGTCTTTGAGTAAATCTTTTGCCTAACCTAGTATGAAACTTTATATTAAAATAGTTGTGTTTGTTTGATTGACTAATCTAGGCAATTCAGTCCATTAAAATAGCTGGTGCAAGCAGAGATATTACAGACATGAATATATCGAAATTTAAAATTGGAGCAAGTACGCAAACGTTTAAAAAAGTAAGTACGCAAGTGTTTAAGAGAGTGCCAGAACGGCATGTTCAGACTAGTTGGAGTGCACGGCTCGAAGTCCTGCAATTTTAATGATTTCAGACTTACAGACAAGTGGGGACTCAATTGGATGTTTATAGGATTGCCAGTTCCCCCTGGCAGGATGCCCTCCTTGTTGGTCCAGACTCTCGTAGTAATCTACCCGCTTCCGTGAAGAATTTGCCAAACTGTGCTAGGACCTTTGGAGTAACAGATGTATATATGAGCAACAGTGCTTCCTTACATAATCTTATCTCATGTTGCCTGAAGATGGGCATTAAATACCTGTGTCTCTGTTGTAGTAAGCTTGCACAGCAGCATACAATGTGGGCAACTGATTCAGAATGGTATTTACAGAGCCTACATTGCTCCTGCCCCAGAGCTCAGTTTTTCCAATGTGCCCTATACACAAGTGACCAGCCATACATCAAGGGAAGATCATGGATGCATGCAGGGAAAAATACGTGTCCCACCAGAGACTCAGAATGTCCTTTGAGGCCTTTGTTTGGCTATACCTTAGTACATGACCTAAAAGGATAGACTTTAAATCCTGAGCCTCAATATTCTGGGCCTCAACACTCTGGCCTAAAAGGGGGCACTGATTGTCTTCTCTTATGTACACAGGTTGCTAAGTCTGCCTATTACAAGAGACCCATGTGCTCAAAAAGGACTGGCAGAGGATGGCCTCTAGATTGTTCACCCATCAATATTACTCATCCAACCCAAAGAAGAGGGTGGCAGCCCTGTTGGCTAATGCATTCAGCAGGAGGTGAAGAGCATAGTCGCTGATGTTAGTGGGAGGGAACTGATTTTCAGTTTGTATCTAGGGGACTACTCATTTATGGTTGCATCCGTTTATGCACCTAACACAGGTCAAGAGTAATTCCTTAGAACAGTTATTACATATATATTACAAACACCTGATAAACATGTGCATATAGTAGAAGATTTTAACCCCGTCATGAACAACAAGGAGGACTAATTGGTAGATAGGGAGGGGCAACTGGGAGTGATATCCCTGGAGGGGAGGGACCCACTGCCCAAGGTGGTGCTACATGACATATGGTGTCATTTGCACCCACGGAACATGATTGCACACACTATTCAGCCACCCATAGACTGTATGCAAGGCTTGACTTCCTGAAATCATCAACGGTGCTTGACCAAGTTGCGATAGATGAAATTGAGGAGTTGGCACTGTCTGACCATGCATCAATTTGGACTTCTCTGAGAACACCATGGGAGCCAACACAGTACGCCTCTTGGCATCTGAGGGATAGTCTACTATACAGCAAATGTAGTAGGGATTCTGTGAGGGCCACTATCTCATTATTTCTCAAAGCTAACAACAATGATGGGATGGGCCTCTACACACTCTGGGAAACATGCAAGGTCACCATACGGAGCAAACCTATTTCAACTGCAGCATCCAACAACAAAGAGGTGATAACTGTTGACAACTAGAAGACCTAGTTAGAACATTTGAAAAGGAACAGTGTGATTTTGGTTGTACTTTTGCTTAGGATGGTGCTAGTAGTAGTGCTTGAGGTGGTGCTGAGTTTATGGTATCTGGAGTGGAGGTGGTAGGTTTGTGGATATTGCAGGGGGACTCACATATGACTTTGTGGGTGGTGTTAGCCTTTTACATTGTGATGCCTCAGTTGAATCCTGTGCATGTCTTGGGCATACAGACTGACACTGGCATTTTTTAAATTGTATCCATTGTCTTCATGGTTAAGGCATGCTGCCTTATACTGTCTTCTCTTCAAGAGCAATGATGATCATTGTGCATCTTTCTAATTTCTTGGTAACTTTCACAATGTCATCAAAGGCATAGCTCTAATTTTCAACAATCTGAGGGAGACCTTTAAGGTGGCCCACAGTCTCACACAGAGTCACCCCATATCACAAATACCCCCTGCACAGTGCACTGATTTTAGAAAAACGGATCCTCCCGGAGAAAGGCATTTGGCCATTCCGCCACCTCCCACCCTTGCATGCATGGCTGTTTGACATTGCCAGTAGGGTGTCCATCATGGTCAGGATTGCTAACTGGGAAGTTGTGGTTAGTTGTGTTTGGGAGATATATAAAGAGGGAATGCTCCTCATCAGGGTTGCCCTCTCACTCAGATTAGTGAGAGAAGACTGGAGACACACCTTTACAGGATGAGTGTGCAGGAAAGTCAACTGAGGAACCTGTAAGCTGAGGGATGGGTGGAAGTGAGTGCTGCATAGCTGGGACAAACATATATGACTGCTTAGCAGGTGTCTGGGGACTAGCAATTCTCTGGAGAGACCTTGTTGGATTCTGTGTGTGACAAGTAATGGCCTCCTCCTCCTCCTCCTTTACTATCTCCTGCTCATCTTCCTCTTGTCTTCTGCAGTGGAGGATGCCATGGTAGCTGCTTGATGGAGGATTGGATTTTCACCTGATGTCCTTCAGTTGTGGTCAGTGCAGCAACATTGTCAACCTTAGTGTCAGTACCTGCAAGGGGGATGTTACCAGTTGAAATACATAAAACTAAGTTTCTGCTCATGACTTCACTAAACTTATTCACCAAATGTTTGACAAAATTGACACCTCGTTGTTAGCACTGACATGAGAGTGTACTAACGCATCAAGGTATGGGTTGACCACACACAAACAGAAGATTAAATCATCTGCTAGTGCAACAGATGCTTGCTTTGTGATTGGATCTCTTGATGACAGTTACTGAACCACTGTCCTAGAAGAAAGTGGTGGTAAGATATCCCCTGATCCAGCTGGAGAGAGGATTAAGGAGAAATATGAGATAAAGAGTTATGAATAAAAGTAAAACTGTGATATTTCTCATCATTGATGTCAATGCAGATATATATGGTGCAAAAGTTACCAGTAAAACAAAAAAGCTATTCCAAAATTCTAAAGGAAATTCTGACTTAACTATAACTATGCAGTGGCATTTGCCACCGTGTAGTTTTACTGTGTATTATAGTCAGGTCAGAGTTTCCATAGGAAAGGTGTTTTTTGTTTCACTAATAACTTTAGCACAATTTAATAACTCTTCACAAAGCTGTCCAAAATAAATGTTCATGCATTTCAGCAACATCTTGAAAAGTTTTGCAGTGATCCATTAAGCGGGAGTCATGAGAAATGGAGGGTCCCAAAAAATCTTATTCCCATGTTAATTTCCATAGGGAATTTTGGGAAGCAATACAGAAAAAATGGCTAAATAGAATTATATTCAATTTGGGAAATTTAGGACTTTATGGAGAAAGTTAGTTCGTTCATGATTTGGTGTAAATCTTTTCAGCCATTTTCAAGAAATTTGTGTTCAAAGAGGCACTTCGCGTGGGTTTGAAAGGGTTAAAAAATAGGTATTTCTGAATGGTTGGTACTGCGGTAGGCCCGCTGTAACAAAAATGTTATAAAATAGATGTTTCTGATTGGTCAAGAGAGCATTTTCTCCCATTGGCCATTTCAGGATCGAACAATCTGATTTGCTCCCTGCATCTTTAACAGCAATGTTGGGACCGCCATCACAAGACACAGGGGCTTGTCCCAGTGTCATGAAGTAGCTTTAAAAAAAGATATAAGGTTGCAGGGTAAGGGCACCCCCCTGGGACTCATGGTAGTGATGCAGAGGGACTCCTCCAGAGGCCAAAAGATTTAAAAAAATATTCTCTTCCATGGGTACACCTGTAGTCTTGTTGGACCCAGAGCAGCCCTCCAATGAGGTACTGCAGTACATCTGCAGTACGGGAGAAGCTTGCATGGTTCTGCAGTACAATGGATGTGATGCTTGAATGAGGTACTGCTGGAGTACTGCATCACTGTGAACAAAATGTAAAAAATGCATTTACTCGTGGGGTGGTGATCTAGGAAGTGGGTTGGGCGTAGGGCCTGGCCACAAGCTAGGCCCTGTAGCCAACCTCTAGGCCCCCTGGCTGTATGCATCAGATGGATTGAGTGCCCACGGGGGTTGGTCACACTATCGTGAAAAACAAATAAACAATACATATACTTGTGGAATGGGAGTCTACCGGCGGATTGTCTCCCGCAGGGTGTTGGGCCCAGTGACCTGCCTGCAGCCAACCACTCCACTGTGCACAGCCAAAGGAAGTGTGTGGATGGTGGTTGGGCACACCTAGAGGGTTAGAAGCAGGGTCTGGCCACAGAAAAGAACTGAAAGCCTACCCCTCCACTGCGCACACAAGTATATATAGCCAATCTACGGTGTATTTGCTTGTTTGTAGGCCCTTCCTTTCATACTTAATTTTATAACTTACAACCCTGCAATGCATTGCTTATGACCTTACATTTTACATCATGACTTATTCTAAGATATTATTTATGGAATCACTGTTGGCATTGCTCCTGCCCGGAGAGAGCAGTTGTTTTTTGTTTGCTCCCTCCGGGTGGAAGCAATATCTGTTGTGTTTTCCTGCCCGCAGGAGTGTGGGCAGGGAAACAGAACAGAAGTCTGCTTCCAGAAAGTGGGAGCATGTTTAAATCTCCCTCCGGGTGGGAGCAGACTTAAATCTTTGCTCTCGTCTGGTGGGAGATTTAAAAATGCTCCCACCAGGTGGGAGAAAACATGTTTCCCTGCCCAAGTTTGTGCGGGCAAGGAAACTGCTCTGTCCTGGGGTGGGACAGAGTACTTGAGCCAGTCCCGGGAGATGGTGTTCCTGAGGCCTTTGAAATCTCAGGGAGGGGCCACGTGGTCCCCTCTCTCTTTTACGTTACTCATGGCCTCATGGTTTGGGGTCCCTGGGGCTCATTGAGTGGGGTCACACGGCCATCTCCCCCTTTTTATTAATTTCAGCCCCAAGGATGGGGTCCCTTGAGCCTATGTAGGCTCAAGGAGGGTGGCTGCGCGGCTTGCCTTCCATTTTTAAACGATATCAGCACCAGGGGTTGGGTTCCCCAGGGCCTACAAAGGCTCAGGGAGAGGGCAGTGCAGCCCTCCTCACCTTTTTTTAAGATTTCAGCCTTGGGACCTAACAAGGCTCGAGAAGAGGGGCTGCACCCCCCCCCCCCCAATTGACATGCCCAGGGGATGGGGAATCTGGGGCCCAAAATGGGTTTGGGGAGGAGGGCCCTACTCACACACCTTGTCTGTAGAAAAGCTGATCAATTATAACTACCTAGTGGTGACCTACACAGTGTAAGATAGATAGATAGACAGACAGACAGACAGACAGACATACAGACAGACAGACAGACAGACAGACAGACAGACAGATAGATAGATAGATAGATAGATAGATAGATAGATTCACTGAAAAAACCAAAGGTAAAAGTAACATTATAATTAGGTGTATTTGTCAGCGACAACGTTAACATTGTGAACCAAATAAAACAAAGAAAATCACCAGTTCTAGTTAGCAGAACTAACTATAATTTTTGCCCCCATGCACTGCTTATGACCTCACATATGACATCACTCATGACATGTTCTGTCACATCACTGATGACATCTCAAATGACATAATTGATTAAATCACTGATGACATCATCCAAACTGTGCTTTCCCACATATTGATCTATAAATGAATATGGTATTAGATGCCTGACAGTAAGTACAAAATAGCTAAGGAGAATATCAGCCGGCATTACCACCATCACAGATACAACTCTCTTAGCTGAAGAAAGCAAGAAAGCATGCATTTTCTGCAACGTTGAACACATAGCATACAATTTACAGATAGAATAGTTCACATTAACAATCAACCACAGATATATATGAACCCTCACTGAGTACACTGTTAATCTGTATAGAACTGTTCACAGAAAGCCAAAATAGTGAATGTCAATACAAAAACAAATACCCTACTGACAGCTTTTGTCTGTATGAAACCCCTGACACACACTGAGCCTACATCGAGAAATGAAGCTGATATCAGTAGAGGACTGAGTACAGTAAACAGTGTTTACTCTATGGAGAGCATTCGTTCTATATCACACTGTTTGCAGACCCTGAAACTCTCATGAGAAATACACCATAGTTTGCAAACACTGAAACTCTCATGAGAAATGCACCATATAGTGTTCAAAATAATCTACTAAGAACAGTTTAAATTGTATGCAATAGTTGTCAAAGACACTTTATGCTAAAAATAATCAAGATCTGAAGATGCTAAAGATCATACTACCTGCACCCTTCATACTATGGTGAAAACTTTACAGATAGCCCATCTTCTGAAGCAAAACAAGCACGCGTGCATAGGTTAGTACATGGTCCACACACTCTTCTTCTATGATAAGCACAAATTATCATACTGTTACAATTCTCTCTAATAACTCAAGGCTGCTTAAAAAGGTTAGTATCTACTATGTAGAATCTTTCTCCTGTTGGAAATGTTTTCTGCAGAACATCAAAGTTGAGTGGAGCATAATGACTGCAAGTCAACAGTCACCTGCACATAGAGTTGCTCTTGAGTGCAAATATTTATAACGCTTTCAATACCTCAAAACAGCTATGATGCATTACGAGCACATGCGTTTTGTAAACACACCCATTAGCTGGACACAGGCTGTACAAAATTAGGTTGAGAAGTACTATGCTAGTTACCCATCACTATGTAAACCATAAAACAACACTCATTGGATGATGTCATCAGTGATGTCATCAATGATGTCATTTGAGATGTGGTCAGTGATGTAATAAATTATTTCATAGAACATGTCATGAGCAATGCCATATGTGAGGTCATAAGCTGTGCATGGAGGGGGGACAAGTTCTAGTTAGCACTGCTAACTATAACTTGTGAATTTCTTTGGTTTATTTTAGTTCAAAACATTAATGGTGTCACTGAGAAGTTCACCTAACTATAACGTTACTTTAACCTTTGGCCAACACCCCCCACGCAGCCAGCCCCATGCTGCACCAGGGCCTGGGCCATGGGCAGTTGCGGTACGGTCATAGGGCCTGGCCCTGGGGACCACATCCCATAGGGCCTTTTTTGTAATTAAAGGGGAGGGAGACTGTGCATCCCCCCTCTCCGGACCAATTTTGGCCCCAGTGACCCCATCCCAGGGTCCCGGCATAATTTTTATGGGGAGGGGGCATTTGGCCCTCTCCCCGGGCTGATTTTAGCCCCAAAGACCCCATCCCTGGGTCCCGGCACAATTTGTATGGGGCAGGGGCATGCGCCCCCCCCCTCTCTGCCTGATTTCAAGCCACAGGAACCCCATCCCTGGGGCCTGGCAATATTCGTAGGGGGAGGGAGACACATGGCCCCCTCTCTGCTGAGCCCCCAGAGCCCAGTGCAATGTTTAAGGGGACGGGGGTATGTAGCCCCCTCCCAGAGCCAATTTTGGCCCAGGACCTCATAATCAGGGTCTGGTGCCATTTGTATGGGGAATGGGGGCATGTGGCCCTCCCCCTGACCCAATCCTCCAGGGCCCATCAGCATATTTAAGAAGGCCAACTTTGGGCCCTGGAACTCCATCCCGTGGGGCCCAGCAACATGTGGACCCCCTCCCTATATCCCGGAACCTGGCAACATTTTAATGGGAAGAATGGCACATGGCCCCCCTCCTTGGGCTGATTTTGGCCCTGGGCACACCATTCACCAGGGACCAGTACCATTTTTATGGGGGCTCACATGGACCCCCTCCCTAGGCAGATTTCAACCCTGGGCCTGGCAACATATTAAAGTGGAAGGGGAACACGCTGGCCCGCTGCCCAGGCTAATTTAGGCCCCAGGGGCCCAATACCCTGGGGTCCAGTACCATACTGAAAGGGGAGGGCACATGGCCCCCCTCTCCTAGCTAATTTTAGCTCCGGAGAATCCATCCTCCAGGGCTCAGCACCTTAATGTTGGGTGCCCCGGTGCCCATCCAGAGAACTCATTACACTATCCTTGGGGCAAGTAGGGGGAGCACCAAGGCCACCCCAGCTTCAGCCAGCTGCCTGCATTCAGCGGAAGCCAGCATTGCTCCTGACCGCAGGAGGCAGCTAATAATGTTGCACTCTGTGGGTGGGAACAATATTTAGATCTGTTTTTCTCCCTGCATCACTGTGGGCTGGAGCATTTTTTAATCTCCCGCCAACTGGGAGCAGACAAAGGGCCCAATTTACAAAGGGTCTGCACTCATGGCATAGACTCCACAGTTGTGGTGGGACCTCCGCATTGCAGTTTCTCATTGCAGAGGTCACGCCACCAGTGCGGAGGCCCTTTGTAAATCGGGTCCTCTGTGTTTGCTCCCACTTGATGGGAGATTTAAAAATGCTCCCACCAAGCGAGAGCAAACACAGGTTTCCCTGACTGTGCTGGTGCGGGTAGGGAAACCGCTAGGCCCCAGGGGGTGGGCACCCAGGGACATAGACAGTGGGTTGGCCCTGGGGAATGATCCCCAAGGCCCAATAATTGCTTGGGTGGGGAGGCACACTGTCCCCCCTCCTTTAAAGAATGTTCCCAGGGGTGGGCCCCCTTGGGCCTCCTGAGGCTCAGGAGAGGGATTATGTGCCCCCCTCTCAATAATAATTAAAGTCAGCTCAGCGGTTGGGCTACCTAAAGCCTCTTGAGCCCCAGAGAGGGGGCTCCCCATAAATAATAAGAGTCGCCTGAGCCTCTAATAGTTCTGGGAGGGGAGCAACACACCCCCCTTCCCTATAAAAACAGTTTTTGGCTCCCGTGGGTAAGCTCCCCGAGGCCTATAAAGAGTTAATGTGGCCTGGTCACCATTTTGATTTTATTTATTTTTTCGCAGCATTTTTTTCTGTTTTTTTTTTGGGCCCCATGGGGGTCCCACTGCGTCCACTCCATGGGGCAAAGAGGGGGGGGTCAGGGTATTCATACCATGCCCCATATAACTTTTTTTAACAACCTCAGAACAGTCCTGCAATGGCTGGTAGAACATTTATTTTATGTTGCTGGCAGCCAATCAGAGCGATCGCTGTCACGGGAGTCTGACTCTCACACAAGCGAGATGGCACAAGGGGGATTAAGCTCCTCGGACCAATCAGAACGCTCTATTTTTAAGTTGGTGCTCCCGGAAGAGTCTCAGAGAATCTTGTGAGCCCAACTGCCAATTTATTCAATTCTTTTTGACCCTTCATATCTCGAAAACTGATAAACATATTTGCACCAAATCACAAAACCTGCAATCTGCGGAACAAGATCTAGCTTCGTGCCGAGTTTGGTGTCATTCTATCCAGCAGTTTTTGCTGTAGCCTTGTGTAAAGAAGTCTATGGAAAATGCATGGGGATTTTGCGCTTTGGGACCACCCTTTTATCTCGGCCTCCGCTTGGTTTTCCAGAAAAGAGCTGAGGTGGATGAACATTGTTTTTGGAAAGTTTCGTGAACATTTGTCAAACGGGCTCAAAGTTATTAGCAAACCAAAAAGCGCTCCATCTATAGAACTGTGCTGACCTAACTATAAATACCCAGTGGTCACTACTAGGTCATATATATTTAGGTATAGTTAGGATTTCCAGAGATAGGAAGTCCCTGGAGGTAACAGGAGGGGTAATTGACCCCCAAGAACCCTTAATAGCCAAGGGGACTTCATCCCCCTACCAGTTGTGCGCCAGGAGGCGCATTTGCAGAGTGGTGGAGAAAGGGGGTATGGCCTCCTATGAGTTCTCAACAATCTCGCTGTGTGGGACTTACTGAAAGGAACAGGCGGAGTAGTTGGCCCCCAAGGACGTCCTTGGGGGACTCCAACCCCTCCTGTTACCTCTAGTAAGTCACACATAGCGGGATTCCTAAGAGGTCTTTGGAGGCCATGCCCCTTTTCTCCACCACTCTACAAATGCGGGGTTGGGGGATACAATCCACTTTACTCCTGAGGGACCTTGGGGACCAAGATGCCCTTCTGGTACCTTTTGTAAGTCCTACATAGCGGGATTCCTGAGAGCTAGTCAGAGGCCCGCCCCCTTTCTCCACCACTCTGCAAATACAAGTACTACTTGAAAAAAACATAGAAATTCATTGAAAAAAACCATAGGTTACAGGGATGTTATAGTTAACCCTGGGCATAGTTCGCGTAGTAGCGCTACGAGTAGCTACGCGAAGTGCACTTCGCACTACGCACGCTACGCGTAGCTATGCGAACTGCGTAGTGCGGTAGGGAAATGCTGTGCGCACTGATTGCACAGTGCCGGATGCTTGTCCGCACTGTGCAATCATTGCAAACAGCATCTTGCACAGTGCAAGCGGTCGTGTTTTCTGCCGCTCGAGTAGATTTGTACTCGAGCTGCAGCTTTCTCAACGCGGACTGGTAGTTTCTCATCACGAGCGGTCGCGAGCATACGCGACAACTCGCAATGAGAAACCTAACCTCCCCGCGTTGAGAATCTCGCCGGGAGGTTTATTTTCCACGCTCGCGATCGGCAACTTGATGTTGCTGATCGCGAACGAGGAAAAAGTCTCGCCTGGATGTTGATTTTGCTCGCTCGCGGTCGCCAACTTGACGTTGAGGACCGCGAGCAAGCAAAAAATGCCCGCTACGCTACGCGTTTTTGCACTGTGCTACGTGCAATTCGCGTAGTAGAGCAAACTACGCAAACTCCGCGAGCGTAGCGTAGTTTTCCGCCCAGGCCTAGTTATAGTCAGGAATTAGCATTTAAAAAACCTCAGAAATTCACTGAATAAACAAAGGGTACAGGGACATTATAGTTAAGAAATGGAATAAAAAAAACTTAGAAATTCACTGAAACAACCAAAGTTTACAGGGACGTTATAATTAGGCTGACGTTTCACTCATATAAAACCAGAGAAATTCAGCTGTTATAGTTAGTGAGATAATTATAACTTGCGCCACCGCAATGCACTGCTTATGACCTCACATATTACATCACTCATGACATGGTCAGTAACATCACTGATGACATCACTGATGACATCTCAAATGACCCCCGCATCTATTGTAATCATTACCCCTGGGACCTGGCCCACCCGGGGGCTTAAAGAAAACAAAGTGCGGGAGCCCGCGCTTCATTTTAAAAACAATTTTGGCCTGATTCGCGGATACAATGCGAATCCTGCCAAAAATTAAACAACAAAATGCTTTTTTTGGCCCTAGGGTTCCCTGTGGGACACCCTGAGCAGGCCTAGGGGGTCAGGGTGTTTCGACCCTGCCCCCTTTTCTTGTTTTTTAATGTTTTTTTTTACCATTTTTCTTGTGACTCGGTTCAACTGAGTCACAAGATGGCTGCCAACACTTCCTGGTTTGAAGTGTTGTCAGCCAATCTGATTGCAGGCTCAAGATCGGGAGGGTTCACAGATCCTCCGAGTCCATATTTTTATATCTGGGAAATCTTTACATTTCTCAGGAACTACTGAACGAATTACACCATTTAACAAAGAGAGTGCACTCTGGACCAAAAGTAACCTTTCTGCCAAATTTGTTGTAATTCAGTTCAGCAGTTCGGGCTGTAGCCGTGTCTAAAGTTTCCTATGAAAATTAACATGGAGAAAACGTGTTTTGGGACCCCCCTTTTTCTCAGCCCCCGCTTGACAAATCATACCGAAACGTTCAACACAGCAGCTGAATTGAGTGGGCCATTAGTTTTGAAAATTTCGTGAAGATCCGTCAGACAGTGCCAAGGATATTGACAAAAGAAAAACGCTTTTTAAAAAGAAACAAGGTCCTAACTATAACTACATACTGGCGACAGCCAGTAGGTGATATATATGTATATATACATATATAAATATATATACCCCATCCTCCCACCCCCTCTCTCTTGCTATATTCCTCTCCTCTCTATATAAACAAGCATAATTTTCCTTTCTACTGCAATGGCACTTTACTGCTAAGAGAAGAAAGAAATTATGGGGCATATTATCAACAAATGGCGATATTTATCGCTAACTCCCCTCAGCGCCATTTCCCTTATCACCGCAGTTCGCCGGAATCTTTCGCCGCATTAGCGGCGAATTATCAACACGCCGCTAACAGCCGATAGCTACCTTTTCCTGCGGTAATGGACGGCGATAGATTTAGCGTGCCGGCGATAAAAAAACGCACGCTAACGTGAAAAAAGTTGCGAAGGGCCAATCAGCGACAGAATCCTATCGCTAATTAGCACCAGGCCTGCATTTAGCACGTTCAGCGGGAAAATGCACCATAAAAGGCCGCCAAGCTGAAAAAAAAAAAATGGAAAATACCAGAGGAGCAATGGAAGAAGCTGGGACCAGTGCAGAGGCCACAAACATTCCCGCAAATACCCAGGAGGACCAGCCAGAGACCCATGTGAAGGCCAAGAGGAAGAGGAATCCCAAGTTCAGCCTGCAGGAAAACCAGGTCCTGATTGTGGAGGTGACTGAACACCAACAAGAACTGTTTGTCACCTCCACAGTGACATTGGCAAGAAAAAAAGAAATATGGGAGGACATCGTGTCCAAGGTGAATGCCGTAGGAGAGAGGAGGAGGACAGTGGACGACTGCAAGAAGCGCTGGCATGATACCAAGCGCAAAACAAAGGAGAAACTAGCAGCCAACGTGAGAGCAGCCAGGCAGACTGGAGGTGGGAGTCCAGCGCCACAGGAGGAGCTGGATGAGTTAGAGGAGCAGGTGTCCTGAGTCATCAGTGAGGAGACGGTGGTTGGAGTTGCGGGCCAGGATAGTGCTGAATGTGAACAGACACAACAACACCAGGGTGAGCATCAACCAGGGATGGGGGAAAGGGGGTGGATGGGCACAGTGGCACTCATGTACAATTTAATTAACTGAAGCGCATGCCCAAATGTACTGTGGATCATGTCCCGGATACCCCTGTCCATGGTGGCACAGGGACATATCACCCTTCACAAACAACACATTGCACGACACACATTGGCCGGCATACAGACCTTCAAATGAGCACAGGAAAGGAATCACAAATTAGTCCTAGGTCAATGTCAGACCACTCCATAAGTGCCCCATCAAATGACAAAGTGGAACAACAAACTGACATGCGGCAGGGTGGTAAATGGCCCCCTTGCCACATCACCACACACATACCAATTGCCTGCACAAGGACACATCTCACTCCAATGCCAAAATGCATGTGCACAGTGAGTGTGACTGGTCATGTGCACGATAAGGCATGCCACCACACCTGCAGCATCCTGCACATGTGTATGAGAGGTGAGCAGGAATATACATGTGCATATAGGTGGACTTTGCTGTGCATACACAACCTTGCACACTACTCAGACACATGTGCACAATGCTGCAGGTGTGCTGACATTGGTGGTGGCATGCCCCATTGTGCACATGACCAGTCACATGCACAGTGCATCCGCATTTTGGCCTCAGAGTGAGATGTGTCCATGTGCAGGCAATTTGTATGTGTGTGGTGATGTGGCAAGGGTGAAAATCTGACATCACCTACATCACCATGCAATGTGCCCCCTTGCCTTTTCATGAGATGCAGTCTGCTGTACACCAAGTGGGGAAACATCTAGTGAGTCTGCATACCACACACACATGCAATGTCACAACGAATTGACCATGTAGGCTGCTGGATAAAGGTTGCACCTACAAAAATGCACACAAACAGCACACTTCACTCAAAGGGCGAGGGAATGCAATTAGCAGGGTGACGTGACAACAACCACACAGTACGTGAACAATGCAGAACAGGGATGTACCACACCAATAGGTTCTGCATGCCTTGTCTGTGTGACATACTCGCTGAACCACAATGGGCTTGTAAAGCTATCTCACTGCCAAAGTATGACAACAAGCACGGATAGCTAAATTGAAATGAATCATGTCAACCGGCCAAATGCCACCCTCGACCCCTGTTAGATTTGGGGGTCTCTAGTTGGCAGAGGTAGGTACCTTTGACCAAATAGAGACCCTTGCGTCTAGTCAGGGTAAGGGGCTACACTCCTAAAATAACCCCTGCTCACCCCCTTGGCAGCTTGGCACGAGCAGGCAGGCTTATCTCAGAGGCAGTGTGTAAAGCATTTGTGAACACATAGAGTAATATAGTGAAAACACTACAGATGGACACCACACAGGTTTAGAAAAATAAGTATTCTTTATATAGACTTAACACAAGACCCAAACAATAAAAATCCACAATACAGTATTCAAAAATAAGACTTTAGAATGGTAGAAATAGCCTAGTTCACTTTAGATTTTAAATGCAACACTTTACTCTCAATGTACCTGGGATGCGAAACGCAAAACAAACAAAAGGGTCGCAGGGAAGGTGATGCGTCGGTTCCTTGCTTCGGAGGAGGTGAGGCGTTGGTTCCTTACTGCAGCGCAGGGGAGGTGATGCGTTGGTTCCTTACCGGAGAGGAGGTGATGCGTCCGGCTCTTTACCACGTGGGGAGGTGAAGCGTCGGGTTCTTACTGCGCTCCGGTTACGATGCGACAAGATGGCGCCGTGATGCGACAAAATGGCATCTTTGATGCGATGCGACAACGTTGGATGCGATGCGTGCACGCCCGACGGCCGTGCGGCGAACTCGGTAACTTCTGAGCCGCAACAGGCCCTGCGACACGCTTCTCCAGTGATGCGCCGGCAACCTCTGCGGCGGCGACACGCTTCTCCGGGGATGCGATGCGCTTCGTCGGTGATGCGTAGGCGAACAGCTGCGGGGGCGGCACGCCTCTTCGGTGATGCGACAGCAACTGCTGCGGCGACGACACGCTTCTCCTTGTTGCATCGCGCTTCCAGCTGCCAGCCACACGCAGTCTCTCAGAAGGCCCAACACAACAGCAGGCACTTCAATTCCCAGCAAGGGAATTCAGGGGGGAGCTGGTAGTGAAGTCTTGTATCCCTGAGACTTCAGGCAGGAGGCAAGCTCAATGTTCAAGCCCTTGGAGATCTTCTTCAAGATGATGAAAGCACACTCAGTCCTTTTCTCCTTTCTTTGGCAATGAAGCAACCAATGCAGGCCAACCCCTAAACAGCACACAGCACAGGGGTAGTCTCCTCCTTCAGTTTCCTGGTTCTTCTCCTCAGCAAAGGTTCGTCTTGATTCCCAGAAGTGATCTAAAGTTCTGGGGTCTGGGTCCCCCTTTTTATACCCACAAATCCTTTGTCTCTGAAGGCAGAGAGTGTCTGTACCTAGTCCAAACCAGTTCTGGGTGCATTCTGCCAGTGCACAACTTCTTCCTTTGCCAGTGTGGGCCAGGGTCATCAGACGCACCAAAGGAGGTGGAGCCAGCATTGTGGAAGGCAGGCACAGCCCTATTCAGGCCCAGGTGCTACTCCTCCCACCACTACGAATGCAGATAGGTCTATTCAGCCAGTGCTGACTCACCCTGTCTCCTGGAGCCACCCCAGCCCCTGTCACTCACAAACCAGACATGCAATACAAAACCTAGCAGAGGCAGGCTGGATGGTTAGGTAAGAAAATACCTACTTTCTAAAAGTGGTAGTTTCAAACACAGAAAGTAAAAATCACCCACACTAAAAGATGTATTTTAACATTCTGAGTTCAGGCATACTAAACTCGAATTTCTACCTTGTTCCCTGGGTCAGTTAGGATTATAAGATGGTATAATCAAACTGCCCATTCTGGCCTATGGGAGCAGGTAGCCTTGCAATAGTGAAAAATGAAAATGACTGTAATTCACTATCAGGACATGCCACACACATCAGGGCATGTCCTACCTTTCACATACAATGCACCCTGTACTTGGGCCTACCTTAGGGGTGGCTAACATGTAGAAAAGGGAAGGTTTGGGGACTGGCAAGTGTGTGCACTTGCCAAGTCGCCATGGCAGTCCCAGACTGCACACAGGCTCTGCAATAGCAGGCCTGAGCCATAGTTTACAAGCTGCTCTGGTGGGTGGCACAATCAGCGCTGCAAGCCCACCAGCAGCATTTGATTTACAGGCCCTGGGCACACGCGGTGCACTGTACAAGGGTCTGACAAGTAAATCAAATAATCCAATCATGGAATCACTAATCCATACAACAATTTACAAAGAGAGCATATGCACTTTAGCATTGATCAGCAGTGGTAAAGTGCCCAGAGTCATAAAACCAACAAAAACAGGTCAGAAAGAATACCGGAGGAAGGCAAAAAGTTTAGGGATGACCCTGAAAAAAGGGCCATGTCCAACAACCCCTATGTAAAATTGCACTCCTACCCCCCAAGTGTACAATCTGCCACACAGAATACAGCATTCCACATCAGTCCTAATGTGAGTTTCCCATCATACCATCATGTGCAAGTCAAATTAACGGTTTGGTAAGTCAACTGTGTCAGTGAACAAATATGCAGTCAGGTAGTCATGACACACATGCAAAGCCAGGCATTGAATAACAGAACCAGGACAGAAGGTATCATCCATGGCAGCATCTGAGTGGCACATACACAAACACACATCACCCGCACAAGTGCATCTCCTGTGAGGGTGGCATTGACCAGGCGTCAGCACCATTAATAGGCATCATGAAATGCACATACATCAGAACACTGACCACACCACACGTGGGGTCAACCTTGAGGGTAATTGGTGTTGACACCATAGGGCATATTACCAAGCCCCTATCGCCACCACAACGTCACTTAACTTATGACGTTGTGGTGGCGATAGGGTCAGTGCACCATTATCAAGGCAGCGTTAAGTCACTCAATGTGGCTCAGAGACACGTTAAGTTGCTTCACGCTGCCTTGAGAAATGGGCCCCGTTCACACTAAACTTTGTGTGAAAGGGGGCGTGCAGTGGGTGTTGTGGTGGGCGTTCCACAACAAAACCCATTGAAGTCGACGCTGCCATCCATCATCAAGTTAGGCGAGAAGAGGTGGCAGTGTTGATCTGAACACCAGAGAAATCATGGGCATAAGTTTGCAAAACTAGGAGAAATGCATTAATCCCCTTGTCATTGCTCGTATCATGTATGCTGCCTTGTGCAGTCCACATGTGAAAAGCCAAATTCCATGGTATTTCCATGTACAGGAAGGTGTCCCTTCCTGTCCATGAGCAAACTGTACTACTGAATGTCATTTCGTAACTTCCATGTGTGCTGCACGAAGCAGCACACATAAAAGCTACAAAATGCCGTCTTAGCTTTGTCCATGTGCAGTAAGCAACTACTTCCTACACATGAACAAACATCCCTGCTCGCAGACACCCTTGCACTATGGTCAAGGGAGCCTGCGCTAGTGCTAAGCAGTGTAATTCACTCCCATTGCAGGGGGAAATGCCAGGCTGCACCATATCCTTGATAACATGTATGAGCCTGGCGTTACCAAAGTGGATGCGAGAGCCGTGAAGACAAGATGGCTAACGCCTCTCCCTGACACTTCCTCGGTAACATGCCCCTGTCTGTTCAGACCGCAACAACTATCGAAACTCACGCAGAACAATACTCACAACGGGTCAGCCAAACGGAGGGCACTCAGCAATGCATGCAACAAAAAACATGAAGGACGACATGCACACCAGATAAATCACAATAGACAAAGCAAAATGGATGTCCATGTGTACCACATAGTGCAGCACATGTTGAAACAGCAAGTAAGCTCACATTGCTAATGTGCCTAAAGTATGCCCTACTCACACATAACCATACTTGCACAAAAGACATGCACATGTGCAGTACCCTGCAATGCTGCGTGTCCGTGAGCCACATTAACAAGGCAAGTGACAGTACATGAAGAATAGCATGCCTGCAGGCCCAACCTATTAACATGGTTCAGACCACCTCACTGAGGTGGCTGAGTGTGGACAACATCCTTAAACAAGCAAGTCACACTCTGACACATCCTCGTGTACATACAACCCCTGGCGTAAACAAGACGTTTGAAGTCGCACAATGCACAACTCACACAACTCTGACCAAGACCCATATTCCAACCAGTTTGCCTCAGCACAGCATTGGAAATGCACAGAACCCAAAGGCTCATCACCTGAAATGTATAATGTGCAGCTAAACAAAAGCTGCAGGTGCCACCAGCACACAATGCAGTGCACACACAGACAAATCTGAGCACATGAACATTGACTACTATGTGGGCCAAATAGCATCACTCACACAAATGAACAGAGGACACAACTTGTGACGCTTGGGGGTAGATATTGTACAATAACATTTGTCATAGCTGGAAACTGTGAGATGACAATGTACAACTACAAAATCACATCTGCAATTTCCTCTAAATCATCACTATCCTGCAACAAATAGGCATCTCCTCAAAAACAGTATGAATGGACACTGTCCTGCTGTCTGCCTGTAAACACATCCAATGCATGATTGTACATGACAAACACGGTTAAACTGTATCCACCCCATCATATTGCAGAGGGAGAGACATCACCTCCTGGACAGCAGACTGGCCCAACCATCACTGATGACGAGGAGAAATACCCCACCATCGATCAGGAAGCACTGCAACATCTGCTAGACTCCTTCAGCACCCCACCTCCAGGAGCAGGGCAACCCAGCAGCATAGCGGCAAGCACACCCCCTGCACAAACCAACCAGCAGCAAGCACCTCCCACCACAGCTGCCACCCCGGACCTCGAGAACACACACATGGCCTCCCAACGCCGTGTGCTGGAGGTCCAGTGGGAGATGGCGGAACAGGTGCGGGTGGGGTTTGAGCGCCTGGCGGACAAACTTGAGGCCATACGTGGGTGTCTGAGTCCCATCCAGGACCACATGCAGAAGCTCACGGACACCCACAGCCCGCTCAATGCCCTCCAAAGGTCCATGGCTGACATTGCTGGAGTCATGATTCTGAGACAACAACAACTGTCTCCTCAGAGTGGCTCCAGCAATGTTAGCCAAGATTTGGCCAACATCTGTCGAATAATGGAGAGCATGGAGCGGATGCAGGCACAAGATATGGCTGCCAGGGCTGCACACCAGCGCGAGGTTGCTGGGATCTATCATGCCCTGCACCTGCTTATCACTTCATTGCTGCCACAAGGACTGGTGCCGATGAATGCTGCTGCTGCTGCTGCTGCCTCCACATCCTCAGCTCCGCCACCTGATCTGTCAGTGCCTCACAGTGCTGCACCCACCATACCACCACCCACATGTGAGGAAAATGACAGATCAGAGGACAAAGAGGAGGTTGAAATTGCATTTGTGCTAAGGAGGAAGCGGTAGCATCCATCTGCGCCAAAAGCACAGTTTCCTCCTTGGTGCTGGGCTTAGTATCATGCCACCGAAAATCTTCTTGCACTGTCTTCCACTGTCCCCTAAAAATCACCTTGGACCTCCACATGGACTGCCATATAACTTTTTCTCTTGCCAATGCCACTGAAATCAGCCTGCGGACTGAACTATGCCTCTTCCCTTGGACCTGTTACCACCAAATGACTCTGTCTGACCCTCCAACGGGCATCCATGCAATGTGGGCATGTATGGTCCAGTCTTCATCCTCTGAATGTCAATAAAAGTGTTTAACTCACACAGATGTGTGTGGTTCTTGACCAATCAAGTATAGAAGTATGTAAAAAGTGTTAGGACACTGATTCACCCAGAAGGTACACCAAGGGAAATACGAGCAATGTACCAGTTTTAGCTGATACAGATAGGCAGTGAGATGGCAGTGTATGTGTGAACTAGCGTTGCCCCCATTGCTCCAAAACAACCATCTAGCAATATACCAACCCAGCCCCACGTCCTCTCATGAAAAGGTATGTGTGCAAAAATGTCCTAGTCTGTTGCAGGCCACAAGTTGTGTCCTCCTTAACACTTGTAAACAAATATCTCTTGGCATATCTACTCACACACTACGTAGTGGACAAAGCCTGTTGTGATGGTGCACATTGCATGTCACATCCCAAAATACTGGACAGCATATTCACATTGATGAAGACACGGAAGGGCACATGTCCACCATACACATCCGGAACCACAATGTCAGCCTCAGTGAAGTAGATTGGCAAATAGGGGCTCACCCCAAAGTGCAAGCCCTCAGTCAGCCCCTCCCTGTTGACAAACGATGTAACCTAAAATATGCCCCCTCCCATGCTGTGACCACTACGAGCGTATCGGGCAATGTGTGTAGGGATGTGTGTGGCACTGCACTCAGCATATAGTCAGATGCACCAACAACATCTCAAGTGCGTCATCAACATGAGCCAATGGCAGAAGTAACAGCTGGGACAAGTCTCCATGACACTGTCACTACAGGGAGCAATGCAACATTTCCCCCTTGTGTGCAGCAGGACAGTGTGCCACCCCCCAAACATTAGCCGTGACAAAATCTAAACTTGACTAGTCCAGTGAGTCACGTTAGGCATTTAGGAGATGTCAACTCTGTAAAGCAAAATGCACTACTCCCAAACTCCATTTGTGAGTAACGTAAAATGTGAAGTCATCACTTACTCACAGATCACTTTTGTAAATCATGAACACTGCTGTTCCATGTCCTGTACACAATGCACACAGATTCCTAACAAATCATGCATGGTCTGGAGAGTGAGCGTACATGAACCGGAACATATCTTGCAAAGGAAGCGGACACACTGGCACAACGCAGCAAGTGTGGCTAGGTCTGTGCAATGTAGATGGGCTCTGCGGCAGGAGCATCTGACATGCAGGTGTGTGACGGAATCCGTGGACCCTGGTGCATACATCCATCTCCATGATGGATAACAGTAGCTAACTGTATTCACATGCCATGCCATCTCACTAGGTCATGTTCAAAATGTGCAACAATGTGCTGTCCAAATCCGTGAGTCACACAGAAGATATAGAACGTCACAGACGACTGTCCCTAGACCAGGGCGTCAATACAAATTGACACCCTGTCATTAATGCAAAGCCAGTGTGCTCCCATCTAAGGGATCCTGACACAATACATCCTGCAAACTTACAGGTCATTAGCAGACTTAGCGAATCCAATGGATAGTCCAGTGATGTGAAAAGTTGCCTACAATGGGAAGAGCCACACTCCACAACCTCGTCCCTGACATAAGTGCAAGCAGTAATCCAAAGTATCAAATTTTTATTCGAACAGTATAAATATGCAAGTGAACTAAACTAACACTTGTAACTAAAACTACTACTAAAATCTAAACTAACTATAAAACTATCTTACTGCAATGGCAGGCCTGAGCCCTAGTTTACAAGCTGCTCCGGTGGGTGGCACAATCAGCGCTGCTAGCCCACCAGCAGCATTTGATTTACAGGCCCTGGGCACACGCGGTGCACTGTACTAGGGTCTGACAAGTAAATCAAATAATCCAATCATGGAATCACTAATCCATACAACAATTTACAAAGAGAGCATATGCACTTTAGCACTGATCAGCAGTGGTAAAGTGCCCAGAGTCATAAAACCAACAAAAACAGGTCAGAAAGAATACCGGAGGAAGGCAAAAAGTTTAGGGATGACCCTGCAAAAAGGGCCAAGTCCAACACAACCCCCTTCCAGCCAAAACGCAGGGTAGACCAATCACTACCTTGACGGGCTTCCCTGCTTTGGGCGATAGAATATGGACCCTGGCCCGCAACAGCAGGGGAATATTCCAGTTCTACGCCAATCTGAACCTCTGTCCATACTCTCAGGGCCCATTAAGCTAACCCATGGGGAACCCTTCTCCTCACCTGTGGACACCATCTGTGCAGCACCTAACCTTAGCTTGCTCACATGTGTGTCCCAACAGACAGACAGTACCCACATGGCCAACACAGAGGTGTGGCCCAGTCCACCCCCGGGATGTACCAGGATGTACCTGGGATGCGAAACGCAAAACAAACAAAAGGGTCGAAGGGAAGGTGAGGCGCCGGTCCCTTACTGCAGCGCAGGGGAGCTGATGCGTCGGTTCCTTACCGGAGAGGAGGTGATGCGTCGGGTTCTTTACCACGTGGGGAGGTGATGCGTCGGGTTCTTACTGTGCTCCGGTTACGATGCGACAAGATGGCGCCTCGATGCGATGTGACGATCCAGTGCGATGCGACAAAATGGCATCTTTGATGCAATGCGACAACATTGGATGCGATGCGTGCACGCCCGACGGCCGTGCGGCGAACTCGGTAACTTCTGAGCCGCGACAGGCCCTGCGACACGCTTCTCCGGTGATGCGCCGGCAACCTCTGCGGCGGCGACACGCTTCTCCGGGGATGCGATGCGCTTCATCGGTGATGCGACGGTGAACAGCTGCGGCGGCGGCACGCCTCTTCGGTGATGCGACGGCAACTGCTGCGGTGGCGACACGCTTCTCCTTGTTGCGTCACGCTTCCAGCTCCCAACGACACGCAGTCTCTCAGAAGGCCCAACACAACAGCAGGCACTTCAATTCCCAGCAAGGGAATTCAGGGGGGAGCTGGTAGTGAAGTCTTGTATCCCTGAGACTACAGGCAGGAGGCAAGCTCAATGTTCAAGTCCTTGGAGATCTTCTTCAAGATGATGAAAGCACACTCAGTCCTTTTCTCCTTTCTTTGGCAATGAAGCAACCACTGCAGGCCAACCCCCAAACAGCACACAGCACAGGGGTAGTCTCCTCCTTCAGTTTCCTGGTTCTTCTCCTCAGCAAAGGTTTGTCTTGATTCCCAGAAGTGATCTAAAGTTCTGGGGTCTGGGTCCCCCTTTTTATACCCACAAATCCTTTGTCTCTGAAGGCAGAGAGTGTCTGTACCTAGTCCAAACCAGTTCTGGGTGCATTCTGCCAGTGCACAACTTCTTCCTTTGTCAGTGTGGGCCAGTGTCATCAGACGCACCACAGGAGGTTGAGCCAGCATTGTGGAAGGCAGGCACAGCCCTATTCAGGCCCAGGTGCTACTCCTCCCACCACTACGAATGCAGATAGGTCTATTCAGCCAGTGCTGACTCACCCTGTCTCCTGGAGCCACCCCAGCCCCTGTCACTCACAAACCAGACATGCAATACACAACCTAGCAGAGGCAGGCTGGATGGTTAGGTAAGAAAATACCTACTTTCTAAAAGTGGTAGTTTCAAACACAGAATGTAAAAATCACCCACACTAAAAGATGTATTTTAACATTCTGAGTTCAGGCATACTAAACTTCAATTTCTACATTGTTCCCTGGGTCAGTTAGGATTATAAGATGTTATAATCAAACTGCCCATTCTGGCCTATGGGAGCAGGTAGCCTTGCAATAGTGAAAAACGAAAATGGCTGTAATTCACTATCAGGACATGCCACACACATCAGGGCATGTCCTACATTTCACATACAATGCACCCTGCCCTTGGGCCTACCGTAGGGGTGGCTAACATATAGAAAAGGGAAGGTTTGGGAACTGGCAAGTGTGTGCACTTGCCAAGTCGACATGCCAGTCCCAGACTGCACACAGGCTCTGCAATAGCAGGCCTGAGCCATAGTTTACAAGCTGCTCCGGTGGGTGGCACAATCAGCGCTGCAAGCCAACCAGCAGCATTTGATTTACAGGCCCTGGGCACACGTGGTGCACTGTACTAGGGTCTGACAAGTAAATCAAATAATCCAATCATGGAATCACTAATCCATACAACAATTTACAAAGAGAGCATATGCACTTTAGCACTGATCAGCAGTGGTAAAGTGCCCAGAGTCATAAAACCAACAAAAACAGGTCAGAAAGAATACCGGATGAAGGCAAAAAGTTTAGGAATGACCGTGCAAAAAGGGCCAAGTCCAACAACCCCTATGTAAAATTGCACTCCTACCCCCCCCAAGTGTACAATCTGCCACACAGAATACAGCATTCCACATCAGTCCTAATGTGAGTATCACACCATCATGTGCAAGTCAAATTAACGGTTTGGTAAGTCAACTGTGTCAGTGAACAAATATGCAGTCAGGTAGTCATGACCCACATGCAAAGCCAGGCATTTAATGACAGAACCAGGACAGCAAGTATCATCCATGGCAGCATCTGCGTGGCACATACACAAACACACAACACCCCTGTGAGGGTGGCGTTGACCAGGCGTCAGCACCATTAATAGGCATCATGAAATGCACATAGATCAGAAAACTGACCACACCACACATGGGGTCAACCTTGAGGGTAATTGGTGTTGACACCATGAGGCATATTACCAAGTCCCTATCGCCACCACAAAGTCACTTAACTTATGACGTTGTGGTGGCGATAGGGTCAGCGCACCATTATCAAGGCAGCGTTAAGTCACTCAATGTGGCTCAGAGACACGTTAAGTTGCTTCACACTGCCTTGAGAAATGGGCCCCTTTCACACTAAACTTTGTGTGAAAGGGGGCGTGCAGTGGGTGTTGTGGTGGGCGTTCCACAACAACACCCATTGAAGTCGACGCTGCCATCCATCATCAAGTTAGGCGAGAAGAGGTGGCAGTGCTGATCTGAACACCAGAGAAATCATGGGCATAAGTTTGCAAAACTAGGAGAAATGCATGAATCCCCTTGTCATTGCTCGTATCATGTATGCTGCCTTGTGCAGTCCAAATGTGAAAAGCCAAATTCCATGGTATTTCCATGTACAGGAAGGTGTCCCTTCCTGTCCATGAGCAAACTGTACTACTGAATGTCATTTCGTAACTTCCATGTGTGCTGCATGAAGCAGCACACATGAATGCTACAAAATGCCGTCTTAGCTTTGTCCATGTGCAGTAAGCAACTATGTCCTACACATGAACAAACCTCCCTGCTCACAGACACCCTTGCACTATGGTGCAAGGGAGCCTGCGCTGGCACTAAGCAGTGTAATTCACTCTCAGTGCAGGGGGAAAAGCCAGGCTGCACCATATCCTTGATAACATGTATGAGCCTGGCGTTACCAAAGTGGATGCAAGAGCTGTGAAGACAAGATGGCTAATGCCTCTCCCTGACACTTCCTCGGTAACATGCCCCTGTCTGTTCAGACTGCAACAACTATCCAAACTCACGCAGAACCATACTCACAACGGGTCAGCCAAACGGAGGGCACTCAGCAATGCATGCAACAAAAAACATGAAGGACGACATGCACAGCAGACAAATCACAATAGACAAAGCAAAATGGATGTCCATGTGTACCACATAGTGCAGCACATGTTGAAACAGCAAGTAAGCTCACATTGCTAATGTGCCTAAAGTGTGCCCTACTCACACATAACCATACTTGCACAAATGACATGCACATGTGCAGTACCCTGCAATGCTGCGTGTCCGTGAGCCACATTGACAAGGCAAGTGACAGTACATGAAGAATAGCATGCCTGCAGGCCCAACCTATTAACATGGTTCAGGCCACCTCACTGAGGTGGCTGAGTGTAGACAACATCCTTAAACGAGCAAGTCACACTCTGACACATCCTCGTGTACATACAACCCCTGACGTAAACAAGACGTTTGAAGTCAAACAATGCACCACTCACACAACTCTGACCAAGACCCATATTCCAACCAGTGTGTCTCAGCACAGCATTGGAAATGCACAGAACCCAAAGGCTCATCACCTGAAAGGTATAATGTGCAGCTAAACAAAAGCTGCAGGTGCCACCAGCACACAATGCAGTGCACACACAGACAAATCTGAGCACATGAACATTGACTACTATGTGGGCCAAATAGCATCACTCACACAAATGAACAGAGGACACAACTTGTGACGCTTGGGAGTAGATATTGTACAATAACATTTGTCATAGCTGGAAACTGTGAGATGACAATGTACAAGTACAACATCACATTTGCAATTTCTTCTAAATCATCACTATCCTGCAACAAATAGGTATCTCCTCAAAAACAGTATGAATGGACACTGTCCTGCTGTCTGCCTGTAAACACATCCAATGCATGATTGTACATGACAAACACGGTTAAACTGTATCCACCCCATCATATTGCAGAGGGAGAGACATCACCTCCTGGACAGCAGACTGGCCCAACCATCACTGATGACAAGGAGGAATACCCCACCATCGATCAGGAAGCACTGCAACATCTGCTAGACTCCTTCAGCACCCCACCTCCAGGAGCAGGGCAACCCAGCAGCATAGCAGCAAGCACACCCCCTGCACAAACCAACCAGCAGCAAGCACCTCCCACCACAGCTGCCACCCCGGACCTCGAGAACACACACATGGCCTTCCAACGCCGTGTGCAGGAGGTCCAGCGGGAGATGGCGGAACAGGTGCGGTGGGGTTCGAGCGCCTGGCGGACAAACTTGAGGCCATACGTGGGTGTCTGAGTCCCATCCGGGACCACATGCAGAAGATCACGGACACCCACAGCCCGCTCAATGCCCTCCAACGCTCCATGGCTGGCATTGCTGGAGTCATTATTCTGAGACAACAACAACTGTCTGCTCAGAGTGGCTCCAGCAATGTCAGCCAAGATTTGGCCAACATCTGTCGGATAATGGAGAGCATGGAGCGGATGCAGGCACAAGATATGGCTGCCAGGGCCGCACACCAGCGCGAGGTTGCTGGGATCTATCATGCCCTGCACCTGCTTATCACTTCATTGCTGCCACAAGGACTGGTGCAGATGAATGCTGCTGCTGCCGCCTCCACATCCTCAGCTCCGCCACCTGATGTGTCAGTGCCTCACAGTGCTGCACCCACCATACCACCACCCACATGTGAGGAAAATGACAGATCAGAGGACGAAGAGGAGGGTGAAATTGCATTTGTGCTAAGGAGGAAGCGGTAGCATCCATCTGCGCCAAAAGCACAGTTTCCTCCTTGGTGCTGGGCTTAGTATCATGCCACAGAAAATCTTCTTGCACTGTCTTCCACTGTCCCCCGAAAATCACCTTGGACCTCCACATGGACTGCCATATAACTTTTTCTCTTGCCAATGCCACTGAAATCAGCCTGCGGACTGAACTATGCCTCTTCCCTTGGACCTGTTACCACCAAATGACTCTGTCTGGCCCTCCAACGGGCATCTATGCAATGTGGGCATGTATGGCCAAGCACTGGTCCAGTCTTCATCCTCTCAATGTCAATAAAATTGTTTAACTCACACAGATGTGTGTGGTTCTTGACCAATCAAGTATAGAAGTATGTAAAAAGTGTTAGGACACTGATTCACCCAGAAGGGACACCAAGGGAAATACGAGCAATGTACCAGTTTTAGCTGATACAGATAGGCAGTGAGATGGCAGTGTATGTGTGAACTAGCGTTGCCCCCATTGCTCCAAAACAACCATCTAGCAATATACCAACCCAGCCCCACGTCCTCTCATGAAAAGGCATGTGTGCAAAAATGTCCTAGTCTGTTGCAGGCCACGAGTTGTGTCCTCCTTAACACTTGTAAACAAATATCTCTTGGCATATCTACTCACACACTACGTGGTGGACAAAGCCTGTTGTGATGGTGCACATTGCATGTCACATCCCAAAATACTGGACAGCATATTCACATTGATGAAGACACAGAAGGGCACATGTCCACTATACACATATGGAACCACAATGTCAGCCTCAGTGAAGTAGATTGGCAAATAGGGGCTCACCCCAAAGTGCAAGCCCTCAGTCAGCCCCTCCCTGTTGACAAACGATGTAACCTAAAATATGCCCCCTCCCATGCTGTGACCACTACGAGCGTATCGGGCAATGTGTGTAGGGATGTGTGTGGCACTGCACTCAGCATATAGTCAGATGCACCAACAACATCTCAAGTGCGTCATCAACATGAGCCAATGGCAGAAGTAACAGCTGGGACAAGTCTCCATGACACTGTCACTACAGGGAGCAATGCAACATTTCCCCCTTGTGTGCAGCAGGACAGTGTGCCACCCCCCAAACATTAGCCGTGACAAAATCTAAACTTGACTAGTCCAGTGAGTCACGGTAGGCATTTAGGAGATGTCAACTCTGTAAAGCAAAATGCACTACTCCCAAACTCCATTTGTGAGTAACGTAAAATGTGAAGTCATCACTTACTCACAGATCACTTTTGTAAATCATGAACACTGCTGTTCCATGTCCTGTACACAATGCACACAGATTCCTAACAGATCATGCATGGTCTGGAGAGTGAGCGTACATGAACCGGAACATATCTTGCAAAGGAAGCGGACACACTGGCACAACGCAGCAAGTGTGGCTAGGTCTGTGCAATGTAGATGGGCTCTGCGGCAGGAGCATCTGACATGCAGGTGTGTGACAGAATCCGTGGACCCTGGTGCATACATCCATCTCCATGATGGATAACAGTAGCTAACTGTATTCACATGCCATGCCATCTCACTAGGTCATGTTCAAAATGTGCAACAATGTGCTGTCCAAATCCGTGAGTCACACAGAAGATGTAGAACATCACAGACGACTGTCCCTAGACCAGGGCGTCAATCCAAATTGACACCCTGTCATCAATGCAAAGCCAGTGTGCTCCCATCTAAGGGATCTTGACACAATACATCCTGCAAACTTACAGGTCATGAGCAGACTTAGCGAATCCAATGGATAGTCCAGTGATGTGAAAAGTTGCCTACAATGGGAAGAGCCACATTCCACAACCTCGTCCCTGACATAAGTGCAAGCAGTAATCCAAAGTATCAACATTTTATTCGAACAGTATAAATATGCAAGTGAACTAAACTAACACTTATCGCTAAAACTACTACTAAAATCTAAACTAACTATAAAACTATCTTACTTACCTAAACTATCTACCCTAACTAATCCTAAACATGCAACAACTCATCATAGACATCAACCCCCCTCCCACCCTTAAGGCACACCACGAGACAGGACAAAGACATCTAAGCTATACATAAACTAACTAAACATGTAACCTACACAAATATATATTTGTTTGTAAGATTTTTTAAATTTTTTATGAAGAAAAAACACATCAACCCCACACGCAAAGGAAAAGGAAACTTATCCCCAAATACGGATGAATAATTAAAATCTAAAATCTACCTAACAAGCTAACACTAACTAGAATCTACACTAAAACTACACTACCTAACAATCAAATAACTAACCGAACACTACATAATAAAACATTTGGGGGAAGGGAGAAGAGGGGGATGGTATCCAACAGATCCACCCATCATGGCAGTCCCAAGTGTTTGTGTATGTCCATCACCCGTCAGTTGACATCTGACAATTCACGCCTGAGCTCGGCCTGCGATACAACAATGTCCTTTAGCAGCCTCCTGTCCCGCAATGTGAATGGAACCACTTGATCCCCAGTTGCAGGTGGGACAGTGCCTTGGGGTGGTGGGGGGGGGCCGTAGGGGGATGTGCTATCTGTACCGGCTGGGACACACCACTGACGCCTGAGGTGCCTGGGGGGGCTGTGTGACATTCTGGGCATGCTCAGGCACCGCCTTCCATGTGCCCTTCCGACGTTCCTCATGGTACCTCTTGGACATGTTGCGGTACCCCTTCGCAACCTTCTTCACATGGCGGTAACGGTCCTTCCGCACCTGGAAGGCATGTATTTGGCCAGGTGTCATGTTGTCTGTAAAACATACACAAAGGCAAATTAGAGTCCCTTAGCCAATTTCAATTTCCTCCATACACATCTGTTATACAAGTTCACTTCAAGGTGGGAGTATACACCACAGCGTAACTATGTGAAGTCAGCCAGTGACCTGGACAACGACCTGTTGAAGCATGGATCAGTGACTACATGCTGGGGAGACTGACATGACAGTGCATGGCATGGTACATGCACTGTCACTAACAAATTAGGCTGACAGTGCCAAACGATAGTGCCATTACATATACGGGCAGAGGGTGACATGTACAAGCAATCGGAGGATGAAAGCATTACCCCCCTGTGTGTAGCACCACCCTCATCCTCTACAGTGACACAGGGCTGCATGATAGGTACTATGCCCATGTGCAGGCATGTGTGTCCCCCAGCACATGTGTGCAGTTCATCACGACAGCGCCAACACAGGCACCCTTGCACCAGAGTGCAAGGTTGTGTGTGTGCAGGTGGGTTTGGTGTCTGTACATGAAGCTGCCCCTTCATGCACAGATTCCATCCTAGAGGACCATGTTGTGACTATCATGTGTGTCGCTTAGTGCAGCACACAAGAAAGATACATTGGGGAAATATGAGGCATGTTGATGTATGTACTGGAAGGGCCACCTTGCTGTACTTATACACACCATGTCAATTCTCTATTCCCATGTGTGCTGCACAAAGCAGCTCACATGTACAAAGCAAACATGATGATCAAGAAGCATCCCTGCTCATATGGCCAGAATACAACTGGGATGTAACTGTTGGTGAGTTGTGCGCTGCCAACTATGAATGCCGCACTTGGACATCAGGGCCAGCCTCTGATGAAATGGGTGTTGCCGTGGAACACCGAACACAACCCCCAATGCACGCCCCGTTCACACCCATCACAGCGTGACAGTGTACCTCATTGACGAGTAAGCATTAATACACGTGAAGTGTATTAACGCTGCTCAGATTATGATGCTAGGACCCTATTGACAACGCAACTTTGATGACAGTTACTTTGACTTTGCGATATGGGCTTGATGATATGCACCTCACTTCCAATGTGTGTCACTGACTGGAGATGGGCCAAGTCACAACTGTGAGACCAATGCATTTGTCCAGAGACACTTCCCGATTAGTGCACACTGCTGACTTCCACAATACATCATCACACTGTAGGCAAGGTAGACCTGATACGCACCCATACTACATACTGCAACGGTGATCATGTGACCCAGACATCCATGCCAACGCAACATGCTAGTCAATTACGTTCCAACTCACCAGTGGTGTGTGGGTCCTCGAAGCTGTCAATGTCCCCCTGTGTGATTGGCAATCATCCATCGGTGAGACAAGGAAAGAAATATGTGTTGGGATTAGACTTCAATTCATATGTGTCGTATTCCTCGTACCAATCATCACCATGACAGCAAATGCTACGTGACTGTGGTGTGACGTTTCATGTTGACTACATGATTGGGTCAACTTTGACTGCCATTCACACCAGACCTGTGACAGCTGATTTTGGACAGACAAGACTGTAATGCTAGCTGACATGCCCATGATCGTAGTGTGAGTCATCCACAAGGCAACATTACTACATGCATCCTGATGTTCTACATGCACTTTGTACAATTGAGTAGCTGGTGATTGCACAGAGCAGTCACACAGAGGTAGGTCGTGTCTGACAATCTGGGGATGTCCACTTTCCTTAGACCATTTGTACCTATACAATACTTTGTCACACAGCAACTATGTTCACAGGGCAGCGTAGCTAACGTAACACAAATCATGAGGACAGCATTTTGACTCTACCTTTTGACCAGCACACAGCTCACATGGACAATTCCATGGCTGGTTCATGTACAGTCACCCCTGCCGTACCCAAACAATCTTCTGCCTGCATGCACATTTTGAACAGGTGTGCCAGCTATGGCAGTACAGTGCCAAGTGTTGGTCCAGCGCAGTGGGTGACACAGACTTGCAACATATGCTTGTCGAAGTGATGCTGCGTTGTGTTTCGTATGTGTCAACAAGATGCGCAAACGCATTGCGTCTCCCACCTCAATCAGCAAACATTTCTCACTTTGACACCAGTGTCACACACGTCGTAATTTTCATTCGTTACAGTACACCAGATTAAATGTGGCATTTGTACTTACCACCCTGTAGGCCTGTCATGACTCCCACGTAGTCAAGGAGGTCAGCTTCTCGTGCAAGCATGTCCTGCTAGCGGTGCTTCCGCGTTCTCTGCTAGCGGTGCTTCCACTGGCGCACGTTACGGTCCACTCCAAAGACCCTGCGCATATGCACCCGCACACGCTCCCACCGAATCTTCTGCACACTCACATTGTATCCTTGCAGGATACGGCCTCCCCTCCCCAACATCAGTGGCAGGTGAAATTTTATGAGCCACAGGAAGCCCCCCAATGCCCCCTCAGACATCCTGCCCTCCCTGCCCACACCTGGCATCTCCCTGCACACCTGTGAGCCCACAGCAAGTGAAAAAATAATAATCCCTCTAAAATACCCCAAAAAGAATGTTAGTGTACTACCCCAAGACAGACACCCGACAAAACTGAGGACAGGAGACAGTTAAACACAATAAATCAGTACACAACACTTCACAGACACTATCAACAGGACACAGGACACAGCAACACTCTCAAAATCTCCAAACTGCAGCACACACCACCAAACATCTCCAACACTCTCCACAATCACCAGCAATGTGCTCAAAAGAGAAAGTGAAAGTGGAAAACACTACTCCAGTAGACAGGAAGCATGCAGACATCACTTCCTGTCTCTTTGCGGCCCGTTTTTGGGTTAGCGGCGAAAATCTGCACGCAAATGGTCACATGAGTAAACTTTCTAATGTTAAAAAGTGTTGCACGTGTATTTTAACATTGGGCGGATGGAAAGAGAAAATATCGCTTTGACGTGTTAGCGGAAAGATCTGCACGCTAAGAGGGAATCAATGCACTCATGTACAGTCTTGCTGCAAATTTCATGTCAGAGCCATGTAACAACATGTTGAGGTTGGTTGGCACTCAAATGACACCATGTAAATGATGTTTCACGACACATGACACCCTAACTTGCAACATTCAACACAGGTCACACCATAATTGCATGCCTAACAAGAGAACCATCAATCAATCATGGATTTTTCAAGTGTGCTACTCACCCGTGGAGGTCACAAGGCGTAGGGGCATGACTTTTGGCACGCTTCAAGTTGTCTGTGTACGTGCATGTGTTGAAGGTGATGTTGATGTTGCGTAGTGGGTCGTTTGCGGAGGCAGATGTGGCTCTGTGGTAAATGTGAGGGGGCCAGGGGTCTGTGTGGGCACCCGGGTGGATGCCTTTCCTAGCGGAGGAGGTGTCTTCATCCGTGCATGGTGTCCATTTGGAGATGGCGGTCTGGTTGTTGTCTCAGGGGTGCTGGTGATCCATCTGATGTGTCTAGTTAGTGGTCCACATACTTGTTGTAGGGCTTGTTCATCTGGAGGTGGTCGATGCTTCAATGCTAATTGCTTAGGACACACAGAAAGGCATATTTTACCCCATTGCACACCCTATTTTCATATTTTACCCCATTGCACGCCCTATTTTCATATTTTACCCCATTGCACACCCTATTTTCATATTTTACCCCATTGCACACCCTATTTTCATATTTTACCCCATTGCACGCCCTAAGTTTCATCTCTTGCCCCATTGCATGCCCACATGCTCATTGTATTACACAACGTACACACTCCAATAAATTATTGACCACTGTCAACAGACTACAATTGTGCATTTTTTCACAGACGGCAACCTAGATTGACTGATTTATGCAAAGGACACGCAAAAATGTTGTATTGGGTAGCCCAATTTGCACCATGAAGACTCTAGTCTTGCACATTTGACACACTGTAAAGCATCTCTGTACTGAGGAAAAATTTCCAGCATGGATGAAGTTTTGTTATTTTCATTGCACATATTGTGCAACGTACCCTTTTCAGAGTGATGTACCCATGCTGGACAATAACATGCAGACAGGGTATGTGTGTGATTTCTTTTTTATTGGCACACACAGTGATTGCGGTCATTTAGCTATGAGATACATTGGAGGGGGACTGTCACAATGTGACGTGCTCAGTTGAAGAAATTGTTTATTATTCGGTCCCTTCGGGCAGTTCCTGCTGCATTTACTGTGGGGTGTGCGCCAGCTGCCTCATCTTCAGCATCATCCTGTTCGTCGTCTGGTGCAGCAGGCACTTGAATCCATGGTGCATTTGTGCGCACACATATATTGTGCAATACACAACATGCAAGGATGATTTTGTTGACCATTTCAGGGCTGTACAGCAGTCTGCCACCTGTGATGTCCAGGCAACGGAAACGTGACTTTAGCACACCAAATGTGCGCTCCACAATGGACCGGGTGCGTCTGTGGGCCACATTGTACTGCCTCTGGGCCTGGGTGGTGGGGTTTCGGAGGGGTGTCATCATCCACGGACATAGTGCATATCCTTGGTCACCTGTAACATGTGATAGCGAGATGCTTACATTATTGGTTCTGCAGGCTGTGTTGTTGGTGTAGATGGTTTGGTGGTGTGTCATTTGTGTTGTGTTGGATTTCATGTTAGCCATGTTTTGCTTCGGACTGATTACAAGCATCACAGCGAATTAAATTGCCTCACTGTTGATACTCCCTTCCCCAAACCTCATCAATTGTGTGAGCTGCGCGGTTGCATGACTGGCTCTTCTACCATCTATCGATGGCACTCATCCACCCTCCTCACATTCAATGCCATGTGAACGTTGAGATGGCAATGGGCCACACCAGACTAGGCCTGGGTGGTAAATTCCGTTCCGCTCGCGGAATTTGCGGAATTTGGGTAATTTCGCGTTCCGCAGAGAACGCGGAATTACCCAAAATTCCGCGATCCGCGGCTTCGCAGAATTTTTTGCTTGTTCGTGCTTTCAAAATGCGTGTTCGCGAGATATTTCTCCCCGAGCATGCAAACAGCGTTCGCGAACAGGAAAAAAGCATCGCAAACGGGCGGAACAAGCAATTCCGCGTGTTCGTGGAACTTTTGCGTGCTCGCGGAGATTTTTTACCGTTTCGCGGAGCTTTGCGTAGCGCGACTACGCAAATTCCGCCCACCCCTACACCAGACACAGTTCACGTTCAGTTGTGCTGCTGTCGCTGCTGCCAGACCTGCCCCAATGCACAACACATGCTGTTTCCTGTCTGGAGCTGCCACATATCAACAGTCATCAGCCCCCTCGCATGCAGGGCCCATTGCAGGCAGGAACACTTCACCCACACCATCAGCATCATCAGACGCGACACTGTCCACTCCGTGGACTACGTACTCATTCGGGAGTGTAGCCTCCAACTCACATGCCACGACTACTCAAGGTACATTTGACTCAGGGAAATGTTAGCTGACATCAGACTGTCCCAGATCTTCACCACACTGATCCACAAGGCAGAGCACACCTTTGACGGCTTCTTTGCATGTGTAGACTACGTCCAGTTCCTCGGCCCCACTAAACGCACATGTGTTGACCACTTACGCATGCACCATCTTGTTGATGTACCCCAGACCACCGTTGACCAAATGCAAGCCCCCACAAAGTTGGTGTAGATCAGTCACCGATGAGATGCTACACACCACCATCGACAGCAACAACCACAACACTGCAGTCGTCAACAATGGCGCAAGTCCACATTTTCCAAACATGTATCTCCAACAGCGCTTGCACCCTTCTCCCACTATGCAACTGCAACATACGGCAGGCAATGAATGCCACCTGGGTCAGCACCAACTTCAGAGTTGGCAGATGCAGCTGCTGACACATGGAGTGGAGCTGGTGCAAGCTTTGGGATACCAGTAAACTGCACCACCAACACGTACAGGATGCTCATATTCACCATCAACAATACGCCCACACACCAAACTGCTCTTCCAGGTAGGATTGCTGTGATTTGCAACATGGATGATCAACAGCTGGGGCGTGCTATACGCAGGGGAAACATGAGTCATCATCCTCATGACAGTACAATCAGCATGTGGCATCACCTGGTGGTCCCACGCTTTCGGATGCCCCCACCACAAATCTAGGTACCTAGGCCCCATATTTGACTCCTCCATCTCCATGTACCTACAGGTGTACACAGTGGCCTGCAGCTGCTTCGTCAGCCTCTGCATCCTCCATGCAACCTTCACATAGATCCCCCATTGTCGGGTGTAACACTGACCCACACAGTCATTGCCATCAGGCTGGGCTACAGAGACACACTATATGCCAACATGGGCACGTCTGCAGTCAGCTTACTCCCAACTGTCCAGGCACAACACCTACACACTGGGCCTTGTGTTCCTACTTTCATTATGGATCGTGTGCCTCCATCGCACATACATGGTTCCCACCTCTCACCACATTTGCTTATGGGTGGCGCAGGTGCTAAGCATTTGAGGATGGTTTGTCTACATATGTAGCCACAGTTCACACAGTTCTTGGTGTTGTTGTGTCTGGTATGTGGGCATGTTGATTGCCATGTTGTATGTGTGATTGTTACATGCACATTTTCACAATTGTGAGTTGCATGTATGTGGAGTTGAGGCGTGTGGTGTGTTCAGCTAGTACTTACCAACAAGAACTGCATTTCCATATGTGCCATCCTGGAAGCGCTGGTTCATGATGGACTATCGGAAGATGTAGGAATCATGCACACTCCCTGGGAACTTGGCTATGACATTGGTGAACAGTCCCCGGTGGTCCACTATTGCCTGCACATTCATGGAATGGGTGTGCTTTCTGTTGCGGTATATGTGTGCACTGTCCGCAGGGGGCACAAATAGGACATGTGTGCAGTCAATTGCACCCAACACCTGTGGGAATCCATCTATGGCGTAGAATCCTTGCTTGGTCTCAATCTGTTCCTGCACAGTGTTGGGGAAGTGAAGGTGCTGGGGTATCAGGCTGAGTATGCCATCCAAGACAGTTGGGAGGAAGATTGAGAAGGCTGCCTGTGAGACTCCTCCAACTCTGGCCGTTGTTGGTTGAAAGGTCCCAGAGGCCAACATATGCAGCACGGCCAGCAACTTTGTCTGCGGAGGGATGTTGGTTCTCCGCTGTGTTGGTGGCGTCAGCCTGTGGGCTATCAGTTTCAGGATGTGTTGGATGGATGTCCTTTTGAGCCTGTAGTGGGCAATGACATCCTCTGGCGTCAGGTCTGCGAGGCTGAGACGTCTGCGCAGGGCCCGCTGTCGTCTTTGGCGCTGCCTTGGTAGTGGTCCTGGGGGGGGTGGCAGTGGCGGTGGTGGTTGTTGCCTTCCTGGGACTCCGAGCTGAATGATTAGCACCTCCATGGCGTCTGTGGGTCTTCAGGTGTGGGTCTGGGCTGGCCTCCCTTATATACCTCCATTTATCACCATTTTTCAATTTTTTGACCTGTTTTTTTCAGGTCTTATTTTCCTGCAGCTAAGGGGCCTTAGCGGGACTTTTTTTATCGCTTCGCGGGTCCGGGACATCATTGGTAAAAGTGCAATGGTGTGTTAGCGACTTTTTTCCAGGAATTTTGATAGCGGAAACTATCGCTGCCATGCACGGCGATAGTAAAAACGATTGCTATCGCCGGAAAGCTGTCGCTAACGCTTGTTAGCGACGTCATGGTGATAGGGCGATAAAAAAAAAACGCGTTAGCGGCAGGAAAGTGCCGCTAACGCAGCGTTAACTTGCTTCTAATATGCCCCTATGTGTGTTCCTTGACTCAAAGATGATGAATCATGATTTATCTTATTCACAATGTATATTTAGTGAGTGTCACTCCTTAGAGCATCATGCCGCTAATACATCCATTGCACAATTAATAATGAATTATAATTTATGCAATTTAGTCTAACTTTTTTTTATTCTGTTTATTCACTGTTTTGTGTTAGTAACAATCCTAGGTTGAAAAGTATTTTCTTTATTTCCATGTCTGTGACATGGTTGCCATGACAATATAAACAAATTCTTTAGTGGCGCCGAGCTATGTGAGCAAGGTGGTTTAACCACCGAAACGCCTCAGGTGCCTTCTGTAAAATGAAAACTTTGGTGCTCTCACCCACTGTGCCGGTGCCCGTTTCATGGACAATGTCGGATGTCAATGAGCGGATATATATATCTTGAATGACTAAGTATGGGTTAATGTCAATTTTCTGGACAAATAATGTGACTGGACATCGATCAAACTAACAGATTTAGTATTGCACTAGCATTTTAGACACTGCAAGCACTGGCAATGTATGTTATCATCCGAAAGGCAAAAAGAGATGGTTTTTCCTTGTTGCAGATGCAAGAACATTAGATGCAAGGAAGTAGGAGCTATAACCTGTGTGCCATGCCTATGGGAAAATACGAATAAGGCACTTGCACTGTCGTGTTCAAGTAACATCGCACAATTGCATTTGCACCCCAAAGTTTTTATATATATATATCGAAACACAAAAGCAAATTTTGAAATGCACTTGCAGAACGCAGAGAAAGTTGCAGCAACAATAAGTTGTATTTCATTTTCCCATTTTGACTGCCCAGCAGCCTTGATCACATCACACGCCGGGCAGCAGAAATGTGTAATGGGAAAATGAAAAATAACTTTTTGTTGCTGCAACTTTCTCCACGTCCTGAGAGTTTGTTTCCAAATTTGCTTTTGTGCTTCGATGTCTACATTCCGGTGTGCTCTGCCAGTACATGCACCACCTCTCTCAGGCTCCTGGGTCCCAGAAGGAGCCTCTTCTGGTGTTCTGCCTATATATATATATATATATATATATATATAGATAGATAGATAGATAGATAGATAGATAGATAGATAGATAGATAGATAGATAGATATTCATTCAGCAAGCTAGCTATGTTTAGGGTTTTATGCTGGCATGACCTGTATTTTAATGACACAGCTGGTACAAAAATTACCACTCATTACCTGTTTAATATGTGTACGGATCAGTAGAAAAAATTACCAGGGCTTGGTGATTGTTCGAATTTTTGTACCAGCTGTGTCATTAAAATACAGGTCATGCCAGCATAAAACCCTATGTAGAGGGTGTGTGCAACTCTACCAACAGGACCATGACTCTGATTAGAGGCAGTAGAGGGTACAAAACATAGCTAGCTTGCTGAATGAGTGGTAATTGATGTGAAAGGGTGATTGCACATAGGAGATTGAGGTAGTCTCCAGCAAAAGTCTCTCCTCCAACACCGGCCGCCTCTCTTCCAACACTGCCATTTTTTTCCAATGACCAGCAGAGTTGTGCCTTGCACGGAATTCTTGTTTTGTTACAGGAATGCTGGAAGGGGCGAGGGATAGCATTTTTAACATAGTTAATGCAGGCAAGGGGTCATCTGCATATGCAATGATTCAAGAAGAGGTGTTGTGTAGGGATATGTGATTTTTTTTAACCTAAGCAGATGCAGTGAACAGGTAACAGTATCACCTACACTGAATTGAAACCCCCTCAACAAGTATTTTTAATGTATTACCCAAAACAGTAATTACTCATGGCTGTGTGGTCCATCACAAACATCTGCATCATTTTGTTAAAATAATACTGGTCAGACTATCTGTGGTGCCCTTAGAAGTGAATTTTAAATTTTAGGGGGGGCACACATTAGGCCATAGATAAACTGGTAGGCCACCTATAAGGGATATATTTGGCCCCAGGAGATAGGGTCCCCGGTGCCTTTTAAGGCTTGGGAAGGGACGCCACACATGTCACTCTCCGCTTCTTATTGGACCTAGCCCTGGGGGTAGGGGAGCCCGGGGCCAATTAAGGATCGGGGAGGGTGGTGCACACCCCCTCTCATTAATATATATGTTTAGCCCCTGAGGATTGGGCCCCTGGGGCATGAAGGCCAACCCTATGCTGTTCATGCCAAAGGCTGTGCCTAGCCTGACATTGGTAGACTGTATGGGGTTTGCCACAGGACAACTTTGGCATTGTGCGGCAGAGGAGTTGGCTTCAGGTATGATTATAAAATATTATTTTACGGGAAAAAAAACCTACAAATTCAATGAAAAGACAAAAGGTTAAAGCAACGTTATAGTAATTTAACATTTGTTATGTGAAAGGGTGATAATTTAACTAAACAAAGACAGAAAGCCAATGTTAAAATGATCACAGATGATTTCATATAAAGTTTTGCTTTGTCCAGACTTTTCAGAATGTTAAAACGTGAACAGAGAACTGATATTTGTCTCTGAGAAAGGTGGTCTCCCTGCTTCTGCCCCAGTCAGTTCTCTGCTGCCTCTCACCCTCTCAGATGAGCAGTGTACTGTGGAGGACATTCTCCCTGAGAGGACCCCTGCCACTCTTGTAAAGGGTTGGCAGTCTGGAGTGAAAGAGAAATAAATAAGTTGAGTTTGCTGTTGCAAGTATCAGGTTTAAATTAGAATTATTAGTTTGCCATCATCCAGGTTAATTCCCACTCTGTCAGGCCAAATTGGATAATGGCTGTTATTTTGAGAAGGAAAGATCAATACATCAAGTAGATTATCATCACAATCATCAATATTATTTGGAGTCAATAAACAGAGTTAGGTGAAGTTTTTAAGGGTTTCATTAATCAAAGTCTTTTAGTTGATCATCTTTATTAGGTCATCAAACAATTCATCAATTATTAATCGCTAAAATCATATTAAAATCGATCAACAAGCAAATATTAATAAAAGCATTAAGCACGTTCCATAAAGGAAATAATCCCTATTTAAGGAATATAGGAGAAAGGAGACAGTCAGAACCCATTAAAGAGCTCTAAATCGAGAGATGGCCAGTAAGCATAAAGCTTCAGCTATAAATCAGCTCAATAAATCAAAAATCAAAGTAGAACGTCCCATAAAGAGAAGTTCTAGAAACTCAGTAGAGTCTCAAAACAGTGTGGCGTAGGGTCTGGGTATATCAAGTGGTTTGGCAAAAAGGTTTGGCAAATAATAAAGGGTAATCTACTCTAGGAACACACACTTATATAACCAGCACATTTTATGAAAGTCGGAAACAGTCGCATTTTTAGTCTTCTTCCATCCAATCAGCGTTCGATGCTTTCCTGGGAACAGGATCACTTCTAATGTTATTACCGAGAGAACACCAGTTAGTCAAGTCACCATGTTAATTTTGCATCAACTAATGTTGAGTATGGTTCAGCTTCTCATTCAGAGTTATTTTCCCACATATATTTGTACAATTTTAACCTTCCGAATCTAATATCTACAAAATAGGCTATGTAAACGTTGAAACATCTCTATAACGTAAGAAAACATTTTGCAGCAAACATTCACTGAAAAGGAAATACAAGTTAGTTGAAAGTGTCAAAATCAAGTTTAAATGCTGATTCTACATGTATGACTTTATCATTTGACCATTAAAAAAACTCATTTCTAATCATTTGCGACAGTAAGCTTTGTTTAAGTAGAAAAATTCACCTGAAATATATTAAACTTTATAAAACATTAATTTCATTATGAACACTTTTGTTATATCTACATTCTTGAATATGATCTCCTGTTGAGGAAATAATATTTTGTGTTTAAGCAATTTAAGCTTTTAACAGTTTTACTTCAGCCATTTGAGGCCTAGTACATCTATATATGGTAGCTATGTGCATTCTATCATACCTTTTAAATGCATTTTCTTTACTTTACGCTTGTAAGTTAATACTGCACCTTCATTATAAACGATACTATTTTGTTTTTTTATTGAAATGCTTTCCCAAATCCTCCCTCTAATCGTTATATATTACAATTTTTTCACAAATGAGTCATTAGAATTCACTCTCATCTTCAGTTGCGTCCTTACTCTTTCTTTTAAAACTGTCATAATGTTTTGTTTTTCTGTATTCTTGATTTATGCGGTCATTTAATTCTAATTCCCTCTCTAGTCTTTGACTCATTTCTCTGCTTTTTCTTCAATTATTAAAATCTCTACGGTCTTTGAAAACAGCAATGAAATCAATAAGCAATACCCTACTATTAGTACTGGCATAAATATAGTCTTCATAATGCCTCCCCCAGCAGTGAACCAATTTGAAATTGTTGAGATTCCCTTTCAAAACGTTTCTAAAATACTTGGTGTCTCTAAGGCTACTAATTCAGGTTTCAGGTCAGAAATGTTCTTTGTAGATTCTAGAATTTTCTCCCTTTTGTCGGTGAATATATGAGCTGCAATGCTGAAACTTTAACATTTTATAGACTCCGCCTTTTTTTGTGAGCAAAATGTCTAATGCTAATCGACTTTGCAAACCCATTGATCTAATAGCCACTAATTCCGTGTTTACTAACAAAGTTCCATATGTACTAGTTGCCAGCTTGTCAAAAACTGTGAAAAGCTCTCTAATTTTCTCATCATTTAAAATAATTCCTACTGGTGGAATTATTGCCACCAATGTGTCCCCAACTAATTTGTTGCATCATGAGTACTATGGTTTTGTCTGTGTGCAGGTTTCATTGTGAAAGCGTCTGTACTATGTACATGGTACATCCTAGGGAATAATAGAGCCAAATAGCAAAAACCCTCCCAATCTGATGGCAAATGTAAATAAGCACCTTGTCCACAAACACAATAAACTTTAGGGGTGATGGTTCCTTCTCCTTGCAAAATTTGCCATGTATCTCCCAGAAGTTCAAAGCTGTGTTCACAACTATTAATTCCTGCATGTCTATTTCTCCTTTGGGTTCTTCTTCTGTACACACATATTTTCCCTTTCAGTCGTCTGTCTAACTTAGTTCTAGTGTAAACCATTTGCTTTTTAAACTTGCCTTCTACCTTCTTCCAAACATTTTTCAAAACATCTTCTTCTCTATTTTTGCTGTGTGAAATGGTTTTATTTCTTCCTTCTAATGTCATGATTAATATTTTTTCTAAAGGTCTCATTAGGCAGGTTGAATTGTTTTTGTACGCCCTAACACTATCTATAGGTAGTGATGGCCTAAAATAATACCAAGCAGTGTCCATGTCTTTTCCCTGTGGATGTAAATGCATGCTTTTTTGTAATGGCACTTGTGAAAGTATCAGATCATAATTCAGATAAAAATATTCAAAATGTTCTTGCCTATACACTAAACCAGGGGTCTCCAACATTTTCTGTAGTGAGAACTACTTCTGATCAGTGAAAATCATCATGGGCTACTGAAGGCTAGGCAGCTCGCACATTATTACCAGACACGCCAACACACAGCTTAATTACTTTAAGCCTAATGTCTTTAAATCCGTATTTTGTAAAGCGCAAACTACTCACCCTTACGGGTCTCAAGGCGCTGGGGGCCGTCGTGGAAATTAAGTGAGCTATTGCCCAGAGTCACATGGTGCTGAGCTGAGCTGCCGCCGGAGCCGGGGATTGAACCGTGAGCCCTGTGCTCCGTAGTCAGCTGCCCTGGTCGCTGCACCACACCTCTCCACGAGTCTTTAGGGCAACATGCTATGGTTTGAACAAAATACTTTGACTACGGGCACAATGACAGGGCTGCTATGTGTGTCGGTGAGCATGTGGTCTTTGGGGATGTATGAACATTAGTCCTGGGCGGTAAATTCCGTTCCGCTTGCGGAATTTGCGAAATTTTGGCAATTCCTCGTTTTGCGGAGAACGCGGAATTGCTGAAAATTCTGCGATCCGCGGCGTAGCGGAATTTTTTCCTTGTTCGCACTTTCAAAATGCGTGTTCGCGCACGCGGTAGCGACTTACCGGGATCCCTGTGTTCGCCGATGAGTTTTCCTATCCGTTCGCGCGATCCCGCGGGAGTGTGCGATCGCGAACACGTCATTCGGACGCGCCATCAGACATCTGCGTTCGCGAACAGGAAACACGCATCGCTAGCGGGCGGGACAAGTGAAACAAGATGGCCGCGCCAATTGGCGACCGCATGGGCAAGTTCGCGAGATATTTCCCCCCGAGCACGCAAACAGCGTCCCCGAACAGGAAAAACGCATCGCGAACGGGCGGAACAAGCAATTCTGCGTGCTCGCGGAATTCTGCGTGCTCGCAGAGATTTTTCACTGTTTCGCGGAACTTTGCGTAACTCGACTACGCAAATTCCGCCCACCCTAAATAAACAAGTGTGCGCATGCATGAGATATATGTGTACGGGTGACTGAAAGACTGTTATATGCACTTGTGGCACAGGACATACCTTTCTCCATATGTGGCACCCTTACATGTATAACACAAATGGGAGAAAGTTAAAGTGCAGAAAAATGTTCTGCAAAAATGTTCAGAGAATGGAACATTTTTCTGCACTTTGAATTTCTCCAGCTTAAAATAATAGCTGTATTTTTCACTTATAAATATGGCACTGCATCGAGAAAATTTTCTCCCATTTCCAAGTTTCACATTTTCAAAAACCAAACATCTTGCTCCCAGTGGCCTCTATACATAGTGCCATATTTATAACAGAAAAATACTTTTGTTTAGATGGGAGCAATTTTACGTGAATAATCATACCTTTATTATAATTGTCGCTACTTATGGTAAATTGGTTCATATTTCCATCCAGTGGTGCATGGTGCAGCACTCGTTCCACCAGGGGACTAAGGTGAAGCACAAGGGTCCAGGTATCTTAATGACCATATACACCAAGTGTCATCACCTATTACTACAACCCCTTTGGAAGTCAGTGGGTGAAGGAGTCAGGTGACTAATTAACTAAATATTTTTCTTGTCCGCCCTATATGGCCTTTAGTTGTTTGTTTACAGTTGGCCTTGAGGTCATATAACAGCGTTAATCCTACTTCATTCATTCATTTCATTTATTGCTATAAGTTAATAAAAACTGTCAGAATATTTTAAAGATAATACAAGATAATAAAACTGTTTTGGATAAAATACTTCATAATTACTTCCCTGATTTGTCAATTTCTTAAACACTCACATAGTTATTTCAACAATACGAAATAATAAAATCATTTGGCAACTCAGGTGTTATTATTTAGTTTCCTTCAAATAAGTGGCCAATAACTTTCAACTGAGTTATAATAAGGTGCCGTTGTGCGTGAAGATGACAGGTTAAGTTGTGTTTCAATTTGTGAAAAATACCAGAGTCCCATAAAATAGTCATATAATTGTCTTCTACTCACTGTCATCTGATTGTTTGACATTACGTGGACTCGCGTTCACCTACTGGAGCTGTGCTCTTGAAACCCTGTTTGAGTGCTTTGTCGTGGCGTTGCAATAATAGTAGTTTGCAATTTAGCTGAGGGTCCATGGGATCAAGGCTCCTCATTATTGCCGTTCAGCAGGTACGAATCCCCCTCTCGTTGAAAATTCATCTTAACAATGAGAGGCGTGCTTGCTTTAATGCGGGGCATATGCAAACCAGGTGTGTAAAATCCTCTTTAAAGGTGCCACTTAGCCTGCATTTTTTCAGGCCTTTATATCCCCAGGAGGGTTTGTGTGCTAAAGATGGCAATACTACTAGGTGAATAGTCAGTAGCTTTTTCTTTAAGTGCACAGGATAAGTTAAAAGAAGGTATGCTGCTGGTTGCAAGGTTGCAAAAAAAGAAGATGACCAGGCCGTCGATTTCTAAGGCTGCTATTTATTTTAGCAGACTAGTGAACAGTGCAATTCGTCACTGTCCCCTGCTAGACAAGTTAGCCTTATTTAAAGACATTTTTATAATTCTTTTCACACTTTTTAGATATGCCATACAAAAGGTACACAATCTCATAAAACAGTGCAATTTCACAAAGCCAAAATCGTGATCATTGGAGTCAGTGACAAGGAAAAAACAAGAAAAAAACGTAAAACATCATTAATAATCATTGAGAACAATTACACCAGTATGCATTATTATTCTCAAGCTGTCTCACAATGCCCTATATTTGGCTTCTTAAAGACAAGCTACCCATGGGGAAAAAAATGAATCATATGCGTCTCTGTGAGGATATATCTGTATGTACACCACCCTCTACAGAGTCCAAACAAAATTAGGTTCCCTCATGGGCGATAAAAGGAAGGGCCGACGCGTTTCCAATCCCCTGTTTACTCTGGGGATTTTCATCAAGGCTTAAACCACGGTGTAATCTGTGTTTCAGGCGCATTTCCAATCCCCTGTTTACTCTGGGGATTTTCATCAGGGCTTAAACCACAGTGTAATCTGTAAAAATTAGAAAAGAAAAAAGTGTTTTTTATAAAAATTGTCCCTCTCTCTCAAAATATGTATCCTCATAATATATTTATAATGTACCTGTGTTTCAGTGTAGATGGAATCTATGGGCTGCTCGACGTGGACTGCGTGTTTCTGGTGTTGCAACCTAAGCAGTAAATTCAATCAATAAATGACTGCAAGGTGGCATATGTTGGAATTGTCATCCAGGCATGTGATTGCCGCGGAAATGTATTTTTGTCTTCCACTAGTGAATGACATTTTGCTGCTTTGTTGATCACTCTGCAAAAAGTGGAATGTGACAACATTGGGTCCCATAGGTCAGCGGTATTGGGTTTTTCCAATGACGAAAATAAATACTTATTATAACTCGAATTTGCATCGTTCGTCTGTGACTGCCATGGAGCGCTGACTAGAGGGCTTGACTGTTGGTTTTGTATTTTGTTGCAGGATTTAATTGTGTGGTATCTTCTTGCTATCTCTTGTTGTGCCAACCCGAATTCCAAGCGGATTTGCGCGGGTGAAGCATTACAAGGGAGACCAAAGAGACATTTGAATGTGTGTATTTGCAATTTATCTAACATTTTAGCATCTTTACCATGCATCACCGTGCTCGTGTAAGTTAGTGATGGAAGCAATTTTGCATTGATGACTGCGAGCAATGGTTGAAAAGAGGGTCCTTCCAGTTTTTTTAGAAGTGCATTGAAGGCGTGTATTAAGGCATTATTTTTTCTAACCATATACTGCTGGTGTGCCTGAAAGTTCTTGTCAAAATAGAAGCCTAAATAATTGTAGGTGTTAAACTCTTCTATAATTGCATTACCTAGTTTGATTTTCAATTGATCTGCTCCCTATTGACATAGCTTTTGTCTTTGTAATATTAATTTCCAATTTGTTGGTCTTTATAAATATCGCCATTTCCTCGACTAATCTTTGAAGGCCCACCCTCGTGTAGCTCAGCAACACAATATCCTCAGCGTATGAAAGATGTGATATGGTTAATGGACCTAATCTCGGAGCATGGGAGTTTACCCGATCAAGCTGGGAGGGTAAATCAGCCATAAAGAGGTTAAATAGGTGTGGAGCAAGCACACATCCTTGCTTAAGGCCCTTGGCAGTTGGTATTCTTCTGGATAATCTTGTACCGTCTGCCACCTTGGTTTTGATGGAAAAAGTTCTCCTAAAAAAGAGACTTGCTCGGAGGCAATCCACTCATTTAACTCATTAATAAGATATTAATTATGTTTGTGAATAACTAATACGCACCACATGAACACGCGGGTTAGTGAAGCTTGCTTATGTGTGTACTAATGCGGATAACAATGAAGACGGACTAATACCGCTTTAAATGTGGAAACTGTTGTGCGCATGCGTCAACTGCATCTACGTAGTATGACGAGGTAATGCTTGGAGGGAAAATTCTAGCGCATGAGCAGAAGACACTAAAATGGAGTCTTGAAGACTTGCGTGCATGGCATCTGCTTAGCTGAAACGAAAACAAGCTATTTTACTAATGTTAATGCAGGAAAAGTTTTAATAAGAAAAGGGAAATAGAGTAGAGGTGGGAGGTATACAGTGTGACCATTTATTTTGTGAAATTAATATTTGTCTTTCTGACTTTATTATTAGTGCGCATTTGGGCCTCTCATGCATGACTGAATTAAGCTGAGCAATGAAGCGACTGCGCATGTCCACTGAAAGTTAACCCGGAATGATGACTTGGAGTGTTGAACAGGAGCCAAAGTTGCAGATGATGTGCCCTGGGAACGGATGGTGAAAAGTTCAGCGAAGAAGACTCTGATAATAATGTTGCAAAATAAAATATGGATATGTATGGGAACTCAATGCATGAATAAAATTAAGGGGATGGGTTTGCGAACAATAGTTGAACTGATTTTGATGACATGTAAGCATGGTGTGATGGAGCTTCCCCCCTTGCCTGACCAATCATATTTCGTATTTTTACGATATTGAAACTTTAGTGGGTGGAACATGAAGAAACGAAGGTATAACTAAGGTAGCTTTAGTTAGTTAGTCAGAAAAGAGGATGCTGTAGTTGGGGACTGGAGATGCTGTGAGTCGGAGATGCTGTTGCTGGGAGAAATGCTGTGAGATGCTGATGAAGAACCGAATGCAGAACCTGAAGCAGAACTTATTATCCTAACTTAATTGGGTTAGATCAGAAGATCGCGGAAGAATCTCGAGGAGGAAGAGAGTGTCAGAGAGGGGTGCGGCGCAATCATCGGTATTCTAGAGAGGTCAACTATCCTGTCCCGAATCCTGTCCTGAAGTCTTTGTCTCCTGACCTATCCTGGGGGACCCTTACCAGCCCTTTGGCCAGGGGGTTTGGTCTTTCACACCATTCTTGGTAACTATAATTTTATGTTATTTGCAGATGCTCTTTTCTCTCTGTCCTCTCCCTTTCTGAGCATTGATCATTGTATGAGTCCGAAGTATATGTTTGATGTTTAATCAATTGAATTTTCTCTCCTAAGAAAGATGGTGACTGCACTGTAATTTTGAAATGGTTCACATGCATTTAATTTAGATAAAGATTTAAAACTTCCTGAGTCTGTGATCATTTATTTTAAATAAAAGAATAGTTAAGAATTATGTTAATTATCACCATCAACTAGTTCAACTAATGGTCCATCGACCAGAGGAAAGAACTTTTTGATCAGTGAAAAGGTTAGTTAGGAATAAGAAATAACTGATCCTGAAATATGAAACTTTAACTAAACCAGTGGTCTACTCAGTTGTGTGTGTTTATGGGCCCAGGTGAGCATATGGTAGTAGAGTATCTGTTGTTGGTATACCGCTGGATCAGTTTACTGGTAGCAGAGTTATGGTTATTATTGACTAGTTTGGTGATAAATATTGATTATTGATTATTGATTTATGTTTAACAAAAAGAGTTAGCGTCTTGTTTTATGTTGTCCAGAATCCCGGGAAAATGAATAGCGAGTGGTGACAGAAGCCACACTGCAGTGAGGTTACTCGTCTGTTGGAATAACACTGAGAAGCTACGTAGGGCTGGCAGTGTTAAACTAGGGACTATTTCGTATAAAAGTAGAGTGCAAATGATAGCAAAAGGGGTTCGCTGGTGAAACTTTGGTCTCATTTCCCAATACGGGTGACACTGAAGGAGTAGCAGGTTCTCCCGAGCTTGAATGAAGGGTAAACAGAGGTTTTTACTCGTAGTGGAAATAATTCTGGAATAAGTCATAATCTATCCTTTTGTTTAGTGGAACAGACAGAGTAGCGAATGTTTTTATGTTGTTATTAACTATGAATTTAATGAAAAATATTAAGAAATAAGTTTTTTGTATTACCTTGTGAAGGGAGGGTCAGTCGCAGGAGTTGTACTGACATCACAGAGAGCCGCGCTGGGATAGGTTGAAACAGCCGGCATGAGACAGAAGCAGATTGTAAAGGAGGCGTCAGTAGTAAGGAGCAATACTGACGTCACAAAAGGCCGCGCTGGCTTTGGTCAGACCATGAGCGTGAGCCTGAGTCTGATTGATTGATAGATAAAAGCTGCGCTAGGATTGGTCGAAAAAGAATTGTATGTTGAGTCCTGATTTGACTGCGGGTGTGAGTTGTGCTGACATAGGACGAGACGTAGGTAATAGAGCTAGAAGGTATACGGAAGACTCTTTCCTATATCGACCGTCTGAAATGTTCGGAAGACCAAAGAAAATAACGTTAATGAAGAAAATTAAAAATTTCTTTAAGAAAGACAAGCCTGTAATGACTAGAGAGGGAATGCCTATTCCACCACCCAAAACACCTGCTTCATTTATGATGACGGAGAAAGGATTTCACACGTGTGTATGGTTGGAAAATTGGATAGAGTATACTAAAGGTGATGGTGTTTTGGCTTTTCCGGAGCATGGTACTTTTAATTTGAAGATACTTCAGAATTTGAGAGATCGAATGAATATGTTAGAACCAAATCCTAGAATGACACAGTATGAAGCTTTGGAAGAGTGGGAAATTGAGGCATTTGATCGTGAAAAATTCAGAAGTGGTCGGAGATTTAGAGGATTTTTACCTAGATATACGTATGAGTCAAGTAGAGATCAGATGAAGCGTTGGAGAAGAGCTGTTGTAACCGAGGGTTTATATCCAGTATTAATGGCTGAAGAACAGTTAGGAGGAAAATGTAAAGAAAAAACTAAACCACATGAATACGACAGGATATGGCGAATTAGATGATGAACTATTAGAGGATATTTTAATTAAAAACCCTCCACCGTACCAAGAAGAACCTAGTAAGGTTACCCCAACTGCACCAGTGATAGGAATGCCTTTAAACCCACAAATTTTACATGATGTGTCACTTAATAGGATGTTGCAGGATAATGAGAGAGAAGCTTTGAATAAAACTAGAGAAGAATTAGTTCAGAAAGTAAGCCAATTGAATTTAAATGCCGAAGCTTTGACAGTACCAGTGACTATTGGTCCTGTAATCCCATTATATGGAGATAAAAAGACTTGCCAGAAACCTCAAACTGTGACAATTCCGTTAAACAGTCCCAGAAAAGAAGTAATAATTACAGATGATGAGGCCGGTGAAAGTGAATCAGTTATTTCACTAATGGATCTCCCGAATGTAGAACATTTAGCCGAAACTCTGAAGAGAATTATACCTGTAAATTTGAGAGAAAAGAGATCTTTGGTTCCTATAGGAACTGGAGGTTCAACAGCAGTTACTCCTGAAGATTTAGAGAGATGGGCACAGGAAATAGACAATCGAAACCCACAACCAAAGATTCTAGATATCAGTAGATTGAAAGTAAAATTGGAAGAAATGATAACTGGCAATGTGAGCATAGAAAGATTGAACGTTTATAATGATGAGGAGTTGTTATTCTCATGTAAGAGTATAACCAGGAGAGCAAGAGTATTTCATGAGAAATTAACAGAAGTTGCTTCAGAGATTGGAATAGATATAGGGAAATCGAAATTATTGCAGAAACCATATAGAGTAGATTTTACTGACAAGGATTTAGAAAGTATAAATGCTTCTGGTAAGAGACTACAAATAAAAGAGTTGATGAATATTTTGCGAAAATGGGGAGACATTGACAAATGGAGAATTAGGTGGATAAGAAAGAATGAGGAAGTACAAGCGAGAGAAGCATCATCTGCATTTCCAGTGAGAGAATCAGATAAGATTGAGAAAATGTGTCCAATGAGAGAAGTTCCTGGTGGTGGATATGTTCATGTCCCTTGGAGTAGACAGGGTATTTTATCATTTACTAATGATTTCCCCAGATTGAGAGAAAAACCAGTTGAATGGTATAAACAGGTGGAAAGATTTGTGAAGGTTTCAAAGGTTTTGTTGAAGGATCTGGATGGTTTGTTTGATATTGTAGTACCTGCTGACTTATGGACAGAGTGTAAGATCACAGTTGATTGGCCAAGTGAGGAGTATGCTAGAGACTCGAATACAGGAGCACCCTCAGAGGAGGTGATGAAGAAATATCACCAAGTGATTACTTTCCTGAAAGGGAAAATCCCTCCTAAAGAAACAGATTGGGTAAAGATAGATAGAACAACTCAAGAGCCAAATGAGTCCGTACATGCATATTATGAGTGGTTACTACAAGTGTTTAAGCAGTATAGTGGTTTTGAGAACATTGGTGATAAGGATATGGGACATTTTGTGTATCGGTTTGTGTATGGTCTGAAACCGGAGATTAGTCAGATGATTCAGCAGCACATGTTGTGCTGGCAAAGTAAAATGATTGATGAAATTTTGAAATATGCTAAGTATTGTGAAGATGACATTGAGGCAAGACGTAGAAAACTAAAAGAGAAAATGATGTGGGCACAAGTAAAATTGGCAGAACAGCAGGAGAATAAATGAAAGAGCAGAGTCAGAATGATCAAGCGGCGAATGGTGGTAAAGTAAGAGGACGAATGAATAGAGAGGAAGCAAAGAAGAAGTTTCCTTGTCATGCGTGCGGAAAGCTTGGACATTGGAAGAACGAGTGTAAGAGTATTCAGAATAATAATGGGCCAAACCAAAATTTTAATCCACAGATGCAGAATGAAGTATTTACGAATCAGCCGCAGCAGGTAGTTACTCCACAGTATCAGGTGCCACCAGCTCCTATGCCAAACTTTGTGGGTACTCAAAAATACAGTGCGACCACCGGATTTCACGGAGAAAGTGGTAAGAAAAATTCTGTGGTTACACAATATTTTTTACAGAACGATGATGGCGAAATGGACTTTGTGCAATGACGGTGCCTGAGTGGGGGAGGAAGAGGAGTGCGTGCTTGGCGCATCCTTGCCGGTAGATCAGCCAGGTCCATTTGCTGATGGGAAAATTGAAGGTAATTACATCACTTTTCAATTGGATACTGGTGCTACCCGGTCTACTGTAAGAACAGCAGACATCCCAAACCTACCCCTCTCGGGAGAATCTATCCAAGTTGTAGGAGTATCAAATCAACAGATTAGAACCCCAATCACAAAACAAATGGAGGTAGATATCGTAAATTGTAAAGATATGCATCGGTTTGTAGTTTGCGATTCCAGTCCAGTAAATCTGTTGGGAAGAGATCTACTGTGCAAAATGAATTGCATGATCTACTGTACACCAGATGGTGTCGCTTTCCAAACCCCTGATGAAGATGTTATATATAAAATGATGCTAGCTAAGCAAGGTACCGAAGTAGATGAAATGTTTTCATTGATAACTGAAAGTGAATTGCCGGAAGAGTTGAGAACCACAGTGAATTCAGAATTGTGGGATTTTACAGGAAAAGATATTGGGCTGATGTCAAATGTAGATCCAGTTGAAGTGACGGTGAAATAAGGTGCAGTTTATCCAAACACACAACAGTACAAAATGAGTCCAGAAGTGAAAGCAGGAGTTGCTCCAGAAATTGACCGAATGATTAAACAGGGCATTTTAAAAGAGATAATGGGTAGTCCTTGTAATTCGCCAATAATGGGACTTAAAAAGCCTAGTGGAAAATACAGGATAGTGCAGGATTTGAGAAAGATCAACAAAATTGTAGTGCCTTGTTGTCCAGTAGTGCCAAATCCAGTAGTGATCCTTTATCAGATATCCTGGAATGCAGGCTGGTTTACAGTAATTGATTTGTGCCAAGCATTCTTTTCTATTCCTTTGCACCCAGACAGCCAGTATCTCTTCGCCTTCCGGTTTGAGGATCGTATTTTGGCATGGTGACGAGTTCCTCAAGGGTACACAGAGAGTCCCTCAATTTTCAATCAGATACTGAAAAAGTGTCTGGAGTCATTAGTTATGCCTGGCAAATCAGTTCTGGTTCAGTACATTGATGACCTATAAGTGGCATCAAAAACACTAGAAGATTGTGTCACTGACACAATTGCATTACTGAACCATTTGGCCAAAGGAGGACACAAGGTGTCTCCAGAAAAATTACAGTTCTGTCAACAAGAAGTTAGATATTTAGGGCATAAAATAGAAAGAGGAGTTAGAAAAGTGACACTGGTAAGAATAAAAATAATCAAAGAAATGCAACTACCTCAGACACAGAAGGAGATGAGAATGTTTCTGGGAATGGTTGGGTACTGTAGGCAGTGGATAAATAGCTTCTCCCTGCTAGCAAAGCCATTGATACAATTAACTCGGAAAAGAGCAAAAGATCCAATTGATTGGAATGATGAATGTTTGGAAGCTTTTGTGAAACTACGAAACTATCTATGTGAGGCCCCTGCTTTGGGCATGCCTGATTATTCAAAAGAATTTGCGCTGTTTTGTTGTGAGAGAGAAAATTGTGCACTTTCAGTTTTAACACAGAGACATGGATTGAGCCGACGTCCAGTGGCATACTTCTCTGCCACCTTGGATCCAGTGGCTTCAGCCTTACCTGGCTGCTTAAAAGCAGTAGCTGCTACTTGTATGAGTCTGGAGCAAAGTGAGTCAATTGTGATGGGACATTCTGTAAAGGTCTACGTTCCACACTCAGTTGAGATTCTTTTGACAAGAACGAGAACACAACATCTCACTCCCAGTCGGCTGACTAAGTATGAAAGAGTGATTTTGGGAGCAGAAAATGTGACAGTGATAAGATGTACAATAATGAATCCTGCCACATTATTGCCAGATCCATGTTGTGAAAAGTGAAAGACGAGACTGATCATGATTGTCTGGATGTGACTGAATTGTGTACTAAGCCCCGCCCAGACATAAAGGAAACACCATTGAAGGAATCTGATCATGAATTGTTCGTGGATGGGTCATGTCTGAGAACAGAAGGAGGAGGATTAAGTGCTGCATATGCTGTATGTAAAATAACGGGGTCATTGAAGCATCCTGTTTACCGGAAGTCAAGTCTGCACAAGTAGCCGAATTGGTGGCCTTAACAAAGGCATGCAAAAAGGGGAAAAATTGGAGAATAACCATATTTACGGACAGTCAATATGGTTTCGGGGTTGTGCACGACTTTGGCCAACTCTGGATGCAAAGGGGATTTCTGACTTCTTCAGGATCTCCTATCAGAAATAGCAAAAATGTAAAAGATTTGTTGGAAGCATTACAATTGCCAAAAGAAGTAGCAGTTGTTAAATGCGCTGCACATCAGTCAGGAAATGACTATGTGACAGCCGGTAATAGGTATGCAGACCAAATTGCTCGATACTGTGCAAGAAATACAATGTCAATTAACAGAAAAATTGAAACGGTGAAACCAGCTGCCAACTTATGTTTTTCTCAGTTCCAGAAACATGGGATGAGGTCAGATGGTTACAGGAAGAAGTTGAGGAAAAGGAAAAGGAAATCTGGATAAAATCAGGTTGTACAAAAAGGACAGAAGATGAAGTGTGGGTGTACTTAGATGGCAGACCAGTCATGCCAGATTGTCTACTCTCTCAAATGGCAAGAGTATACCATGGGACAACACACATTGGCAGGGATTCGATGATCAGATTATTTAGACAGAGTTGGTACAATCCAAAGTTTAGGGTAGTCGCAGAGAGCCTTTGCCAAAGATGCTTAATCTGTCAGCAGCAGAATCCAGGCAGGAAGACAGTGGTTAGTTGGTTAAAGATTGGAAAGGCAGAAGGACCCTTCACCAGACTGCAGTTAGACTTCATTGAGTTGCCTCCTTGCAATGGATTGAAATATGTACTTGTCATAATATGCCTATTCTCGAGATGGGTAGAGGCATACCCCACTAGAAGAAATGACAGTCTCACAGTTGCTAAACTACTATTGAGGGAGTTGATACCTCGTTTCGGTTTTCCAGTCACTTTGGAATCAGATAGAGGACCTCATTTTAACAATGAGATAATTCGATTAATCTGTGCTGCATTTAACATTGAACAAAAACTGCACTGTGCTTATCGTCCAGAGGCTTCTGGAATAGTTGAACAGCTTAATGGCACAATCAAATCAAGATTAGGGAAGGTGTGTGCATCCACAATGCTGAAATGGCCAGATGCATTGCCTCTTGTACTGATGGGTCTCAGAAGTGTTCCTGACAGAAAAACAGGATTGAGTCCACATGAGGTACTCATGGGAAGGGCAATGAGACAAGCATTTATTCCTGGAAATAAATTAATGAATATAACTGATGATCTGGTATTGGACTATTGCAAAGGATTGGCTGAAATGGTGCGTTCTGTCTCTCATCAGGTCGGAGAAGATGCAGTTGAATGGCAGCCAGACCAAGCGCATGATTTGAATCCTGGAGACTGGGTGTTAGTGAAGAAACACGCAAGGAAGTCGTGTCTAGCACCCAGGTGGGATAAACCACGCCAAGTCATACTAGTCACTACCACAGCAGTGAAGTGTGCGGGTTTACCCAATTGGATTCATGCTAGTCATACCAGAAGAGTTCCGAGCCCATCTGAACAACAAGAGCAGCCACTGACTGAACAAGCTGAGACGTCAGAAATAGAAAGTTGTGAAGTTGAAGAATCAAGAGTAATAGATTCTGAAAGACAACTATATGACGAACATCCAAGTACAAGTCAGTAAGAGTGGATACCAGTGATTGAAATACCTGATGCCGTTGTCGAAACAAGAAGAACAACTGAATTAAAGAAACAGGAAAGTAGAGAGGAAAAGACAGGGAAAGAAGAACACACTAAGGTAGAAATAAAGAGAGCTATTCAGAAACCTCAGCAGGGAAAGACAGATTTAGAAGAACAAGTTCAGGCAGAAGAAGAACAAACTATAATAAGACCTGATAGAGGATAGAGGTAGAGGAAGATCCAAATACAGAGCGAAGACAATTAGAAAGGGAAGAAGAACAAGAATGGATTGTGCCCAGATTAAGTGAAAATAAGAGAACCTTAGAAGGAGAGAGAGAAGGTGAAAGTGCAGTTCAGGTCAAAAGAGTTAGAAAAGGAGATAATTGGCCAAAAGGAGTGAAGAGACTAAAATATTACCTAAGAAAATCAGAAAAGAAACCAGAGCAAGTAAATGAAGTTTCAGGTCAGACGCAATCTAAACAAACCTTAGTAAAACTTACGTGAAGAAGACCAAGATTGAGAATTCTGAACAGAAAATACAAGGCCCCTGTGTGGACCTATGTTATACTAGAAGAATTTGAAAACTTAGATTTACGTGAAGAATCAGAAAGAGTTCATGTTGCACAGATTGATGAAAACAAATTAAGACCTCCTTAAAATAAAAGACTGGAATTTAAGAAAATTTAGACAAAGAAAGAAAAAGAGAAAATAAATGTTCTCAGATTAAAATGAAAGAATTTGAAGACACTGAAAGACCGAAACGAAATTTAAAAAGAAAATGTTTAAGATTTTGCTTATGTAGTAGTTTATTAGTAGTATTAGTATTGTTATTTCTAACAATAGGAGTACCTTTATTAATGGAAAAAAGTAACTGAGAATAGTACAATTATTAATGAGAAAGTAGATAGAATGTTTAAGATTTTGCTTATGTAGTAGTTTATTAGTAGTATTAGTATTGTTATTTCTAACAATAGGAGTACCTTTATTAATGGAAAAAAGTAACGAGAATAGTACAATTATTAATGAGAAAGTAGATAGAATAAAAGGAACTAGAATAGAAATAGGGGTAGAAGATGAGATAAACTATCATAATGAATCAGACAATGATTCATCTTTAAATGTGTTTACTAAATTGTTATTTCAGTACGTTAATACAATGGAGATTAGTAATTGTTATGTTTGTATGAAATTACCCTCATCAGTATCAGAAGGAGTGACTTATCACCATATACCTTTAACATATGGTGTATCATGTAGTGTTTTATCAAGTTTATTTTACGTAACAGGGAAACTTCAGTATTTTTATTCAAATTTAGATGTAGTGTTTTCAGAATTGCCTATTAGAAAGAATATGAACCCAGTATTTAGTAGTAAAAATGCACAGTTCATGGGTGAATTCTTTTTAACAATGAGTTCGATAGACATAGCTCAAGCACACAAGGATAACCCAACATGTATATTACCTGAAGAAGAAAAATAGTTTTGAATTTAGTAGAGGAAAGGAGACAGGATTTAACAAAGAAAGCTGCTGAACAGAAATCCCATGTATCTCCATGGGCTGAGAAAGAGGGAATTTATGCAAAGGGCGAAGCTCATGCTGCGATGTCCCTAGACTTTGGGAAAAAGGGAAAATTCTGCCTCCATAGGTTAAAGACAGATTATAATAACAATTTTATTGGTTCCAGTGAATGTGAACACAACTTCTTAATTTTAGGAGGATGGGGACGAAAAGGGGGAACCGATCCTGTATTTCCAGGAGTTTATTATGTATGCAGGAATAATGCCTATTATAGGTTACCTGCAAGATGGTATGGGAGCTGTTATTTTGGAATAGTTTTTCCAAAAATATACCATGTGGACAGAATCAATGAAATCAATAAATTATCTAATGGACTAACACGGAGAAGAAGAGCTAGTTTTTCTGAAATAGTAGGTGATATATTTAGTGCATTGATACCCTCAGTTGGAGTCATTCTAAATTCACGTAAAATTTGCAAATTGTCAACAATAGTTGATCGTCTTTCTACAGATACTGCCGGAGGATTCTTAATGATTAATAGAGAGATGGTTGCAATAAGGTCTATGGTATTACAAAATCGTCTTGCTCTTGATATTCTATTGGCAAAAGAGGGTGGAGTCTGTGGTATGTTGAAAATTCAACATTGCTGCACTTACATTCCGGACAAAAGTAAGGAAATTAAAGGGTATATTGGAAATATTACAAGAATGCATAATGACTTGACCCAACTGGAGGTTGACAGTGTATGGGGAAAACTAACAAAGAGTATAACATCAATAGGGAAATGGTTTACTAATTTTGGAAAAAGTTTTCTATGTCAAATAATATTACCATTAGTTGTGATAATGACAATAGTAATGATAGTAATGATCACATGTAAATGTTGCAGAAAAAGAGGGAAAAGAAGAATACATTTAGAAAGAGAAGGGAAAGGAAAGAAACGAAAGAGGGAATACGAAGAAATTAAGCTGGAGGAGATAAAAGGAAAGATTTATAAAAGGATGAAAAATATGAAAGGAAAAGGAGAGGCTGACATAGATCAAATACAAGGAAAAAAAAACCGAGATATGCTAAAGTTGGCATCTGGGAAGGGATGGGTAATTTTGTGATGGCTCAAAAATGCCATCAGAGAGGGGATTGATGGAGCATGGTCTCGTAAGAAAGAGACTTGCTTGGAGGCAATCCACTCATTTAACTCATTAATAAGATATTAATTATGTTTGTGAATAACTAATACACACCACATGAACACGCGGGTTAGTGAAGCTTGCTTATGTGTATACTAATGCGGATAACAATGAAGATGGACTAATACCGCTTTAAACGGGGAAACTGTTGTGCGCATGCGTCAACTGCATCTACGTAGTATGACGAGGTAATGCTTGGAGGGAAAATTCTAGCGCATGAGCAGAAGACACTAAAATGGAGTCTTGAAGACTCGCGTGCATGGCATCTGCTTAGCTGAAACGAAAACAAGCTATTTTACTAATGCTAATGCAGGAAAAGTATTAATCAGAAAAGGGAAATAGAGTAGAGGTGGGAGGTATACAGTGTGACCATTTATTTTGTGAAATTAATATTTGTCTTTCTGACTTTATTATTAGTGCGCATTTGGGCCTCTCACGCATGACTGAATTAAGCTGAGCAATGAAGCGACTGCACAAGTCCACTGAAAGTTAACCCTGAATGATGACTTGGAGTGTTGAACAGGAGCCAAGGTCGCAGATGATGTGCCCTGGGAACGGATGGTGAAAAGTTCAGCGAAGAAGATTCTAATTCATGAAGTTAAAATAATGTTGCAAAATAAAATATGGATATGTATGGGAACTCAATGCATGAATAAGAATTAAGGGGATGGGTTTGCGAACAATAGTTGAACTGATTTTGATGACATGTAAGCATGGTGTGATGGAGCTTCCCCCCTTGCCTGACCAATCATATTTCGTATTTTTACGATATTGAAACTTTAGTGGGTGGAACATGAAGAAACGAAGGTATAACTAAGGTAGCTTTAGTTAGTTAGTCAGAGAAGAGGATGCTGTAGTTGGGGACTGGAGATGCTGTGAGTCGGAGATGCTGTTGCTGGGAGAAATACTGTGAGATGCTGATGAAGAACCGAATGCAGAACCTGAAGCAGAACTTACTATCCTAACTTAATTGGGTTAGATCAGAAGATCGCAGAAGAATCTCGAGGAGGAAGAGAGTGTCAGAGAGGGGTGCGGCGCAATAGTCGGTATTCTAGAGAGGTCAACTATCCTGTCCTGAATCCAGTCCTGAAGTCTTTGTCTCCCGACCTATCCCGGGGGACCCTTACCAGCCCTTTGGCCAGGGGGTTTGGTCTTTCACACCATTCTTGGTAACTATAATTTTATGTTATTTGCAGATGTTCTTTTCTCTCTGTCCTCTCCCTTTCTGAGCATTGATCATTGTATGAGTCCGAAGTATATGTTTGATGTTTAATCAATTGAATTTTCTCTCCTAAGAAAGATGGTGACTGCACTGTAATTTTGAAATGGTTCACATGCATTTAATTTAGATAAAGATTTAAAACTTCCCGAGTCTGTGATCATTTATTTTAAATAAACGAATAGTTAAGAATTATGTTAATTATCACCATCAACTAGTTCAACTAATGGTCAATCGACCAGAGGAAAGAACTTTTTGATCAGTGAAAAGGTTAGTTAGGAATAGGAAATAACTAATCCTGAAATATGAAACTTTAACTAAACCAGCGGTCTACTCAGTTGTGTGTGTTTATGGGCCCAGGTGAGTATATGGTAGTAGAGTATCTGTTGTTGGTATACCGCTGGATCAGTTTGGACCCATGTGTTTTATATAACGTTTCAATTGCTGACAAAGTTTTTTCTTGGATGCCCAATCGTCTTAGTGTTTGCCATAGGAGGGATCGATCAACCCGATCGAAAGCTGCTTTGAGGTCGACAAAGCAGAGTTGGAGTTTTTTCTTTAGACGTTTGCACTTCTCTGCAATAGTTGTTACTGTTAGCATGTTAATGGTGGCACCATACCCTTTCCGGAAGCCAGTCTGTTGAGGAGGAATTAGATTCTTGGTGTTTGACCATTCGGTTAAGTCTTCCAGTATTAATGAAGCATAGTATTTAGCTTCCGAGTCAATGAGCGCTATTAACCTGTAGTTCGCTGGGTTTATTCGATCACCTCCCTTGAAGATTGGTTTTATTATCGACCCCCTCCAGCTGTCTGGAACTGTGCCCATGAGTTCCACTTCATTAAACAGTGCCGTAATTGGGTTAGCCCAATATTTTGGATCCAACTTGTATATTGCTTGCGGGATGCCGTTTGGGCCTGGGGCACCGTCACTTCTACCAGCCTTGATTACTTTTTCTAGTTTTGGTGGTGTACAGTGCACGTGTTCTAAAAGAATTGAGTTGTCACACCAGAGCACTATTTCAGAGTTGTTTGTACTGTTTGATTTGATAACTTTATTGGTTTTGTGTAGTGGATGCTGCTCTTCATTTGCAAAGATCTTCATCAGGTAGGCTGTCCAGTCTTTTTCTGTGACATTTGATGTGTTCGTTTTTCTCGCTTACCTGCCAATGCCATTTATTGTTGTCCAGAAGGCTTTGGTGTTTGACTGTTTGCAGTTGAACAGTAATTTGGTCCAAAATTCTTCTGTCATTCTTCTTTCCTGCCACAGATGTTTCTTGTATTCCCTCTTTAAATGTTTTAATTTTTCCCATGCGTCCGTTAGTGTTCCTGATTTTCTCATCTCCCTTCTCAATTCCTTCTTTGGTTCTCTGGTTTCCCATGTTAGTGAACTTACAGAAGTTTTGGACCCAATTGATGTAGTACTGGACTTTGAATTTGTCAACCGTGATGTAAACTCGGTCCAGGCTTTTATTGCCGTAGGGTTAACGCTGTGCTGGCCTCCATAATCAATTTCGCTTTTTCTGCTAATTTTGGAAGTAAGCGATGTGACCAATTCAGTCGTTTTAGGTTTGTTTCTTCGCTTCCCCCACTAACTGCAGGTGCTAATTGATGTCTGTCTGGGTTTATGTTGATAGCTATTTGCTGGATTTAGTGGTCACTGTCCGTGGAACATTTGGTTGTAAAGTTTCTTAGTTGTTGTAGAAGCGGTAGAGTGAGAATGGTATAGTCAATTATTGATCCTGACGCTGGTCCATAATATGTGTAGTTTGGAGGATTGTCGTCCCAGGTTGTACCGTTGACTACTCTCAAGCCGAAGTGCTCAAGGGTGGTGACCAGCTCCTTGCCAACTTTATTGGCTTTCTTCTGAGAAGGATTTGCTTGTGGATTTACCGACCATATTTCGTTTTCAGCTACTAGTTGGTCATCGTCGTCTGGGGTGTATACTAGATGTGTGTTAAAAATGCCTGTTATCATTATATCCCAAGTCGGCGTGTTATATCTTACTTCAGCTATCTCAAATATTAATTTTTTTAATGTAGCAGATTTGTCTTGGGCGTTTAGATGAGCATAAATATTAAACAGGATTATCGACCTTGTCCAATGCTCTCGGCCAAAATTGAGTTAATTGAGCTAATTGTCTGTATGTTTGAGGTTGTTATTGATAGTTGCTCTGATTCCATCTTAAGGGCATTTGATACATAAACCAATAGTCCCCCTTTAGGCCTTCCAAATAGGTACATTTTTGGGGCATCCACCTGATGAACCGTGTAACCAGGCAATTGGAGTGGGCACGACAGCCAGGTCTCTTGCAGAGCTATGATGTCATATTTAACCCAGGTGTCTAACAATGCACTATCTATGAGTTTAGATCTCGTACCCGCAATATTCCAGGAAAGGCTGCTTAGCATAGCATCTTTCAAGGGACTTTTTATTTGGCTGGTTGGTCATTGTGTTTTTGGACTTTTTAATGCTGATGCCAACCAGTGCCATTGACTTTCTTCCATTGTTGGATGTGAGTGCTTGGTATCTGTACCCGTTGTTCATCGGGCACTCTGCAAAATCGAGTACACAGGTGTGCGAGTGCTCTGTCTTTGTTCCAGGTTTGCCAGAGGAAGTGGGTAACACTGTAATATGGGTTTCACGAGTGATATACCCCATGATTCAAATTGATCTTTTTCATTATTGATTTGGTTGATTATTTCCTCCGACTTCCATGAAGTTAAAGTTATCTCCGAGTGTCTGTCGTGTTCGTTGGGCAGAAATTTAACTGATAGTAGGTCTGTGGTTTTAATGTGGCATAATGTTGGTATTTCGACTAGCGCTCTCATGAAGTTTCCTCTATTTAATATGTCCTGTTGGCCTCTTGACTTGTATTGAGGAATCAAAGTGATTTGCCACAAGTCGCTATCCTTGGCAGGTAGGAGTGTACAGAGTTCTAAAGGTTCATGTGATGTTTTCTGTGTGTAATCCTGCATTTCCCTTCTATTTTTCATCTTACCTACATTGTTTGTGATGGCTCTTCTTGGTTTGCTGCCTTCAGTGGGAGCTGGGATAATGTCATGCTCATGATAATGCATGGCCATTGAGTTGTTTCCTAATGAGGGGCTTGTGATCACAATGGCCCTGTCTGCTCCAGATGTTATTGTACGATCATATTTTTTTTGTTGAAATTGTTTATGGAAATCTTTGATGTTGTTGGATTGGCGATTGTATTGCTACCGGTGGGTATTTTCCTTTCAAAGTTGTTCCACTATGAACAGTTTCTAGTGGGTATATTTAATTTATCAAGTTGTTGGGTTTCTTCTAGGTTTTGTGTGTTCATTATTGGCATTTCTTTTGTTGAGTCTTGGTCGTCAGAGGTCGACGTCACTAGTTGCAGTTTGTCCGACAGATCCCTTGTGATTGCTGTTTTTGGCTCTGATTTCTTTGAGCGAAGAGTTTGTTTGCATGTCTCTTGCTTACTTTTTTCTCTGGCTTACCTTCACCTCGTCCTTGCTATCAATACTTAAGGTCGTGTCCAGTGGTACCTGCACTAACCCGTCCCTTAGTGCAGAGTCTTTGTGTTTTGCCTCTGCTGATCTTGTTACTGGAAGAAGTTGAATTTTTTATGTTGTGTTAAACACTGGGAAAAGTTTTTTCCTCTGTTCATCCTTTTGCACTGGACAATTGATGTTTCTTCTTCCCTTCCTAGCACATTTGTTCAGTCTTTTTTTAATGGTTGAATATTGAAGCTATCTGTATCTGGCAATGATGTTTGTAGACACGGTAGTATAGGTTCCATCACAAATGCCACAGTCTGGTCACTGCTAGGGCTGTCTCGTTGGTTTATTCCTTTTGTCACGTTTTGTTGCTCTGCAATTTGTTGATGTTTTTCCATTGCCATTAAATTTGCTGTTTGTTGTACTTGCTGTTGTATTTTACCCTCTAGGGAGCTTGCTTTTAAGTGTTGTGGGTCCTCCTGGTGTCTCATCACTTTTAAAATATCAGATAATATGACCGGCAGAGTGCTTACTTTGTCAATGATTTACAGTTTCCTTGCAGATCTGAACCTTTGATTGCTTGTACTATTGCGAGCTGTTGAGTAACTATTTCTATTTTGGTGTTGATACTGGCAATATGGGTTGCCATAATATTCATGATATCAATCTGGAGGTCGAGTTTATCTGTTTAAGACAGTGATAGACGATTGCAAAGTACTTAGTAGTGAGGAATATAAAGATGAAGGGGCAGATTTACAAGCCCCTTGCGCCTTCTTGCGCCGCCATTGCGTCACTTTTTTTGATGAAACGGCGGCGCAAAAAAGGCGGCCTATTTACAATGTGACGCATCTAGGGAGATGCGTCACGTTGTAAAGCCCTGCGTCACATTATACCTGCGTCAGGTATAATGTATGCAGGGTGGGCGTTCCCACGCAGAAAGGCCTCGTAAAAGTGACGCAGTGAAATCTACAAGATTTCACTGCGCTACTTTTAGGACGCCACTGCGTCAAAACCTTACGCCTGCTTGAAGCAGGCGTAAGTAGTGACGCAGTGTAGTGGGAATAGGCCTCAACACGCATTGCTGGAGTTGCGTCGTGCTTGCGACACGACTCCAGCAATGCGTGACTTCTTCGCTGAACAGATGCGTCAGAATTTCTGACGCATCTGTCAATCCTTGCGCCATAGTGCGCCGTATTGTCAATACGGCGCATCTATGGTGGCGCAAGGGTTTCTAAGGGTGGCGCAGGTAAAGTGACGCATCTGTACAGATGCGTCACTTTCTTGTAAATCTGCCCCGAAATATTCTCTGTGTTGCTTTGTTTGTTGGGTTCCTATGATTTGTAAGTTTCGTGCGTTACTACATTATTGTTGCTCTGCTGTACAGACGATCTGCTAGGGTTTTCCCTGTTTGAATACTAGAGTGATCCTGTGTTGGACTAAATGTGGTTTCAATATTTTAACAAACTTTTGAGTCACTACGAGTTTGTATTGAAGAATGACTAGGAATTTCTATGATTGAAGATCTTACCGGGTTTTTTGTTGTGTCAATCAAGTTTATTGTGTAGGCTTAGTTCGGTTTATATAGTTGGCTTATGGTTTCTGCTTGTGGTATAACATGGGCAGTTTCATGGTTTGTCTGATTGATTGTTTTGATCTCCAAGGCTTTTACAAGATCCGCATTATCCCAAGCCATCCTTTTCCTATCCCGTGGTATTAAAAGGCGATGTGCCATATTCTGGCAGTTGGTTCCGATCAACTTTCTGATCCTTATTTGGAGTAGAGTGTTGATGATCCAGTATTTTAGACCTTGTCTGCGGCTGGATTTCCTGGTGGTGTGACGTTTCAACAGCTTCGGTGTATGTTTGCTTACTTAATTCTAATTCCTTCTTGCAGTTGTTTTGTGTGTGCATCTCCACCTGGACGGTGATTTTATTATTTCTTAGCTGGTGAGTTGTTGTTTGATTTTCGTTGCTTTGAGGCTCTTTTGTACATGCTCTTGGTACTGATCCCCATGTTTTATTGAGAAGTCTGATTTTTGTGGCGCAAGAGGGGTGGGGAGACCCTTTATATTTTCCATTTGTGAAAAGATAGCTGACGTTGGATCCTTTAAAAAAGATAATTTTTCTATATTTTCTGATTTGGCTGTTTTGCCAAAGTATGCTTGAAGCAGTGATATTATTGGGCTAGCCTGGCATGCTGCCCCATGTGATCTGTTAGCTGCTGCCATTCCTGTTGTGTTCAGGTTCTTGTGGGGCTTTTTGTGTTAGTGGAGTTTTTGAGGGGGGTGTGCTTGCCTGACCCGGCCCTATCTCATCTTTCCTTCCACCCTGTTAGTAATGCACCAATTGCCGGTGCACTCTGCTTTTCAGACACTGTAATTTTGTGCTCACTGGTATCTTTCCTGGTGCGAGCCTGAATTTCCTTCTGAGTTCAGAGTTCCCGTCTCCACAAGCACAGTGGGATCAGGCACAGCACAGCTCTGCCCACAGTGTAGGCACAACACAGCACAGCATGCTATGCTGGGGTGTGTAACCTTTGCTTGATACATGTGTTTACAGAATCGCACCAGGGGTGCCCTCTCACTCAGATTAGTGAGAGAAGACTGGAGACACACCTTTACAGGATGAGTGTGCAGGAAAGTTAACTGAGGAAACTGTAAGTCACAGGAAGGGTGGAAGTGAGTGCTGCATAGCTGGGACAAGCATCTATGACTGCTTAGCAGGTGTCTGGGGACTAGCAATACTCTGGAATGGTCTCTTGGAATGTATGCTCAATTATCTTTTCTGCACTGCCAATTCGCTTTGCAGTCCACTTTGCAGCAGCCCCAAATAGTTAAACAGAGAACACTTTTATGTTTTAACAGTTTAAACAATCTTTAGTATATTAATCATCATAACTAAGTATTCACTCTTGATAATTTTTTATTTTTTTATTTGACTAATGCTGGCCATGTGAAAGGGCCAAAAAATGTCATTAAATACTAATGTCACAACCAGGCAAATTCATCTGAGGCTCGCAAAGCAACTCCATTTCAGTTTACTACCTCTTCGTTCTTGAGCTGAGGGCGCCATCTCATGGATTTAAATGGAAAAACATTTGTTTACGTTTTAAGTAATAATGCATTGTGCTACACGGTAATATGAAACGAACACAGGGGCAGATTTACGAGCCCCCTGTGCCACCAGTACGTCACTTTTCGTGACGTACTGGTGGCGCAGGGGGCTGCTCCATATTTACAAGGAGAGGAAAAGCCACCCTGCGTGACTTTTCCTCTCCTTGTAAATACGGCCCCTTCACACGCAGCACTATGCGGTGAAGGGGCGTTCCATGGGTGTTGCTGTGGATCTTCCCACGCAACACTCATGGAACAAGACACATCTCTAGAATTACGAGAAATCGTAACTCTGGAGATGCGTCTGAAAGCTACGCCACCCTAGAGGTGGCGTAGCGAGGCGCACCGAGGAGATTTCTCCTCGTTTTTTCCTCTTTCAATGCGTGCTGCATTCCGCATTGAAAGAGGAAAATGGTTGTAGTGATTGTTTTTGTGCAGGAAGGTTCCCCTTCCTGCACCAAAACAATCTCCCCACGACGCAGGCATCCTTGCACCATGGTGCAAGGGTGCCTGCGCCGGCGCATGGCTGCAGTTTGTGCGCCAGCGCAGGGGAAGCACAAGGATGCGACATATTCTTGTAAATATGTTGCATCCCTGTGCTTCAAAACTAACGCAGCGCGGCGCAGCAAAATGACTTGCTGTACCCCGCTGCGTTAGTTCAACGTAAATCTGCCCCACAGTATTTATTATTCAGTGAGCATAGGCTGACCAACTTCAACATTCAATATTCGGTCACAAGGTCCACGGCAAGAACAAACAATATGTATATCCATTTCGCCTCTCTTCTGAAATCAGGATCAACCTGATATATTGCGTAGTATTTCAAAGCGTCCCATTTTTAGGCCGACCCTACAGGTCTGGTTTCAAAGTACCTACGGTGGGTTTCCAATAAATACAACCCACCCACTGCTTGCCTTTGGTGGGTATTATTGTCACGCTCATTTACCTGCCTCTTATTGAATGGGTGTCGTTGACTCATCCTGTCCCTATTGTGTTTGTTCCTTCCTGGATCATTGCCTTCCCTCCCTGTCCTCCCACATGCTCTGTGTTATTCTCTCCCTCATGTCTTTCTTTCTCACTCTCTGAGTTGCTGTCAGGGAACGGAGAGTGGAGCCGTAGCAGCAGGACACGCTCCGCTCTCCGTTCCCTGGTTTTTCATTCAGTGACCTGGGTTCTTCCTAAAATAATTAACCGGCTCCGAGTTTCGAAGTTGAACAATACAGCTGTTCTTCAAGATACTGGCGAATTAACTGAGCCGTTCCCATCTTTTTCACGCACTAACATGAAGTTTACTGCAGCGCTCCATAGGCGTTTTTCCTGTGTTGCCTAATCATACCGCAACTACATCTGAATTCAGCTTGCTCACCTGTTATATGTCCTGAAGATGATCTTGAATAATTGAGATCGAAACGCCGTCGACCCCCTACAACATGAACTCCTCCCACTCTGTAAAAATCTTTTGAGGAGTCTCTATTATTGTTGTCAATGCAATGTCTTTATTTTAATATCACCATCACTTTTCACGTCACGCTTATTTTCACTTACTGTGTGAGCACCTGAATACTATTGTTTTGGAAATAACTATCTGTCATAAACTGACCTACATGTCCCTTTGTACATTGTTCATCGCTCCCTAGAGGAATTTACTTCCTATTCTCAAACATAGTGCCCCCCACAGGGTCACTTCCTATATGGACCTTTTGGCCACACCAGAACCATTGTTTTTCTAAAACACATGGAAAAGTTTAGGCACTACATTTGGGGATCCAAATTTACCATCCGCACGGATCATAAGCCCTTAGTGAAGATTCTTACCGCTGAGGAGATAATGAAGGCTACACCTAGAATTGCTAGAATGACTCTGCGCCTATTGGATTTTGTGTATGATGTGGTATACTTACCTGGGAAGAAAAATCAAGTGGCTGATTTTTTTAAGTAGAGCTCCCTTACCTCATACTGCTGGTACAGAAACAGACTGGGAAGATTATAGTGTTGCAAGTATTTGTTAGCTAGATACTACGGACTGGGAGGATTATAGTGTGGCAAGCATTTATGAATTGGATTCTAATGCCATTTCCAAGAGTGAGTGGATGGAAGAATGTGCTAAAGACACCGTCCTTACCGGAATTAAGGAGTTCATTGGCAATGGTTGGCCTTGCAAGAAAGACGTTCAATCAGCCTCCCTGAATGTTTTTACGGGCCCTTGTTCCTGAGTTACAGATAGAGCTGCATGACCCGCCAGAGGCAGAGCAGGAGCGTACAAAGGGAGTTTGTGCGCCAATCTGCCAATCGCCTGCCAGGCCGCGATAGTTGTGTCAATAGTATTGATTTCCGCCCTGGGCGTCTGTCTGCGGGTGTGCGCAAGGACACTCTCCAATGGTACAGGATGAGCATCACCGTCCTCGACCGCAACATGCGGAATATACTCGTGCTTCCTGAACCAGTAAAAAGCGTACTGAGCTTGTGCGCAGGTGTAATAGACATAAAAATCAGGAGCCGCAAACCCTCCCTGGTCGTAAGCGAGCGTTAGAGTGCGCCAACTGACTCTGGGCTGTTTGCCCCCCCACACCAACCTTAAAAGCTGGGTTTGCACGGTTTAAAAAAAATGTTTGGTGAGCTTAATCGGAATGTTACTAAACAGGTAAAGAAAACGTGGCAAGATGATCATTTTGATCACTGCAATACGGTCGGCCAGCGACAGCGGAAGTCGGGAGCACTTGTCCACCTGTTGCACCAGAGTGTGGTAGGCTGGGCCGTAATTTTCTTTTATCACAGTGGCTGGGTCCCGATGTACCCAGACCCCCAGGTATTTAACTGGGTCAGCGGACCATATCAATGGGTATTCTATCTGAGGCGGGGGCGTAAGCAACGTTAAAGGAATAATAACTGATTTCTCCCAGTTAATCTGGAGACCAGACAGAAGCCCAAATCTAATATATTCACGTATGAATGGAGACAAATGAAGTTGAGGATCGCGGACAAATAGAACCATGTCGTCCGCGTACATGGAAATTGCGACCGGCCTGTGATTGAAATTGAGAGCCGCTGCCTTATGACATTGACGGATTTTACAGGCGAGTGGTTCTAACACAAGGGCAAACAAAAGGGGGGAAAGGGGGCACCCCTGCCTAGTACCGCGTTCTATACAAAACGGATCTGAGGTGACCCCCCCACACGCACCCTTGCAGAAGCCCCAGTATACAACACCTGTATCCATCTCGTTAAGACAGGAGGAAACCCCATCCTATGCAATATGCGCATCATGTAGTTCCACTCGACAGAGTCAAATGCTTTGGCTGCGTCCAATAGGACCGCCGCAGCAGATAACTCGGGGCGAAGAATATGAAACATCGCAAAAATGGTTCGCAAATTATGGGAGGTGGATCTCTCAGGAATGAATCCGGACTGGTCAGGGAGTACAAGCAGAGGCATCAGAGGCTGGATTTTTGTAGCCAGAATCTTAGCAAGTATTTTCGCATCTAGATTTATCAGTGATAACGGGCGATATGATTCACATCGCGTGGGTGACTTATCTTTTTGAGAAGGGTAATGATGAGCGCTTGTCGTAGAGAAGGAGGAAGAGTCCCGGACTCATGGGCCTCTGCGTACATTTCCAAGAGGTGTGGTACGAGGAGATCCACGTATGCTTTATAGAACTCTGCCGTTAGGCCATCAGGCCCCGGGGCCTTGTTATTGGGAAGCGAAAGTATGGCCTCCCTCACCTCAGTGTCGTCTATAGGCTGGCTCAGATATTTCCTGTGGGCATCCGATAACCATGCGCAAGCCGTGTCAGATAAATATGTATCCATGGCATCATCGTCCATCCCGCCTCTCGCGGTGTACATAGTAGAGTAGTACCACCGAAATTGATCCACTATCGCCTGTGGAGTAAAATGAGCAGTCCCGTGAGGGTCAACTATGTGATCAATCATGTGATGGTCAGTTCAGGATCGCAATTTAGAGGCCAGATTCCTACCTGGCCGCCCCCCCTCCCCATAGGCTCTGGCCATGTGCCGCCGTGCCATATACCGGGCCTCAGTGTCCGCTAAACTATTATATTCGACCACTAATTCCTGTATGCGAGCCAGTGTGTCCGAGGACGGTGTATGTAGGTATTGACTCTCCAAGGCTCCCAAGGCCTGTTCTGTTTTGGACAACTGACCTCGAATGTCTTTTAAAATCCCGGCGGTGGTACCAATACATACACCGCGTATCGTCACCTTAAATGCCTCCCATAATATGGCCTGACTGTCTACTGATCCCACATTGAGGTCAAAATATTGTACAATTGCTGTTCTCACTGCGTCGTTATAAACGGGATCTAGCAGTGCCTCGGCACGGAATCGCCAGGTGAAAGGACGATGGGGGGTATGAGGGATGCAAATACTGAGTGTAACCGGGTTATGATCCGATAATGTGCGTGGGAGAATGGAAACCTGTGTGACCCACCCATTAGCCTCCTCGTTCAGCAGCCAATAGTCCAGCCGAGACCAACTATTGAATGCAGGGGTGATGTGTGTGCCCTCTAGAGCCCCCGCATTGCGCAGACGCCAGACGTCAATCAGCCCCATCTCCGCCATAGCATCGCTGATACACTGGGCTACCCCAACAGTGCGCGCTCCTGCATGGCCTCCCCATATAACTGCGGAATCAGGCCATGTTCGCAACACTTGGAGCATATGAAGGAAGGGTGTCGGGTCATCCACCACGGGTCCATACATGTTGACTATCGTTACTACGGACAATCCCAGCCTCCCCTGAACCATGGCCCAACGGCCCTCTGCATCTGTGCAGGTGCGCATGGGCAGGAACGACACCCCCCTCTTAAGCAGAATTAGCACCCCTCTGGAGTAGGTAGAATATGAAGAGGCCAAGCGGAACACCGCCCATCTCTGCGCCACCCTGTCCTCTGTTTGCTTACTCAGGTGTGATTCCTGTAATAGAGCGATTTGTATCATGTGCCTGTCTAGATATGTGAGCACCTGGCGGATTTTCTTTGGGGTGTTAAGCCCATGTATATTCCAAGTTATGCATTTGTACGTTTCACCCATTGTCAAGATAGTACACGGTAGGCACGTCCTGAATTTTATGCAGCATGCGGGACGCATGCACAATGCCGTGTTCCTCCCTTGCAATCTGCCGTCTGATCACCGTACCTACAACTGTAAATAGATACAACCCATTCCCTCCCCCCACCCACTTCAGCAACCCCAATTCGCTAAAGACAAAGCCCAACAGTGTAAACAATCCCCACAAACCCACAATGACTCTAAACAGTAGTTGGGGTATACCCATCGGGGGGTCGTAGCTTGGATTTTTAGAGCGGGTGGGGGTCTTCCCTTCTGCTCTGCTACACCTTATATGCTAGCATATAGGTGCCCTGATGTGTTGTACGCCATGCACCCCATCAAGGGCAGTTTGCTGGGTGCGGCGGGATGGCTCATGGAAAGGAGTATAGTGCATCTCTTGAGGCGGCCCCCTCCCGATCTCAACTGGGAGTGGCTCATGCCGCTACGACCCCCCGATGGGTATACCCCAACTACTGTTTAGAGTCATTGTGGGTTGAGTCCTGGATTCATTTAGATCCTGTAAAACAGCCAAACGATCATGGATATCAAATGGTTTTTCATCCGCCACTGTGCCTTCACAATCAAGATCAGGTACCCACATTCTTGTCCCAAATAGGACCTCGTAAGGAGTGACACCCCCTAGAGAGCTTCTTGGCTGGTTTTGAGAGCTCGTTGTACCCCATATATATGCTTGACCCAACTACCGCCCTTGCCTAATACCCTAGCTGTTAAAGATTGCTTTAGGTTCCGGTTTTTCCTTTCCACAACCGAATTTCCCTCAGGATGGTATGGAGAGGAGTACCGCAATGCTACGCCCATACTTTCCATGGTCTCTTTGTAAGCCCGAGAGCTAAACGCCGGGCCACGGTCAGAATGTAACGTACCAACTTCGTATGTCCCGATAAAGACTCGAAAATCTTTGATAACAGTTCGAGCGTCAGCCGAGCGCTGAGGCCAAACCCATAGGAATCTTGAGCATGAATCCACTGCAACCATGATATACTTGTAAGCCCCGTCTGATTGTAAGGGGCCGCAGTGGCCCAGATATACACAAGCGAGAGGTCTGTCTGATTTTAATAACGGTGTCTGTGCTGGGCGTGCTATGGTGGAGCCTTTCATCTGCTGGCAGATGTCACATTTCAAGACGTAGTCTTTAGTTTGTTTTGTCAGACCTGGCCACCAATAGCGCTGTTTGAACAATGAAATAGTCGCTGTAACGCCTGTATGCGCAGAGCCCAAACCCTTGTGTGCTGCAATAATCAAACCTTGCCTACAATCCATATTTGGTATAACTCTGTCCCCCACTCCAGGAATCTGAGCATATGGAATGTTGTTTGCATCTAACTTGTAGGAGTGCTTGGGTGGAAATTTCTTTGGTACTGCTGAGCTGCCTTTGCGTGAAGCAATGACAGCAACCATAATCTCACCGTCTATCCTCGTTTTTGAACAAGTGATTGCAGCTACGGAAGCTGTGCGTACAGCCCCCTTCGCGGCTTCATCAGCCATTGAATTCCCTTCAACTTGAACGCCATCATGTTGATGACTCAGTGTATGAATCACGTGAGCCCATGGTAGTTCGTTTCTCTACTCAACTACCTGTTCCCATAGCATTTTATGCTTAATTGTGCTACCTTTTGCGTCTTTGAACCCGTTTAGTTCCCAATGATGTAAATATTCATTGTATGATTGCACACAGTAAAAAGAATCACACACTATCAGTGTGGGGAATTCGTGATCCGTATTCACCAGTGCCAGTATCAGTGCTTTTAACTCTGCCAACTGAGCCGTGCAGTCTCCTAGAGATTGCGTTTTGGTGCAACTTGGATGGAACTTTCCATCCCGCATGCGACCTTTAACGATAGCACATGCTGCACTGTATTGTTGCTTACGCCCTTTGGCCGGTTGAGCAGATCCGTCAGTGTAAATGATATATTCATACTGATCTATAGGCAGGATTTCATTCAGCAGAGGGTATTCTTGTTCGTATTGCAGAAATGCTTGTGTTTTTAGACTTGGATCAAATCTGTATTCAACATCCGTTGCAGTAAAAGAATTAGCCCATTGTATCCATCTCGGATGCAAGGCTTTTGCATTTGGAATGCTAGCTTTTGTAACAGCTTCTAAAGCCGGTACCAGTGTTACGACAATTATGCGCTTTCCCTGAGCCAGTGCTCTTTCTCTTGCTACAGCGGTCTGAACTGCTGTCAGGATTTTTTCTGTTGAAGTGAAACGCATTTCTGCGTTTGTGTACAGGTGTGATTTGTAAGTGATTGGTACTGTTTCGCCTTCATTGAAGGTTAAGTAGGTGTACCCGCATTGGCCCGCTATTACACGGATCACTAAATTGCGTACGTTTACTCGCGTCTGTAAGTGTTTTGAAGCTATCATGTCTTCTTGTAGTGAACGTAGGATGTTTGTGTGTTCCTGTGTCCATTGTCTAACTGAAAAGTCAGGTTTTATTACGTCGTAGAAAGGTTTTACTCTTTCCGCGTAATCCAAAATGTATGTTCTGCTGAAATTTAGGAATCCCAGTATTGATTGTACATTTTTTTATGATTTTGGAGGTTGGAGCAGTGCACACTTTTCTAAAAAGTTGGCTGCCAGACTTTTCCCTTCACTTGAAAGCTCATATCCTAAAAACAGGACTTTTTAAAGTTGAATTTGTAGCCCTCGTGCAAATCCCAAAATAATGGTATTCACTCTGTTCAAGTGTTCCTCTAGGTCATCGTCCGTTAGATAAATATCATCAACATAGGACAATGCTTCCTCATCAAAATTTTGTAGTAATTCTGCTACTCTTGCTGAAAATAACCCCGGGCTATTCTATACCCTTGGGGGAGACGAAAAAATTGTCGCTGGGACCCCAACGCTGAGAATGCGGTCAAATACCTGCTTTCAGGCGCTATATTTTGGCAGAAAAATCCATTTGAGATATCAAGTGTGTTTTATATTTTTTCCGCACAATGTTATTCATTAATGCGGCACTGTGTGCATTTTGGACTGCAAATGTCTTAGTGCAAGTGTTTAAATGTCTGTGATCTAAAACTAGACGATATGTATTGTCAGGTTTCATGACAGGAAACAAAGGATTGTTCATTGATGAGGTGCAATTTTCGATCACCCCTTGGTATTCAAGTTGATCTAAGATCTCCCTGACCTGTTTTTTAGCGTCTTGCTTTATTGGATATTGTCTCTGTGCATTTGGTGAAACTTTTAACGGGATCATGTGGTGGGTTGAATCCTCATCCCATCCGGCATGATTTCTGTACAATGCTGGAGCTAGGGCTACTGCCCACTCCTGCGCATATGTGTGTTTTAAATGAATGGGAACGAGGGCAGAGAAGGCTGGAAAAATTACCGTTTCTCCCCTAGGGCACTCCATAACGAATGCTGGTGGCCAATCTTGTTCAGCTAATAGGATGTCATAACCAGATGACAGATTCTTCCAAAAGAGACCTTTAACTTTCCTGGGCTTGTCCCCCTCCATTCGGAGTGTTATTTCATATAACTTATGTGGGACGCTTACCCTCGTATCTGGTGTTTCCACCGTGATGTAATCATTCTGGTCCGCTGACTCCAGAAATTCCAATAGGTTCTGGCGAGCTATTGTTACGAATCACTGACAAAATATCGAAGGTCAGAATATCGACCTACAGAAATATCGACGCAAGAATATCGAAGTCAAGAATATCGACATCCTATCTACATTATGGTAAATACAAAAATATTGAGAAAAAAAATATCGATGTCAAAAATATCGCTGTTAAAAATATCGTTTTTATTTAAGTTAAAAAAATAATGTAAAATAAAGTAAATAATACATATAATTAAAATAAACATAGTTAAAAATATTTTAAAATGCTTAAAAATTATAAGTAATATATATGTAATGTAAAAATAAATTAAACATATACATATAATATATAATATATATACTTACTAATAATTTTTAATAATTATTTTAATAACTTATAATAAAAAAAAATATCATATAGATTATAAATACATCTATACACATAAAACAATAATATAAATAAAAATTAAATAAATATATATAACAAATTAAAAAAATAAAAATTACTTTTAATCTTTTTTAATTAATTATATACTACATTAACTAAAATAATACAAAAAATATTAGATAGCAGAGGTAATACAATTACTATTCCAACTCCAAACAGTGCAACAGTAGGGAAAATGTTGGATAGCATAGGGGTAAAAATTACTATTCCCACCCCAGTGGAGTGCAACAGTAGGGAAAGTGTTGGATAGCGTAGGGTAAATATTACTATTCCCACTCCAGTGAGTGCAACAGTAGGGAAAGTGTTGGATAGCGTAGGGGTTAAAATTACTATTCCCACTCCAGGAGTGCAACAGTAGGGAAAGTGTTGGATAGCGTAGGGGTAAAACTTACTATTCCCACTCCAGTGAGTGCAACAGTAGGGAAAGTGTTGGATAGCGTAGGGGTTAAAATTACTATTCCCACTCCAGTGAGTGCAACAGTAGGGAAAGTGTTGGATAGCGTAGGGGTAAAAATTACTATTCCCACTCCAGAGAGTGCAACAGTAGGGAAAGTGTTGGATAGCGTAGGGGTAAAAATTACTATTCCCACTCCAGGGAGTGCAACAGTAGGGAAAGTGTTGGATAGCGTAGGGGTAAAATTACTATTCCCACTCCAGGGAGTGCAACAGTAGGGAAAGTGTTGGATAGCGTAGGGGTAAAAATTACTATTCCCACTCCAGTGAGTGCAACAGTAGGGAAAGTGTTGGATAGCGTAGGGGTTAAAATTACTATTCCCACTCCAGTGAGTGCAACAGTAGGGAAAGTGTTGGATAGAGTAGGGGTAAAAATTAATATTCCCACTCCAGTGAGTGCAACAGTAGGGAAAGTGTTGGATAGCGTAGGGGTTAAAATTACTATTCCAACTCCAGTGAGTGTAACACTGTGGAAAATGTAGGCTAGCGTAGGAGTTAAATTAACATACTTATTAATTAAATAATTTTTGTAAAATAAATAACATATTAATAATTAACTAAAAATGTATAATAAATACCAATAAAATTAAATTAATATTTACTTAAATAACATTAAATTACTTCCCACCCTATTCCCCATAAACACAAAAACCCGCTACACATCAAAAGAACACAATTAATTTAATTATCAATTAATAAATTAATAAAAATTAATTACCAATTAATAATAAATTAACAATAAATTAATTAACAATAACAATAAATAAAAAATAATAATACATTAATTAAAATTAATATAATGATAAATTAATCAATTAAAAAAATTAATTACCAATTAATAATTAATTAACAATAAATTAATAATCAATGGCAATAAATTAAACATATAAATTAATTAATTATAATTAAATTACTTTCCACCCTATTCCCCTATAAACCCACAACCCGCTCTGATACTAAAACGCAAAATTTACTTAAAAATAATTACTAATTTCTAAACATTTAATACATATATTTAAAAATAATAAAAATACATTACAAAAAATATTAAACATACATATAAAATACATACTAAAATACATAACACTAATATAAATATCGATATTATTAACAACGATATTTTTGCTAACGATATTACTTACTTCGATATTACTTACTTCGATATAAAAAAACGATATTACTTAACTTAAGGTCGATATTCTGGTCACCGATATTCTTGACATCGATACTCTGTCCCTACGATATTAAAAACTCGATATTAGTGTAGGTCGATATAAAAAAATCGATATTTTGACTGTGCACCATTGTTACTTCTGCCGCACTGTCTAGCATCGTCTGAGCCCATTCCCTGTTCAGAAGTTGTGTCCTCAGAATTCTGGGCATGTCTGATCTTTAGACCTGCAACTTTCTTCTTCTTAAACTGAGGTTTTGACTTTAGTTTTTCTTCTTTTATGGAAGTATAGTCTTAAGCGTGCTGTTTGTCTCTGGACTTTGTATGCTCTTCCTTGTGTTCTGACCGTCCTTCTCTCTCTGTGTTTTTCGTCGAACCCTGAAAGGAAAGAGAGGAACATGTATCAGTATCCTGATACCTGTCAGGTTTCCTAATATTATCCCTATTCCTGAGATTATACCTCCTTTCGGAGGGCTCCTGTGGAGGAGATCTGCCTCGGGATTGAGATCTGTTTCCTTTAAAGTTTTGTTGTTTTTTATTATCCCACTTCTTTTTAGAAGAAGCTGGTGTCTGCTTGGAAGTGTCCTTTTCAGGACTGCCCATCAGTTGTGGTTTTAAAGCTTTCCCACCTAAACTGTCTCTGCCTTATTCTGCATATGCAGTTTCAATTATTTTGGGTAGTTCGTGTTGTTGATCTATAGGACTGAACTCCCTTAGGTGTTGGCGGATTGCCACCGAAGCTGCTTCCCCTTTAATATTAGCTAGTATTATGGCTGATACCTGATCATAGTTACCTAGTAACTTCATCCCTAAATTTAGGGCAGGCTCTGCTCCGTACTCGTTTTGTATTTGTCTTAATGCGTCTGGTACTTCGGCTAAGGATGGTATACCATGAGTTCTGGTATATATGGCAGCAAAGACCGTACCCCAAGTGGTACAATCTTCTACCCGTGGTGTTATCCCCATGGGCAAGCAGATTGTTAGCATTCTGTGTTTTTCATACGGGGTAGTATTCAGGAATACTGCCTCAAGCTGAGTTATTTTCTGAGCTACCCAGAATGGCATTTGTTCACATTTCGTGGGCATTTTGCCCATTACAGCATGTAATGTTTGTGGTGTGATTTTAGTTGCTGTACCTTGAGATTGAGTACCATCTGTTGCAACTGTTGCAGGTTGGACTGTGAAAGTCCTCATGACGAATTACGTCAAGTTTCTGTAGATTTTAATTAAATCCTTGTGTTGTATGAGTAAGTCTGCCTGTGGCATTGTGTCAATGTCAGGATGCGGTGTGTAAGCCGCTAATATCGGCCATGTTGCCCCCTCGCCTCGGAGCGGGCCTAATCTCACTCTTCTTCTTGTGTGGGGTAGGGCGCCTTTAAACCAGTATAAGTGTTCCTGGTACGTGAGTGGGACCTCTATGTCCTCGAACGGACCATATTCCACTGGTGCATCTCCTTCTGTGTAAGAGTGAAATGTCTGTGTTCTTGCATCTGCTGCTGGGAATGTAACCCACGAATAAAATACCTCTGTTTTATTTGAGTCATGTGCCACAATCACGAAAGCTACTAAGCCACCCCTAGCTGTTAAACCATTTTCAATTAGTTTCAGGGTGAATGTATGTCTGAATTTTGGTGCAATTTGTATTGCGTTTGCATCTTCTTCTCCTGAGAGGTGTAGGTCTACTACTGGGTCCTCCCTGCCCTCAGTCATTTTGTAAAGAAGAAGTTTTTGTTCAAGGGAACTAAGATAAGGTTTTATATGCGCAATTTTAGGAACACTGTGGGGCCGATTCCGATCTCGGCCGGTAGGGCACCGAATCGGATTCGGCTTAACCAGATCCGATTCGGAGCCCTCTTTCCCGACCGATTCGTACGTGCGTCCGGCCGAGCGAGTACGATGCGAGCGCACGTGAAATCGCCGACCGACTTGTTCGCAGGTCCGAAGCGCTCCGACCGACTCGCACGGACACGACTTGCACCGCGCGATGGAGACGTTCCCCGGCCGGGCAAGTACGATGCGCGCCGCGAGCAGTCCGACCGACTCGCGCCGTCCGGCTCGAAAGAGCAGTCGGAGCCGCACTTTGGGGGTCCGTGTCGGACCCCCCTGTACACGTAGCCACGCGAGTCGCACACAGGGGGGACCCATGGGTACCCCCTACCTGTGCATGTATGCCGCGAATCGCTTCGAGGCGTACCCGCTGTAGGGGGCACCCTTGTTCGCCTCGCACCCATTGGGTCAATGGGAGCCCGCGTACACGTTGTACGTCCGGCTCCCATTGACTCAATGGGAGTCCGACCGACTCGAGTCCGATTGCATGCATGCGCATCGTACTCGTTCGGTCGGACTGCCAGAGTCCGATTCGGTCGGAAATATCTCCGGGTCCGGCTCGGTCGGAGAGATTTCCGGCCTGAATCGGAATCGGCCCCTGTGTCCTTCAAGCTTGATTAACCAACAGCCAATAAATAGGATTTTTCACCTACTCAGCTGTGGCGTTGCTTGTGCCCACCCACTCCAGATGTCTCTGGTGTTTCTGAGTAGAGATCTCTGAGAATAGCACGACTGAACTACTCAGATTCTACTGTTAAATAAGTACCCAACCAACGTTGGCGGCGCCATGTTGTGTAGTTCCAATATTACCCATACAGGATCTGCGCGTTCGGATAACATAAACTGTAGGACTGGTGGCAGACTGGCTCTGAACACCCCCACGAGAATGTTAGCCTTTCTGTTTTAGCTAGCTCACAGTGCCACTAGAATCTCCTCTTATCGGGGAGAGAATAGTTTCTGGCAACCTCAGAACATGACAACCCTGATCCCCCAGGATCATGGAAACAATATACTACTTTTCGCTTAGTCACTCGTGCTCACTTATTCGGTCTCAGAGAGTTACACAGAAGAAACAGTCGGGCGTGTTACAATAAGAATTTATTGCACAGTTGTTCTTCTAGTGTAAAATAGATGTGCTGCAACAACCGTTAGACAGTAGCAGATATATATGATTAGCAGTACAGTGAAAATAAAAAGATAGTACAGTTCTACCATCTTGCAATAATCATGAATACATACATGAATATAAAATGCCTGATAAAAATGCGCGAACTCCTACGATGCCTATCTAGATGTACCTAAGTGTACCTAGCATGTGAGTAGGTGTGAAGCCAAGAATCCCTCTAGGATTTAGTCTAACTCCATTACCTGAAGTGAGAGAGTCTGGGACCCCGTCCTGGTCTCGAATTGGACACCCCGCGAGGGATGTGTTAGACCACTGTCAGCTGGAGCGTCTGCATGCAGGAGCCTCAGCGTCTCTGGTCAGTGTGTCGGCCTGGAAGTCTCGGTCTCCTCTTCCAACCCTAGCGAGATGTGCTGTATTTATACAAAAAGTATCTAAGGTTTCTATGTCCCTTGTTTCTTGTATTAGCCATTGTTGGATTTGAGGATGACGTATGGGATGAACCTTGTACGTAGATATTATGCAGGTGGTGTGTAGCCCCTGCCTGGTTTCCAGGAACCCTCATGAATATTCATTCATACTGTTTGAGTCTATTGATGGAGTTATAGGACGCTATTGTTCAGGGAAAACCCTCCTTCTGTGCCCAGGACTAGAACTAGGTAAAGGTTCAATCCTAAAGGCTCGTTACTGTGTAGTATAAGGGAGATAATATAGGTGAAGGTGTATGATATTACCCGTCCTATATTAGGGTACCTATATGAAACATAACACTATGGGGTCGATTCCGATCCGGGTCGGAAACAGTACCTACCGACACGGACCTGGAATGGAGACCGACCGACACGGACCGGCGCCGTACGACCCGCACAGTACGATGCAATGCGTGTGAATTACAACCCACTCGTACGGAACACAAGCCGCACGACCGAACCATACGGGAAACAGTGATTCGCCAGTAAACGGACCTGGAACCGCATCCACCGACACGCATCAGGAATGGACGCGACCGACACGGACCCGCGCTGTACGAACCGCGTAAAACGATGCAATGCGTGTAAAACGAGACCGACTCGCACGGAGCACAATCCGGAAGACCGAGACGTACAGAAAACAGTGACTACCAAACAGTAGACTCCTTTGCGTCCAACTCGTTCGCCAACGAAGAAACACAGCAGAATGTCAGTGTGACAGACTCGGATTACCCCGCAAGAGCCACTGGCAGCGTCCGTCCCGGTCAAATGAACGTATCCATCACGCCCACCAAAACCTAAGGAAAAAAGACCAAAAAAGGACCAAACAAGCAATGACAAAGCCAATAAATAAAAAAAAAACATGGAACTAAGACACACCCACAACTCCACCCACATAAAGGCCCAAATCCACTCCCATGAACCTTTGCTATTTTCAAACACATGACAGCTGAGGAGACAACTACACAGCACCCTGAGCAACACCCACACCTCACCCACCACACAACATCCACACTATTACCACTTCCTAAACACACTCACAACAAGCCAGAGAAACTGACACCCACTCACCCTCACTTACACCCTCACACACACATCAACCACCACAACCACCCAGCACCATGCCCCCAAAGAAGAATCCAAAGTTCACAGATAGTGAGTTGGTAGTCCTGGTTGATGAAATACTCCGAGTAGAGCCACATTTATTTGGAACCTTGGTCCAACAGACCCCCATGTCACAGAAAACAAAGATGTGGGAGAGGATCGTCGACAAGGTGAACGCACAAGCACCTTGCCTGCGCACAAAGGATGACATCCAGAACAGGTATTATGATGTGCGCAGGAGGGTCAAGAAGCTCATAGGCAGAGACCATGCCTTGAGCCAGCACACTGGCAGTGGCCCACCTGCAAAACCAACATACTTCACGTCCTGGGAGGAGAAAGTGCGGGCCATACTCCCACCGGAGGGCATCCATGGATTAACAGGAATATCAGAGCCTGGAGAGTACACAACCAATCTAGTCAATATTGTGTGGCAACACACACACATCACTGCCAAGGGGACATTGGAAACAAGTAGCGTCAGCAAATACAAAGTAAGCCAGAAAAAATGTAAATCTGTGATGTGTATGCCAGTGACACAAACGCAACAGCTGTTATCTCAGGGTAATATCGAACTAGGTCATAACATGTAAAAACCTAACAACAAATACAGCAAGGCATTGGCCCTAAACACCAAGAAACACTGTCAGCCATATTGTCAGCACTGTTACACCACCTCACAGGAAAGCAGAGTCACAGGAAGGAAGGTCAGGGATGCTGGGAGGGTGGGTGTAGCCAAAAGCATGATGGGAGTTGTAGTCACAGACACCAGACCCCCTCACACATGGTCCATCAAGTCCACCCTGAACTATGTTCACCTCACAGGGAGTGGGAAAGTACTGCCCAGATGGCTGACGCTGGGCTCTGCTGTGGGGAGCACAAGGCCCTGTTGGGAGTACTGCTCATACAAACACCAGGACACCACTGTCAGCCATCTTGCCAGCACTGTAACACCACCTCACAGGGAAGCTGAGTCACAGGAAGGAAGGTCAGGGATGCTGGGAGGGTGGGTGTAGCCAAAAGCATGATGGGAGTTGTAGTCACAGACACCAGATCTCCCTCACACATGGTCCATCAAGTCCACCCTGAACCATGTTCACCTCACAGGGAGTGGGAAAGTACTGCCCAGATGGCTGACACTGGGCTCTGCTGTGGGGAGCACAAGGCCCTGTTGGGAGTACTGCTCATACAAACACCAGGACACCACTGTCAGCCATCTTGCCAGCACTGTAACACCACCTCACAGGGAAGCTGAGACACAGGAAGGAAGGTCAGGGATGCTGGGAGGGTGGGTGTAGCCAAAAGCATGATGGGAGTTGTAGTCACAGACACCAGACCCCCTCACACATGGTCCATCAAGTCCACCCTGAACTATGTTCACCTCACAGGGAGTGGGAAAGTACTGCCCAGATGGCTGACGCTGGGCTCTGCTGTGGGGAGCACAAGGCCCTGTTGGGAGTACTGCTCATACAAACACCAGGACACCACTGTCAGCCATCTTACCAGCACTGTAACACCAACTCACAGGGAAGCTGAGTCACAGGAAGGAAGGTCAGGGATGCTGGGAGGGTGGGTGTAGCCAAAAGCATGATGGGAGTTGTAGTCACAGACACCAGACCCCCTCACACATGGTCCATCAAGTCCACCCTGAACTATGTTCACCTCACAGGGAGTGGGAAAGTACAGCCCAGATGGCTGACGCTGGGCTCTGCTGTGGGGAGCACAAGGCCCTGTTGGGAGTACTGCTCATTAAGGGTGGGCGGAATTTGCAGAATTGCGTTCCACGAAATTCCGCGAAACGGCAAAAAATCTCCGCGAGCACGCGGAATTCCGCGAGCTCGCAGAGATTTTGCTGCGCCCCTTTATATCTGTAAGTGCTTCCTGTTGAGGTTTAATTTTTGTGACAGGAGCATCGTGCCAGCCCAGAATGAATCCTGCCCTGCATATTTATCCAAGAAGATGAGTCCGTTTTGTGCAATACCTCTACTCAACTGGAGTACTTTCTACTGGCTAATCAGTAAGTGCTACCTCGTTGGGAAAATGTATAGTGCCTTTCCTACACTACAGCTGCAAAGGACCAGAAGAATTGTCTCCAGTGACCTGTGTGTCTAACTTTGCCACCGCGCCGAAAGCGCCGGGGTCCTTTGATTAAGCTGTCCATCATAGTGGGGAAAGGGCGGGAAGACGTTGCATACCGCGAGTGTATGTGGGGCGGGGCTACTAGCCTGTTCTCATGCCTCTTGTTTATAAAGGGTCAGAGCAGGATCTCAGCGGCAGACGAGGAGAAGGAACCTCCTGGTCACAGGAACTACACGAGGATTGCGCTCGAGAAAATCAAGGATGCAAAGACCTCCATCAAGGATTACAGCTACCTTTTCAGGGTGGCAATGGAGAGAAGGCACATCTGCTTAATCACACTCACGAATTCTACACGAGGATTGCGCTCGAGAAAATCAAGGATGCAAAGACCTCCATCAAGGTTTACAGCTAACTTTTCACGTTGGAAATGGAGAGAAGGCACATCTGCTTAACCACGCTCACGAATTCTGCACACCTACCCTGCATATTTATCCAAGAAGATGCCTCCGTTTTGTGCAATACCTCTACTCAGCTGGAGTACTTTCTACTGGCTAATCAGTAAGTGCTACCTCTTTGGGTAAATGTATAGTGCCTTTCCTACACTACAGCTGCGTAAAGGACCTGAAGAATTTTCCCCAGTGACCTGTGTGTCTGTAACTTTGCCACCGCGCCAAAGCACCGGGGTCCTTTGATTAAGCTGTCCATCATAGTGGGGAAAGGGAGGGAAGACGTTGCATACCGCTAGTGTATGTGGGGTGGGGCCAAACGGGCGGGGCTTCTAGGCCCGTTCACATGCCTCTTGTTTATAAAGGGTCAGAGCAGGATCTCAGCGGCAGACGAGGAGAAGGAACCTCCACTGTCAGCCATCTTGCCAGCACTGTAACACCACCTCACAGGGAAGCTGAGTCACAGGAAGGAAGGTCAGGGATGCTGGGAGGGTGAGTGTAGCCAAAAGCACATGGTCCATCAAGTCCACCCTGAACTATGTTCACCTCACAGGGAGTGGGAAAGTACTGCCCAGATGGCTGACGCTGGGCTCTGCTGTGGGGAGCACAAGGCCCTGCTGGGACTTGTGCTCCAACAAACAACAGAACACCACTGCCTGACATCCAGAACTTTAACTTGGACTCCCTGCAATGGAAGCATCCTACAGGGGGGATTAGCTGGCCCCTGTGGGAGAAGGTGGGCCTGCAAGTACAACAAATACCAGCAATCCCGCAAATACACACACCTCCACAGCAGGAACAAATACACCCCTTGGGACCACTCACACAAAAAGTAAATGCCCATGCGAGATGCCTGACACATTGGCAAGACGTATGAATGGGCTGCAAGTCACACCAATGCACTTGCCCCCTCAAACCCCTTCACACTGACAGCCATCACAACTGTATGTATCCTCTCACTGTCTGGTCCTGCAGTGTGGCAGGGGTGCCCCCTGGCCTGGTTGGGAAGGTGTGTGCCCTCTATGACAATTGGGGAGGAGTAGGCATAGCACATACCAAAAGCCACACCCCAAACCACATATACACCATTCACAGGTGACACATGATAGTGAATGGAATGGCCACAGCAACATAGCTGACACCGTAGCATGGTGTCATTTAAACAAGGCACTGTGGTGATATGCATTCCACTCCTACATCATGCAGCGTTGATTGCATCCCTCACACAACAATCCCCTCACTGCCATTGACACTTGCAACACAAGGAGCAACCTGGCCTGGGCATGAGTAGACGTACAACTCACAGCAGCATAAGTCAAACACACAAACCTCTGGCCCTCTCTCATGAGCATGGGATAGTCTGCGATCTGGCGTTGTGAATACCCCTTACCATGGAGGACATTGACCACATAAATGACATCATCATGCACAGAACTCTGCCCCAACATCATCAGCTATGGATAACACCATCCAATGTGTGAAATGAGATGTGAACTAGGGACACACACCACAAAATAGTATCTTCACCGTGAATGCAGCCATACCGTACTGTGACCATGTTGTTCAGACACAACAATGTTACTCACAAATACAAGCACAAATGCCAGCACACAATGTCCAAACGTGCTACACATTGCAAGTGGAAGTGCATGTATGTCATTGTTAAAGTACGAATGTTGAGAGGAGGGACACACCTGTGTCAGGCACATGAGGGCACATGAGTAGCAATGCCTATGTACAGTCAAACAATCATGAAATGAGATGTTCATGCACACAGCCCTACGTGCCCCTCAAAATGCTCAAGCATCAAATGACATTGTGCCAAACCAAAATAGACACCCGTCACTGACAATGTAGGACAATGCAATGTAAATACACTCATCATGATGTGCAGTGGCAACTGATGTGTGCAAACCGTTGATGTGTGCAGAAACATTACATACATTGTGTGTCTCTTACACCCGCAGGGGACGCTGGCGACCCAGCAAGAACAGAAGATGAATCCCAGCCCCAGACTCTGGATGACCCTGACCTCCCCGGTGTGGATGCCTCTATGTCCTCTTCGGACGAGGATGAACAACCTGGCACCTCCGGTGTGGCACCGCTCCCAGACCCAGCAGCTGCAACATCAGCACACCCTGCCACCACTCCTGGACCACCTGCAAACACCTCAATCACCCCTGCCAATACAGCCAGACCAAGGCAACAGGACAATGACGGCACAGGTAGACAGGGCACCCAGGAGCTGACGGACAACAACACCAGTGCCAACACAGACAGGGGCCCAGTGTCGCCTGTGCCTGCCAGGGCAGGTCCTGCCCGTGTGGGCAGGGGTGGTGTGAGGGTGGTCAGGGTGAGGCCACGGCCTGCAGATGGGGCTGGACTGCAGGAAGATCCGCAGTTGGGACGCATCATCGATGCGTACCAGGAAAGCACCGGAGGATTTGGCCAGGTTGTGGGGATCCTCAGGGACATGCAACAGCAGCAGGCTGCACATCATGCCAGAATGGACTCCCACATGACCCAGATGGAGTCCAAAATGGACACAATTGATGAACTCACAGCCGTGCATAGGGACATACTGACATGCCTCCGCCAGATAGCCAACTACATTACCACACCTCCCTGTGTGCCCACTACATCAGTTGCCACTACATCAGCAACTGCCACAGGGAGGGAGGTGGACTCTGGCGGAGAGTCCTCTGCACCGCAGCAGCCTGAACTTGAGGGTCCCCCTGAGAAGAAGAAGAGGGGTCGTCCGAAGAAGGACGTGACTACCTGTTCTAGACATTATCCAATGTGTGCAAAGCGTTCACCTTGTTGACTGTCGCTAAACTCCCACACATGTGATGGAGGGTCTAAGTTGGACCAATGTTCTAAAGGACTGTGGACTTTACCCTAGAAATATCAACAATCAACACTGCCAACTGCACTGTGAGCTTTGGATTCCTGTTAAATGTAAAAAAAAATGTAAATCCGTATTTGTAAAGTGCGAACCACTCACCCTTACGGGTCTCAAGGTGCTGGGGGCCGTCGTGGACACTGTACAGCACTTTCACCTACGTATAACTTACAAACACATGCATGTAAATAAATTCACTATAACACAATACATGCCTCTGTTGTGACTGAAACTTGGTTTGTGTTATTGAGAGGATGACCTGTGAAAAGATGTCTGTGCAAGTGAACTACTACAGCTATGTAAACACAGTCATGTGAGTCATGGTGATGTGACACATATGAGGTAGACACCCCACTACGTCAACACAACACATACTTACCATGCCCATCTAACTCATCGTCCTAACTTATGTGAACAGACAATGCAGTGAGATGCATATACACAACACCCTTCTTGAGTCTGTGGCAAGATGCCCACAGGTACAGCATGCAAATGAATGTTGGATGTGTGGAGACCGACAACGCACATCCCAAAGTGAAGCACAGGTTTATTACACATCAGAAACATGTTGATGCCACCACAGATGCAAGCTAATCCCACGTGACAGTGGCCACACAGTCACCAAGTGTGGAAAATTAAAGTCCAGGGGTGTGTGGCACATCACTTGTTGGTAGATGACTACTTCCACCCTGGAACTGGATTCTGGGAGTTGGGGGTCAGAGTTGACCAAACAGCCAAAGTACCCTGTGAAGGACAGAAGAACACGATAGAACAGCAATACACATGCCCGAAACATGCCACAAGATACCCACACAAAACCACGTAATCATGTCAACACTGTTGAGGAGTACAGACTACCTGAAAGGACACATCACTGCACGCATCCAGTCAAGTAGCACACAGCCACACTCACACAGCAACTGAGCACCACCAACACATATCAGGCAAACACAATACATTGACAAAACATCCCTGTATACTCACATTCAGGCGAAAAAGTTGTTGATGAGCTATGTGCGGACATCACCCTCATCATCATCATCACTGGCATCGTGGCCCAGGCCAGGATCCTCCACAGGTGGCGGATGTTGGTCATCGTCATCCGGGATGAGAGGCAACTCCTTCCTCACTGCCATGTTGTGTAGCATGCAGCAGACTATGATGATTTTGCAAACCTTAGCAGGTGCATATGGGAGGGCCCCTCCTGTCTCGTCCAGGCAGCGGAAGCAGCTCTTCAGGAGACCAAAGGTCCGCTCGATCACTCTCCTGGTCCGACCATGTGCCTCATTGTAGCGCATCTCTGCTGGTGTCACAGGGTTCCTGAGGGGTGTCAGCAACCACGGCATGTTGGGGTATCCGGAGTCACCTACATACAGACAATTGCACATTAGCTGAGTTTGAAAAGAGCGTGGAAAACAACATTGCCAAACACACACAATGTCAAACAGTCAGTACACACCGACAAGCCAGGCACGCTGGTTCTGCATCTGTGCCATCATCCTCGGGATGCGACTAATCCTCATGATGTACGCATCGTGCGCAGAACCGGGAAATCGTGCACACACATGTGTAATAGACATGTCCGCCAGACATAACACCAGAGCATTAATTGAATAGAAATGTTTCCGGTTCCGGTATGGCAGCTCATGTGCATGTGGTGGTACCAAAGCCACATGTGTCCCATCAATGGAGCCGATGACATGTGGCATCCTCCCCAGTGAATAGAAGTCACTCTTGATGTCAGTGAGTTGTTGTGGGTTAGGGAAATGGATGTAGAGGTCCAGGAAAGTTAACATTGCCTCCAACACATCACGCAGCACACGGCTGAACATAGTCTGTGACATCCCACCAGCAGACGCCACAGTGTATTGAAAGGTACCGGTGGCAAAGAAGTGTAGGGCAGCCATCACCTTCACCTTGGGGGTCAGCGCTGTAGGGTATGGGCGGCCAGGTTGCAAATGTGGGGCCAACTGCTCCGCCAAATCCTCAATCAGTGGCCTGGTGAAGCGGTACCGTCGGATGCAGTCACGTTCAACTATGGTAGCAAGGTCAGGGAACGGTCTATGGACAGCTGGTCTCCTGCAGTACATAGGTGAGCAAAGGAAGATAGTAAGTTCCCCTACCTATGTGGCACTGACCATGCTAAATTTCACATGAGACATCATAAAAAGACACAAGTGCTTTATGTGTGGCTGTTGTGTATGGACACATATGTCACCTACATGCCCATCATCTCACATCTCATCTCAACATGTGTACACAACAAGTTCCATGTTGTGCTGTGTCAACTCAATGGGCTGTGTCACAGTACATCTGTACTGATGTCACATACCAAACACACACCACAGTGACAAGTGAGGACAGATGTCTTCCCTGCATCACAGCTCCTTGACAGTCAGATACTCAGGTACCTTGTATTGCCACACGGACACTGGCATGATGTGGCGTATCATGTACACGCCACTACACGCCCATGACTCCCACAGGAAGTGGCCCCTGATGTCTCTGCAGGACTTACATGGATATCTGTGACACACAGACACAACATCAATGTGCATGCACAAACCACATGGATGTGGAGACTGTTTACCATTGGGCACATGGAATCTGAGACATCAGAAACACAATATGCGCACAGACTGTGGATGTACATCACAATTGTGGCACTGGAACACCCTGTGACACACATACCATCCCACCTAAGAGTCAGGGTGTATGTAACATGTCATACACAGAGTCCCCCTGGAACTGTGTACATGCCTCAAGCTCTGAACTGTTCAGTTGTCTATTACAGTGGTAATGTGCATGAACACACAAAGGAAGCTGTCCCCATGAACCCTTGCACAGTTTGGGAGTGGCTGCCACAAAGTGCTACACAATAAATCATATGTTGACCCCCATACACACACAGGTAATGCAGCCTTACATGCCTTTGGATACACTGTGTCACAGGCTGTGGTGTTGCAGGTGTGCACCTGAGTCCCTGGCAAGGAACAGTGGGTGGCATCCGTTATCCAGTGACACCAACAGTGGCAGACGCGGGTGACTTCAGGAAAGACGCGTCATACAGTACGAGACCGATCCGTGCGCATGCCTGGCCCATAGATTGTAATGGGGAGAGACGCGGGTGAGTTTTCAAAATACGCGTCGTACACCCAGGGACCGAGCCATGCATACGCTTTGGCTATGGACTATCATGGAGACGGGTGCGTGTTGTGTTTCGAAATACATGTTGTACAGTCAGGTACTGAGCCGTGCATACGCTTTGGCTATGGACTATCATGGAGACGGGTGCGTGTTGTGTTTCGAAATACGCGTTGTACAGTCAGGGACCGAGCCGTGCATACGCTTTGGCTCTGGACTATCATGGAGACGGGTGCGTGTTGTGTTTCGAAATACGCGTTGTACAGGCAGGGACCGAGCCGTGCATACGCTTTGGCTATGGACTATCATAGAGACGGGTGCGTGTTGTTTTTCAGAATACGCGTTGTACAGTCAGGGACCGAGCCGTGCATACGCTTTGGCTATGGACTTTCATGGAGACGGGTGCGTCTTGTGTTTCGAAATACGCGTTGTACAGTCAGGGACCGAGCCGTGCATACGCTTTGGCTATGGACTATCATGGAGATGGGTGCGTATTGTTTTTCGGAATACGCGTTGTACAGTCAGGGACCGAGCCGTGCATACGCGTTGGCTATGGACTATCATGGAGACGGGTGCGTGTTGTGTTTCGAAATACGCGTTGTACAGTCAGGGACCGAGCCGTGCATACGCTTTGGCTATGGACTATCATGGAGACGGGTGCGTGTTGTTTTTCGGAATACGCGTTGTACAGTCAGGGACCAAGCCGTGCATACGCTTTGGATATGGACTATCATGGAGACGGGTGCGTGTTGTTTTTCAAAATACGCGTTGTACAGTCAGGTACCGAGCCCTGTGCACGTATTGGCTATGGCCTGTCATGGATACGGACGCGGATTCGAAACTTGTACGAATCGTGAGCTGAAAATTCAGTTGGCTCACCACAACAATGTTGCAATTTCAATGGTGTTCTGAAGTTGAAATTTCAAACGATGCGGAAGGCGTGTACGACTTGTGAAATTCCATGGATTGGCCAGATTCATTAGATGCAAACGTGTCGGACCTATTGCATTGTACGCATGGGACAGATTCTGACTCTGCAGCACAGATATAAGGCTGTGTGTGGCCCTGAGAGCTCACTTGCCTGCACTACATGCTCCAGATTGACATCTCTGCTACCACTGCTGCTGTCTCTGCATCCTCTGGCTTCAAGAATGGCACGTACTGTGGAGAGGGCCCAAGCCTTCACAGAGGAGGAGAACCAGGCCCTGCTGGACAGCCTCCTTCCACAGTACAGCAAGCTGTATGGGAAACCAGGGGAGCAGGTGAGTGTGCAAACCACATCCTTTCTCATTGTGCATGTTGTCTGACTAGCAGTACAAGCATTGTGTATATCAGTGGCTAGCATGCTCACTGAGTAGCTGTCACCCCAAAGTGTGTAGTTACATGTACTGAACAGGTACTGTGCTGACAGAGTGTAAATTGAGTAGTTTGTCATTCCCAGGCAATGGTTGCATTTTGTAACTGCTGGACAACTGTCCATTACCATGGTTGCACTACCTGTGTACATCTTGTGCCCCTGTGATTGAGACATGTATTTGCAACTGTGTGATGCACAAATATGTTGCATGTGTAGTGATGCTCTTCTGACTTTGTCATCCTCACAGGTTGATGCCCATGAGAAGCAGGAGATCTGGCTGACCATCGCCCGGGCAGTACGATCTGTGGGGATCTACAGGCGCCGCATCCGCAACTGCCAGAAGAGGTGGCAGGACCTTCGTGGCTGGACCCGGCGGATCGCAAGAGTCCAGCTGAAGCTGTTGCCTCCTCGCAGGAGGGGCGGATGACACCACCTGACACCCCACATGCTCCGGATACTGGCGGTGGTCTTCCCTGACCTGGATGGGCAATTGAAGGCCGGACAGCAGCAAGGAGGGGGTAAGTGCTAGCCTTTTCTGTGACCTTTGTCTCACATGCTGTTTGCACTCCTTTAGGCTGGTTACACTCCCACAGTGCATCTGTCTGCTACAACAAGAGTCATGTTCCTCAATTGTGTTATGCCCCATTCTCATCTGATACACAGGTGTGGCCCTTTCAGTCTGTGACTTCTGTCACTTGGGTTATGTGTCCTTGCTGTTGACTAAGGTTAAAGTTGGAGACAGCATCTGCTACAGGGACTTTGTTGTGGGCTTCATGACTGGGTCAATTGGTTACACATTTGCCGAAATCTGACATGTACTGTGTGTGGTCCATTTATATGTGTCCAACTGCTGATCTGACTCACCACATGTGTCTGGGGTATTTACAACACACCCATGCATCAGGTGTGACCAATGCTTGGGCCACAGAAGAATGTACATCATGTGTGCACACATGATTGTTGCCATCCTACATGCACCACATAGATGGCTCCATGGATATGAGGGATATGAGGGGCATGGTTGAGTGGCAGACCGACAAGTGGCTAGTTCAAATATGTGTCAGCACTTTTTGCAATGTTTAGCAACTGATGCCAAGGCTTGATCTGTAATGTGCTGTACTTACTGTGGTGTGTCAGGTCAATACAGGTGACTGATGTGGATCTGTTTTTCATGATTGTTTGCAGATAAATCAATGGCCACAGGAGGAGACAGCTCCATGGACCAGGAGGAGCCGCAGAGCCAGACTGGGTCAGCTGCCGGGGAGTCGGAGGAACCCAGTGGCACGGAGGGTGAGGGGAGCCACACCGAGGAGACCTCAGTGCCATCCACCTCAGCTGAGGAACACAGCAGCTCAGATGATGACTTCCTTGTGGAGGTGGGTGTCATTAGCCACCAGACACCAGCAAGCAAGTCTGTCCCCACCACCACCACCACCATCACCACCCTCCCATCTGCTCCCATCCCTGAGGTCCGTGGAGGGTCCCGTGTTGGGGCCCATGTCTCCTTTGTGCCAGGCACCGCACCCCCTGACCCTGTCTCCCCTGCTGCCCTGAGTGTGGAGTCTGTGGACTTGCTTAAGCGGCTCCATGTAGGGCAAACATCGGTGCTGAGTGTCCTCAATGCTCACACCAGTCTGTTGACACAACTGGTGTCCTTCATGGAGGGCATCTCATCTAACATGTCTGCCCTACAGAGGACCATTCAGTCCATGGCCTCCTCACTGACAGCAGCAGTGTCCCTCCTCCAACAGTCCCTCACCCCTCCTACCTCTGCCCCATCCACAATCCCCACTACCCTACCTGTCCAACACACACACACACCGGCACAGGCAAGCAACACCACAGACATGAGCAGCACACGGCCACACAAGACCAAATCCCAACGCATGCGCACGCACACTCAGGGGACTGATACCACACACACAGGGGATGGGGCCCAGACACACACACAGGCATCCATGAGCACTCCGCAGTCCTCAGATGCCTCTCCCTCCAAAACCCCTTCCCTTGCCTCACCTGCAACCCTCCCTTCCCAGAAGCTCTTCCTCTGTGACCTTGGCCTCTTCCCCACAGATCCATCTGATCCTACTCACAAGGGGAAGAGGAAGTCACCACTCACAGAGGAGTTCCCCTGCCACACGGACACCCTCCCCCAGGCGCAGTAACACTGAGGCCCCCATACGCAAATCCCCCGGACCAGGAAGAGCAAGACCCCACCAAAATCACACAGTTCCACCACACAGTCTCCATCCTCCAGCCCCAAGGCCACCACTCCACAGGTTCCCCCGCCACACCCTGCCCCAGGTTCCCACACACACCGATACCACATCCCCAAAATGATCAGGCCCTCCTCCCCTGGCACATGCACTTCCACCCCCACCCCACATGCTCAGCCTGTTCCTGCCACTGGTGTGGAGACCTTGTCCCCCCCCCTCTGTCCTGGCCACCTCATCTGCACCCCATTCCACTCCTTCGGAGATTGGCACTGCAGTGGAGTCCACATCCACCCCGTCTGACTTGGGCACTGCAGTGGAGAACCCGTCCACTACATCTGACCTGCCCACTGCATTGGTGCCGGCACCCACCACATCTGGCTTGAGCCCTGCAGTGGTGACGGCGCCTACTGTATCAGACACCTCCACTGCAGTTGCCGCTGACACTCCTGCACCCACCACCCCTCCCCTGCCTCATTCTGCTATCCCCTGATCTGTCCCTGCGGTGCCTGGCCGGACCATATGTATGCCCATCCAAGGGGGGATGTCCCCTGTCGGTAGCAGTGCAGGCAAGCAATGGGTGACATTTGTCACATTTCACCCTGTTTGGACTATGTGAATGGACTGGCCATTGGCCTTTGTTTACTTTGGACTTCCCAGTTTAAAAGTTCCAATTGCTGAATAAAGCCTCTATTGTTATCTAGTGGTTTTGCTTTTGATGTACATGATGTTGTTGAGTATTATCATGCATTTGCTGTTGTAATACTGTTGTTGAGATCAGGAAAGTGAAGTGTTGGTGTGATGGACTCCATGTGGCCCATGGGATATGTGTCCAATTGGGGTCTGTATCCATGTCATACTTAGCAGCAATCTGAGTGTGTCATGATTACCAAATTTGGCACAGGGATTTTCATCTTTCATTTGCCTGATGACATTTGTGGCTTGCAGTCATGCACATCTGTTGGGCTCAACATTGGTAAATTTGTCTATCTCCCTGACTGTGGGCCCCTCTCCACTGGTCATGCAGGTTTGTGCATCAATGATGTGGAAGTCTACTGTGTCATCAGTGCAACTTGCTAAACATGTGTATTGCGTATGTGCAGATGACTTGAGGGACACCCCCATACACAGGCTGATGTGACCAGAGCCTTCATTGTGTTGTAAGAGCCCTGCATAGACAACGTTTGGCACAGATGACCTTCCACAGGAGTGGAGTCACCTCATGGCAGTGTGTTATTCCGTGACATTGCCTGAGCCCATGGTGTGTGTTCTGTGAGCATGTCTGGGTGTGTTTCCTTCCATTCCTTTTTACTACACAGGCTGTATTCCCTACAGATGTTCCAGTTTGTGGTGCTTGCTGAGTTGTCCTGTGTTCATCTCACAGCTTGGGACAGGGTTTTCTTGGCTGTTGGTACATGGCTAACTACTGGTCATTAGGGTGTCATCCCTAGGTGTGTTTGTTGTGAGGTCCTGGGATGTGGGCAAACACACGTGGGACACATTCAGGATTCCCCAAGGCCATTTTGTGTTTACGCCATCATGTTGTTATGTCTATGTGGTATCTTTCAGTGATTGTGACACGTGTATGTGTATGTGACTGCTCCCACTACTCAGGTACAGTGGTGCAATGTTGGAAGGTGTCAGCATGTGTTCAATATGGGTCTCCTTGGGTTCTTAATTGGTGTGTGACTGTGGCAGGGATCCCAATGATTCTAGTACATTTCAGCTCATGGCAATGTCCTGCATACTGTGCAGTGTGTCAGACATTCACGAGGGTCATTGACTGGGCACGTGTGATGAATGATGGGTACCTTAGATCCCCACCCCCACCCCTGGGATTGTCATGGGTGCATGTGCAGTGTCACCAGTCCATGTGGGCTTCACTGATGCACATTGGTGCAGATCCAGGTGTGTGGTGTTTGGAGTGGCCAAATGTGAGTTGTGTTGTAGCTAGGCCCCTACCTCCATTTGGGCCTTGCATTACAGGCCATGCCCTGTGGTTTCTGTTTGTGTGATGGCAGTTTGTTGGTCAGGACTCATGACCCAGTGTGCTACATTTGTCATCACAGGGGAATTACTATGCATGCTAGTGTCACCACATTGTGGGGTCCCTGAGGGTAGTGCTGTGGTGGTTGTGTCTCTTGCTGTGTTGGTTGATGTTCCTCCCAGCTTGTGTCACATTGATCTTTTGGGATCCCACTCATCTTACAATTTGTGATTGACCACAAAGGTGTGCCGAATCAATGAGTTTCTTTAGTTTGTCACTGTGTACACATCTGTGTGATTGCAGTTCTGCCCCCTCATGTGTTGTGTAGTAGCCTGGGGACACTGACACACACACACATGTTGTGTTTGATATGCAGTGTGAGTCTGGCTGGCTGTGTCTGTGCATCTGCAGCACTGCATTGGTATGTATTTTGTGGGCCATTGGGGGGATGTTGATTGGAGATTCTTCCCTACTGTCCCTGGGACTCTTGCCTCATCAGTGTGCACATTCATCATGTTTGGTATGTCCCATAGCTGCCATGGTCTGGGACTTTGTGACCTAACAGCTGCAGCATCCACGCAATGCTTAGTTTGTGTATGTGTTTGTTCAGGTATGTATGTTTGCATTATGATGGCCACTTCTGTCATTGTCCAATTGGACACTGGAGGCATTCTCAGCCCCCATGGGCGATGCTTGTCTGCACATGGCAGAGGGTGTTTTTGTTGCACAGCAATCTTTGCCTCACCACATCGTGTCTGTATGGGACACAACGACTACTTTGCCTCACACGTGCTTGTGGATTTGGGACCAGGAATCATACATGCTGTTTGGCAGTTGCAACTTTTTTCATGACAACACTCACCTTTAGCTCACTGTGGTGTGTGTGGGTTTAGACCCCATTACCACAATGTGCAAAATGTGCTGTACTTTTAAACCCCACATTCACATTTTGCTCGGTGTGGTGAGTGGGGGTTTAGACCCCATTTCCACAATGATCATGGACTGGTGTAGTTTTGAACTCCACACTTACATTTTGGTCACTGTACTGATGGGGGGTTTAGAACCCATTACCACAGTGAGAATAGACTGCAGTGGTTTCCCACCGCACCCTGGCCTTTTGGTCACTGTGGTGAGTGCGGGTCCAGATCCATTCCATTACCACAGTGATCATGTAATGCTTGAATAGTGAAACACACACTCAGGTTTTGTCACACATGTGATGGGAGGTACATTGTCTGTTCACTGTCAGATTCACTTTTGTAGGCATTTGACACGGGAAACCCACTATTGCCATGATGGTAGGGGTGGTGTGTTTTGCATACACACTCACCCTATGTGTGTGGATGCTGGTAGTGTTATGCATCCCCCATCCTGTGTGTGGCTACTGCTAGTACAGGTTGGCATCCAGCCCCTATGGGCTGGGCACTGGTGGTAGTGGTAGGCATCCAGCCCCCTATGAGTGGGGATGGTAGCAGTGATAGTCATCCAGCATCCTGGGAGTAGTGGGTAGTGGTAGGCATCAAGCCCCCTATGAGTAGGGGGTACTGGTAGTGCTAGGCATCCAGCCCCCTATGAGTGGGGATGGTTGCAGTGATAGGCATCCAGCATCCTGGGAGTAGGGGGTACTGGTAGTGGTAGGCATCTAGCCCCCTATGAGTAGGGGGTACTGGTAGTGCTAGGCATCCAGCCCCTATGGGCTGGGCACTGGTGGTAGTGGTAGGCATCCAGCCTCCTATGTGTAGGGGGTACTGGTAGTGGTAGGCATCTAGCCCCCTATGGGTAGGGGATACTGGTGGTGATGGGCTTCATGCCCCTATGGTAGAGCTGTTGCTAGTGTACGGCATATCAACATCCCTATGCGTGTGTGAATTATTGCGGGTACGTGTCGTTTGTTTCTGTGGTGGGTGTCTGACTTACCGTCTCCGACGTAGGCGTCTGTTCCTTATCCGGTCATAGATGTAAAGTAGTGGGATGACCTGCGCGATGGGATTCATGCTGTCTTCGTCTCGTACATGCTGATTGTTGCTCCGTCTCGTACCCGTTGCTAGTTGGTCCGTCTCGTAGCAGTGGGTCGTGTTGTGGCGCGAATCGTGCCTATAATACTGCTCTCCCGGATGCTGTGACGTGCTGGAAGTGGCGACCCGTTCGGCGCGTAGGAAGTGTGCATCGTACTTGTCCGGCCGGAAACTGCTGTGTATTTGCTTCCGAGCGACTCGAATAGGCGTTTACGGATCCGGCTCGTACGGGAACTGTAGCTGGGATCGGAGCGTACGGCTCGTTCGGATTTTGAGCACATTTGCGCATCGTACTTCCTTGCTCGGATGGACCGCCTGCCGGTACGTGTCGTTCGGAAGGTAAGCCTACGAGCGGCTCTTTGAGGGCATACCGAGCGAGATCAGAATCGGCCCCTTTATTGCCTACAAGTATCGATGACATGTCACTCCTACACTACACCTTGTAGTCCTGTCTGATGTAACATTTCCTATACACTGATTTACACACATATGATTGGCTCTGTGCAATGTGTGTGTGATGTAAAGTGCTCTGGCACCTTACACTGGTATGAGTGGTGCTATAAAACTAAATGAATCTGAGAGACAGTGGTTATGGAGACTTGAGGGGCACTGTTAAATGGTGCTAGTAAGGGAATCCATGGCAGAGGTGGTCATTGGGGGGGCGCCACCGTACATTTTCGCACAGGGCACCACCAGTGTTAAAGCCGGTCCTGCCTGCTCCATTGTTGCTTTCTCCACTGCTGGAGATGTAATTGTACTAAGAAAAGTGATCTAAATATACGGTCATCTGTTGTGCTTTGGAAAAGGCTCATTTCAGCACTTCTGGCTCTGTTGGGCGGGTTGTCTATGTACAGTGGCTGCGCCTGCATTCACGTTCTTTAACAGATTGTGATTTGGAGCAAGAGATGGGCGGGTGTTATTTCTGATGTGGCTGGCACTGAAGCCAAAGTGCCAACATTTTGGGGGTCAGGAGTGGCTGTAATATTTACGTTGTGAATAAAGCTGAAAGGAGTGTTAATAGTCTGCAACTCTGAACCAGTTTTTTCGTCTGCCAGGTGTTCACAAGCCGGACTTCTTGTTATTGAGTGAGACTAGTTTTAAGCTGTTTGAATTATGAATATTGAATCATTTTTAGGTCGAGCCTCGATCGACCTGTTGTGTCCTCTTCAATGGGCTCTGGCAAACCCACCAATTGCCATTGGTTTTTTCTTGTGCCAATCCGCAATGCTGGCCTTCTATTGGTCCATTCCTTTGAACTGTCTATCCTTTGGGTGCCTGTTTCAGCTCAGGCGATTTCATTAAGGGATTGCTTTTGTTGGCCATGGCACGCTTCCTCTTCGTGCAGTGCACGATAGCCCCTCCTCCTCTCTGGGCATTGTAGCTCTGCAGAGCAACACAGATGAACCGATCACACTGGCATGTTTTAAATGTTCACTTTCCACGATGCCGCCGCTTGTCAGCGCTTGTTTTCAAACATCTATTTACTTTTGTAGCTACTGTTTTTCAACACACGCGCACAACATATTTTAACATGGCATCTGCGCTGCTGTTATTATGTGTTGTTTGTCAACACAGTGCCCCATCGGGGCACCTAGCACTGGGGGTGGGGTCCAGAGCGACCTGCAACATTCGCGCTATTCCTCTTGTGTAAAGGCTCTGTGCTAGCTAGATTTAGATACCCGCCTTCTGAAGGTGAGTAGGTGCACCATGCATTTTGTGCTGAAATACGCCCCCCCCCCGGTTTTTCCAAGTATCATCTTGTGCCACGCACACGAGCGGTATAAACAAACGGACCTCTACGAGACACCCTCAGCAATACTTAGAAGCTACAAGCAGACAGACGGCTCACCCCCAGAGCCTGCCGTAACTTTGTGCCGTATATAGGAGAACAGAGCATAATACCGCATGAGCACGGCAACTCCCGAGTATTATACACAAAAAACTAAACACTACCAATTTGGACCAAAAGCAGGTTCGTGAGAACAGGCGTCTTACCTGGCTCTCTAGTGCAAGCAGGTATCTCGCCCTACTATGCTGCTTAAACCCCCAGGACCTGGTAATGAGTCTTAACTGGTGATCTCGTAGAATATTGACAACGCGCCTGCTTCTTTTTTCAGAGGCAGTATTCATCGCTACCGGAAGTCAAGTCCACTTCTTAGGCTCTTAAATTCGGGCAGAGTAAGTCTGCATTTTGTCTGAATTCTGTTTGACAGCCTTCCAGCTCCTTAATGCAATGTTTACCTAATAATTTTTTCCGGCTTTCTTTGCAGACTTCTGGTTAAATTATAAGAGCTGAATTATCAATTGAAAGTGAAAGCGTTATTTGATAAGTACAAATGATAGGATGGTGGTATTGTTAATAGGTAAACGGCGCCACAGGGTATATCCACTGTATGTGTATTTATATATCCTCTTATCTGTACGGTGCTACAAGGTGGAGAGAACCACCTGCCTCCCCAAACTCTGCTGCCTGAGCTGCAAATGTAACAATTACAAAAAATCCCTAGCACACATAAAAGTTTTTAGAAGCACAATCAAATGACAGTAGTAACTTCTTATGACAACACAAATATATACATTGGTCCAGAGGAGATTTCTTCAATCTTTTATTCTTTGCGTAGAACCTTCTCATGTGTGAATTCCGTGACAGAGCGAGAGCCAACACGTGTTTCGTCGCTTCTGTTACAGACACATGCGACTTTTTCAAGGCTCAATCGTCTTCAAAACGCAAATGTTAACATGTGGTGATATTTCCGACCCACACGGTCCTCCAGCGTGGGGAAAAACTTGTGGTAGGTTCCAAATCGTGACCGTCGCTTTTCAATGTCAGATTATAGATACTTCTCAGTTTTCTCTGTGATTCATGTGACCCCTCAGATGGCACTATACATACGCATTCTTCAGCTATTTTAGAACAGTTTTCTCTATTTTATCGGGAACTTTATGCACGTACTTTAGTACCTGACAAAGTTGACATAGTACAGTATTTAGTAGATAGTCGCCTCCCAGTTTTGAGTGAGGAGGATGCAGCTGTATTAGATAATATGGTATCACTGGAAGAGATTGAGATGGCTATATCGGCACTGCCCTCGGGGAAAGCCGCAGGGAAGACTCCATACGCCGAGAATTTTACAAGGTTTTCAAAAGGGTATTGCTTGGACCATTTAGCATGGTTATACACTATGTTGGCACAAGTGGGAGGACACCAGAGTCATGGAATATGACGCAGATAGTATTTTTTCTCAAAAAAGGCAAACCTCCTACAGAATGTGGATCATACCGACCCATTTCTCTTATAAATGCGGATGCCAAGATTTTTCGAAAATCTTGGCAAATCGCTCTGCCCCAATGATGTCAGGATTAGTATCTGAAAACCAACATGGGTTTATCCCTGACAGAGACACTACTGCCCACATTAACATGGCCATTGGGGCCTTTGACTTTGCTGAGAAGGAGATGGTAGGTCTTGGTATGATTCTTTTGGACGCCAAAAAGGCCTTTGACAGGGTCGGGTGGGACTTCCTGTGGGTCACACTAATTACGCTCGGCTTTGGGGGCAGTTTAGGCAGTGGGTTCAAGCGCTATATTACAAACCTCAAGCTAAACTGTCCTATTCAGGACTTTACTCAACTCCATTTGAAATTTGTCGTGGCACTAGACAGGGATGCCCCCTCTCCCCACTATTATTTGCTTTGTACATAGAGCCATTCATCCGTATGTTGCAATCTTGTATACATATAAAACCGTTAGTGTCTGAGATAACTAAACTCAAGATTGCGGCATATGCAGATGATATTGCGATTTTTACAATTAATCCAGCCGAGGCCGTAATAGCTATGGAGACAGAAGCAATCAAGTTTGGCGCTGTCTCCGGATACAAATTAAACGTTAATAAAACCCAAGTGCTTGTCAATTTTAAACCAGAATCCCCAATATTGGGGGTGTGTACTACAGCTATGTATCTGGGGTTAAGATCTCAGCTAAAACTGGTCAGATTGTAACCTTAAATTATATGCCATTGCTGGACGATACTATCAAACTGCTAAAGAACTGGCATAAGCTTCCCATCGGGATTCTAGGGCGATGTAACATAATAAAAATGAAAATACTCCCTAAATACTTATATTTGTTTCGCTCAATTCCCCTGCGGGTCCCCAATACTTTTTTTTTAAAACTTGAAGGGGCTCTTAGTAGCTTCATATGGGGGTATAAGAAGCCTAGACGGGCGATTGATTCGCTCAAATCTCCTTATAATCAAGGTGGATTAGGCCTACCAGACTTTAAAATTTATTTTTGGGCTGCGTTTGCTGGACGTTTTCGCAGCCTTCTCAGCCTTGATCAGAAAGATTCTTTTACCGGTTGATTTTAGGAAACGATAGCCAACTATTTCAATATCGTACTAATGACCCAAACTACTTTAAGGGAGTAAGATTTAAGACAGTAAGGGACAGTATTTACATTTGGCGAGCTATGGCTGCCAGAGGCAAACTATCGTTATTTCATGATAAGCTCCCGCTGTGGGGGAATCCCATGTTTCCTGAGGTTTTCCATGATCAGGCTAGTAAATCCTGGTCTAAATATGGGATTACGGGGCATATTAGCAAGGGCTTTATCGCCGATTTAGCGGCACTTTTTGCCGCTAAATCGGCGATATTTTTAACGCCCTATTAGCAAGCTGTCGCTAACAGGCGTTAGCGACAGCTTTCAGGCGTTAGAGGCCGGGAATTACATCGCCTTGCATGTCAGCGATATTTATCGCTAATGACATGCAAGGTAGGCGTTCCCCACTAAAGCGACGCTAAACAGTCGCTTACATACCTATCGCCTATTAGCAATACCCGCGAAGCGATAAAAAACGCGCGCTAACCCCGATTATCGCTTGTTTTTAAGAACTGATAAAAACATGACTTAGCAATGAAAGTCAATGGGAGGTGGATTGTAAGGTTAAGTCCCCAGAATTAGCGATAGGATTTTATCGCTGGATTTCTCCCGTTAAAGCTGGGTTTCGCCGCTATCGCTGGATATTTTATCGCAATGGAGATAAACCTTGCTAATAGCATGTTATTTCCGCGGTAATATCCAGCGATAGCCGGCGATAAAAAAAGGAGCGCTAAGCAAGGTTTGCGATATTTATCGCATGTTCTTGCTAATATGCCCCTACATTCTTAGGTGATTTGTATGATGGGAGCGGACTTATGTCATTTGAAGGTTTACGACTTAGTTAAAAATACCCGCCCATTTCTTTTTCAAGTACATGCAGATCAGGGATTACCTGGGGAAAAACTTGGCTTTTAACGCGATAACTCATTCTACGATTTGGGACTGCCTGTACAGGGGCGAAAAAACTAAGTCCCTAATTGACGACATGTATAAACATTTGTGCAATTTTAGAATGGATGGCAGCGAAAAATTGGCGATGCGTTGGAGTCAAGTACTGGGGATAGATATAATACCTGGCATGATAAAACAGGTCTTAGAAAACGTAGGTGATACCGTCCACTCTGTGAGCTTGCAACTACAGCAATTTCGTACGATATGTATGCTGTACTATACTCCGGAAAAGATAGCCAAATGGGCCCAAGGAAACAATTTTGGTGATAAGACAAAATGCCCTAAATGCGGATTGCATGCTGCTAATCTTATACACATGTTCATAGAGTGCCCAGAATTGAAGGCTTACTGGCAGAAGATAGGCCAGGTGTTACATCTTAAATTAGGACTAGATCCCTCATTTACAGTCCCAGAAATAATGTTAGGCTATAAGGGAGACAAACCAGCACTAGCACGACTTTTCTCAATTTTGATGGTCGCCGCTCGATTGGCTATTGCTCGTGCATGGGTCTCCCCGACACCACCATCTATCGGCGAGTGGTGGACTATCGTTAGGGAAACGTTTGGCTTAGAAACTGCTCTGGCTAAAGCTAGGGGTGTTCGTTCTTTGGTCAAGCTAGAAGCAATATGGGGACCCATGGGGCTGGAGACATCACACTAATTAACTAAATAAGGAGATTTGTATCGTATACATTATGCTAATATTTTGATATGTTGGGTTCATATGCAATTTCTTCTTGTAAATGATATTGCTTTTTTTTTTTCCTTGATTTGAAAGTGCTGTGTTATCTGCTTTTTTTCTCCCTTTATGTACATTGCTACCAGCCCTTTATGACGACAATAAAAAAAAAAAAAAAGAAAAGCGACGGTCGCGATTTGGAACCTACCACAAGTTTTTCCCCACGCTGGAGGACCGTGTGGGTTGGAAATATCACCACATGTTAACATTTGCGTTTTGAAGACGATTGAGCCTTGAAAAAGTCGCATGTGTATGTAACAGAAGCGACGAAACACGTGTTGGCTCTCGATCTGTCACGGAATTCACACATGAGAAGGTTCTACGCAAAGAATAAAAGATTGAAGAAATCTCCTCTTGACCAATGTATATATTTGTGTTGTCATAAGAAGTTACTACTGTCTTTTGATCGTTATTTGATAAGCATGTTACATGTCTGTTTTAACATTGAAATGTGGCATCTGTTGTACATATTATGTAAATTAGATTCACATACCCATAAAACACGCACTTTTCTCGCTGTGTGTCCATATTATCATTTTTATAGTGATAAATGTTCTACACCACATAATTACCATAATGCATGTTCTACAGATAAAATACACATTATTCACCCTCATCACTTGAAAGAAGACTTGGTGGAAAGTATTTGTAGTGTTGTGTAGTTCCTATAGTACCCCTGCAGGACCTGCGCGTTTGGATAACATAAACTGTGGGCTTGGTGGCAGACTGACTCTGTGCACCCCCACCGCGTATGTTAGCCGGATTTGCATTAGCTAGCTCACAGTGCCACTAGAATCTCCTCTTATCGGGGAGAGATTAGTTTCTGGCCACCTTAGATCATGACAACCCTGATCCCTCAGAATCGTGGAAACAATGTACTACTTTTCGCTCAGTCACTCGTGCTTACTTATTCGGTTTGTCTCAGAGAGCTACACAGAATAAACAGTCTGGGCGTTTCAATAAGCATTTATTGAACAGTTGTTATTCTAGTGTAAAATATATGTGCTGCAGTAACCAGCAGACAATAGCAGAGATATATTATCAGCAGTACGATAAAAGCAAAGGGATAGAACAGTTCTACCATATTGCAATAATCATGAATACATACATGAATATAAAAAGCATTATGAAAGTGCTCGTACTCCTACGATGCCTAACTAGATGTACCTGAGTGTACCTAGCATATGTGTAGGTCTAAAAGCCTAAGAGCCAAGAATCCTTCTAGGATTTAGTCGAACCCCCATACCTGAATAGAGAGAGTGTGGGACCCTGTCCTGGTCTCGAGTTGGACACCCCGCAAGGGCTGTATTAGACCGCTGTCAGCTGGAGCGACTGCATGCAGGAGCCTCAGCATCTCTGGTCAGTGTGTCAGCATGGAAGTCTTGGTTCCCTCTATCTTACCGTGGCAGGATGTGGTGTATTTATACCCTAAAGTATCTCGTCCCTCAGTATGGTTTGTATTGGTCTTTGTTAGACATGAGGAAGATGTCAGGGGTGAACTTTGTACATACATATTATGCGGGAGATGTAGCTGGTGAATGCTCATGCATAATTTATGAGTACATTGTAGGCCTGTGTTCGGGAAAAACCCTGCAGTGTTCTAACCACAGACTAGATAACGTTCAACCTCAGAGCTCGTTGTGTACTGTAGGAAACTAATGTAGGTGAAAGATCATGCCTATATTAGGGCATAGGAGATCATGACCATAATAGGGCATAGACGATTATGACCAAAATAGGGCATATACGAGTATGACCATAATAGTGCATATGCGAATATGACCATATACGGCATATATGAACGTGTCTATATTAGGGCCTCTATATGAAACATAACACCCACTCCACTTTCGAATTGGATGACAATGACCATACTTAAAATCTGGACAATTAAAAAAATCTCTTAAAAACAGCTAAAAACGTGGTTTTAAAAAAGACATTTAAAAATGATTAAGATGTTAAAAACCGCTATTCTTTTGTTGCCACTTGAAAAAGTCAATTCTGTCTTACTCATAAAAGTTGCATTACTATAAGCAGAAGAAGGCCATTCTTTCTCAAGTGAAAGTGTCAATTTAGGAAGTGTTCCAAATTTAGTTCGTTTATTTATGAAATGAAGTGGAGAAGCCGAATTCTTACCCAGGACGCGATGAGCCAATTCCAGATTAAATGTCCTGGCTGGGAGATACAGCATTATCGGTGTTAGCTACGGCAGACGACAAATCCAACGACTCACAGAGAATGTCAATCGCACATAGATGGAATTCAGCACTTCCGACAGTCGCTGCTGCGGCAGCTTGTGCGGCAGTTGTTACCTCGGTGCCTGTGGAGGAGCCACCTAACCCAGCAGGAGCAAACGGCACCTATGGATTCTCAAGGAATGCATTCATCAGAATTGGAAGACGCTGGGGACAATGCAGAGCATGGGCCTTTAGGGGGTCCAGCATAGCATCTAGGTCCAGTGGCGTATCCGATGGAAACGTTAGACATAGATCCAACGTGCATTCTTCTCCACAGAACAGGCATCGAAGAACACGTAAGATGCAGTCCACCCAGACTGGTCTAAATGATAGAAACCAAGAGGCGTTCAGTTCTCTTAGGCAAGGTATGTCCAGAAGCTGCACCATACGTTCACGATATTTCCGTTCCATGAGCATGTTCGCCATTTCCTCGGAAATTGGGCCGTCCATTGCGTAGCAGTAATATTACAATCAGGACTCCTGCAATTAGGAACAGGATAAGCGAGAGACCTCCAAAGACGTTTCCCAATACAGAGTGTATAACATTTGGGATTACTCCGATGACTGTCTGAAAGGTGCTTAATAGTCCTGACCCTATGGTCTTAAATAGGTGTACAATACCGCTCGTATCAGACATGTTAAAGATACGACCCACCATTTCTGCGAAATGAAAGGGGCAGTTTGTACGTATAAGCGCTTGAATCTCAGTCGAGGTCCTTGCAACTTGAAGTTCAAAGATTTCTCGAGCGGAGGTTAAGGGCACGGGTTGCTGGTAAAAGCATGGCTTTCAGTCTTCTCAAAGTATCAAATTGTATGAAGGAAACATTCAATGAAGGCCATAACGGCGCCTCCCTGACTGTGTTCAGTGGTGGAAACAATACTTGCCTACAGCAAGTAACCCTGGAGTTAACAGTGACCAGATAGGCGACGCCCGGAAGCATCCCACAGCAACCTTGATCATTTAGCATCAATTAACACCCACTCGAGAGCAGCTGGAAAACCGGCGTGATCATGGCCGCTGGGGTCCCTGACATGTGACAAGATAGATTCGCTACCGAACCACTACATGCTCCGTGCAGAGAAATATCCTGACACATGAGAGAACCGCTTAAAGCGTTCTTGCAGTTTGTACCACTCAGATACACTTCTCGATCCCCATTCCGACATCGATATTTATATGGTAACTCCCAAGTTTCCTTAATGTAACCCTTACCCATTTTTTCATACTGGCCTGCCTACCTTTGCTCAAGGCAATATTGAAACTGAAACGTAGTGACCATCAGAGTTATTTGGCCATTAATCAGCCATTCTGTTGATGGTGATTCGGCTACAGTGAATGGTAACCTTTCCAGTTTCTCAATACACAGCATTGTATATTTGGCTCCCCTTTGTGCCATTTCTGTCTGTTTATCAGTTAGATTGTAGTCTGAAAACAGAGACTTGGGGGCCAATTCCGATCTCGGTCGGAGGCGCACCTAACACCATTCGGTCGGGAAAAAAGCCATGCGAATGCCTGTTTCCCGACCGATCCGCACATTATTCCGAACGAGCAAGTACGATGCGCACAACAGCATAGATTCCGACCCAGTCATACTCACCCAATCCAGGTCCTGTTCCCCGACCGAGCCGGATCCGTAAACGCAGAATCAAGTCGCACGGAAGCCAAAAAGCAGCCCCGTCCGGCCGGACAAGCACGATGCGCTTCCCGTACGCGCCGAACCCATCGCTACGCACGGCACGTCAAAGCATCCGGGAGAGGCGCACATAAGCTCCGATTCGCGCCACAGCACGATCCACGGCTACGAGACGAACACGCCAGCGACGAGGACGAGGCGAAGCAACGAGAAAAACGAACGAGACGAACCAACCATGAATCCCATAGTGCCGATTCTACCAATATTCTACATCTACTACCGGAACAGGCACGGACGCGTACGGCGCAGAAGGTAAGTCAGACACCAACCACAAAAACAAACTACACGTACCCGACATATCAAACACACACAGAGGGATGCAGAAATTACTTACACCAGCAACAGCAGCACCATAGGGGCGGGATGGCCATCACCAATGCCACATATACACATAGGGGCCCGGATGCCCACCACCACTACCACCCCTACCCAGGGAGTGCCAGATGCCCACCACCACTACCACCCCTACCCAGGAAGTGCCAGATGCCTACCACTACTACCACCCTTACCCATGGGGTGCCAGATGCCTACCACTACTACCACCCTTACCCAGGGGTGCCAGATGCCTACCACTACTACCACCCCTACCCAGGGGTGCCAGATGCCTACCACTACTACCACCTCTACCCAGGGGTGCCAGATGCCTACCACTACTACCACCCTTACCCAGGGGGTGCCAGATGCCTACCACTACTACCATCTCTACCCAGGGGGTGTCAGATGCCTACCACTACTACCACCTCTACCCAGGGGTGTCAGATGCCTACCACTACTACCACCTCTACCCAGCGGGTGCCAGATGCCTACCACTATTACCACCCTTACCCAGGGGTGCCAGATGCCTACCACTACTACCACCCCTACCCAGGGGTGCCAGATGCCTACCACTACTACCACCCCTACCCAGGGGTGCCAGATGCCTACCACTACTACCACCCCTACCCAGGGGTGCCAGATGCCTACCACTACTACCACCTCTACCCAGGGGGTGCCAGATGCCTACCACTACTACCACCCTTACCCAGGGGTGCCAGATGCCTACCACTACTACCATCTCTACCCAGGGGTGTCAGATGCCTACCACTACTACCACCTCTACCCAGGGGGTGCCAGATGCCTACCACTACTACCACCCTTACCCAGGGGTGCCAGATGCCTACCACTACTACCACCCCTACCCAGGGGGTGCCAGATGCCTACCACTACTACCACCTCTACCCATGGGGGCTGGATGCCTGTCACTACTACCACCCTTACCCAGCGGGTGCCAGATGCCTACCACTACTACCACCTCTACCCAGGGGTGTCAGATGCCTACCACTACTACCACCTCTACCCATGGGGGGCTGGATGCCTGTCACTACTACCACCCTTACCCAGGGGTGCCAGATGCCTACCACTACTACCACCCTTACCCAGAGGGTGCCAGATGCCTACCACTACTACCACCCCTACCCAGGGGGTGCCAGATGCCTACCTCTACTACCACCTCTACCCATGGGGGGCCGGATGCCTGTCACTACTACCACCCCTACCCAGGGGGTGCCAGATGCCTACCACTACTACCACCTCTACCCATGGGGGCTGGATTCCTGTCACTACTACCACCCTTACCCAGGGGTGCCAGATGCCTACCACTACTACCACCTCTACCCAGGGGTGTCAGATGCCTACCACTACTACCACCTCTACCCAGGGGTGCCAGATGCCTACCACTACTACCACCCCTACCCAGGGGTGCCAGATGCCTACCACTACTACCACCCCTACCCAGGGGGTGCCAGATGCCTACCACTACTACCACCTCTACCCAGGGGTGCCAGATGCCTACCACTACTACCACCCTTACCCAGGGGTGCCAGATGCCTACCACTACTACCATCTCTACCCAGGGGTGTCAGATGCCTACCACTACTACCACCTCTACCCAGGGGTGCCAGATGCCTACCACTACTACCACCCCTACCCAGGGGGTGCCAGATGCCTACCACTACTACCATCTCTACCCAGGGGTGTCAGATGCCTACCACTACTACCACCCTTACCCAGGGGTGCCAGATGCCTACCACTACTACCACCTCTACCCAGGGGTGTCAGATGCCTACCACTACTACCACCTCTACCCAGGGGGCACCTCTACCCAGGGGGTGTCAGATGCCTACCACTACTACCACCTCTACCCAGGGGGTGCCAGATGCCTACCACTACTACCACCTCTACCCAGGGGTGCCAGATGCCTACCACTACTACCACCCCTACCCAGGGGGTGCCAGATGCCTACCACAACTACCACCCCTACCCAGGGGTGCCAGATGCCTACCACTACTACCACCTCTACCCAGGGGGTGCCAGATGCCTACCACTACTACCACCCTTACCCAGGGGGTGTCAGATGCCTACCACTACTACCACCTCTACCCAGGGGTGCCGGATGCCTACCACTACTACCACCCTTACCCAGGGGTGCCAGATGCCTACCACTACTACCACCTCTACCCATGGGGGGCTGGATGCCTGTCACTACTACCACCCTTACCCAGGGGTGCCAGATGCCTACCACTACTACCATCTCTACCCAGGGGTGTCAGATGCCTACCACTACTACCACCTCTACCCAGGGGGTGCCAGATGCCTACCACTACTACCACCCTTACCCAGGGGTGCCAGATGCCTACCACTACTACCACCCTTACCCAGGGGTGCCAGATGCCTACCACTACTACCACCTCTACCCATGGGGGGCTGGATGCCTGTCACTACTACCACCCTTACCCAGGGGTGCCAGATGCCTACCACTACTACCATCTCTACCCAGGGGTGTCAGATGCCTACCACTACTACCACCTCTACCCAGGGGTGCCAGATGCCTACCACTACTACCACCCTTACCCAGGGGTGCCAGATGCCTACCACTACTACCACCCTTACCCAGGGGTGCCAGATGCCTACCACTACTACCACCTCTACCCATGGGGGCTGGATGCTTGTCACTACTACCACCCTTACCCAGGGGTGCCAGATGCCTACCACTACTACCATCTCTACCCAGGGGTTTCAGATGCCTACCACTACTACCACCTCTACCCAGGGGTTGCCAGTTGCCTACCACTACTACCACCCCTACCCAGGGGGTGCCAGATGCCTACCACTACTACCACCCCTACCCAGGGGGTGCCAGATGCCTACCACTATTACCACCTCTACCCATGGGGGGCTGGATGCCTGTCACTACTACCATCCTTACCCAGGGGTGCCAGATGCCTACCACTACTACCATCTCTACCCAGGGGTGTCATATGCCTACCACTACTACCACCTCTACCCAGGGGTGCCAGATGCCTACCACTACTACCACCCTTACCCAGGGGTGCCAGATGCCTACCACTACTACCACCCCTACCCATGGGGGGCTGGATGCCTGTCACTACTACCACCCCTACCCATGGGGGGCTGGATGCCTACCACCAACAACACCCCCACTCACAGGATGGCTAATACATGACACAACAAGCACACACCAACATAAAGAATGCAACATAAAGACATCCCCCCAACACCATGACAAGCGTGTGTAGACTGTGTCAAATGCCTACAACACTGAACATGACTTTGAACATACAATGTGACCCCCTATCACATGTGCCACACATAAATGTGTGTGGCCCCCACAATGCAAGCAGGCCATGACCATTGTGGCAATGGGGTCCAAAACCCCATCATCACAGTGAACAAAATGTAAGTGTGGGGTCCATAGCTGAAGCACATCTTGAACATTGTGGCAATGGGGTCCAAACCCCCATCATCACAGTGACCAAAATGTAAGTGTAGGGTCCATAGCTGAAGCACATTTTGAACATTGTGACAATGGGGTCCAAACCCCCATCATCACAGTGACCAAAATGTAAGTGTGGGGTCCATAGCTGAAGCACATTTTGAACATTGTGGCAATGGGGTCCAAACCCCCATCATCACAGTGACCAAAATGTAAGTGTGGGGTCCATAGCTGAAGCACATTTTGAACATTGTGGCAATGGGGTCCAAACCCCCATCATCACAGTGACCAAAATGTAAGTGTTGACAAAGAAAAAGCTGCAACTGCCAAACTGCATGGATGATTCCTGGTCACAGAACAACAAACACATCAGTGGCAAAGTAGTGCTTGTGTCCCATAGCAACATAGATTGGGGGAGGCAAACAGTGCAGTGCAAATAAGACATACCTTTGGCCATGTGCAGACAAACATCACCCATGGGGGCTGACACTGTCAACATTCATCAATAACACAATGACAGAAGTGACCATCAGAATGCAGACCCACATATTTGCACCAATGGGCACACAAATGCAGATACCCTGTGGAGACTGTAGATGTGAGGTGAACAGATACCATACCATGGCAGCAATGGGACACACAAACAATGATCATTGTGCTGACTGATGACCTAGGAGTCCCAGGGACAGCAGGGGAAACACACCAAACAACATACAGCCAATGGCACACTAAAGATATGCCAATGCAGTGGTGAAGATGCACAAACACAAACAGGCAGACCCACACTGCACATCAAACACAACAGGTGAGGGGGGGGGGGGTACCAGTGTCCCCAGGCAACCACACAACACATGAGGAGGCCTGAATACCAATTACACAGATGTGCATACAGTGCCACACAAAGGTAACTCATGGATCCAAATCCCCTATGTGGGCAATCAGGCATTGTCAGATGAGAGGGAGCACAAATCACACATGTCACACAAGCATGTAGGAACAGCAACTGACACAGCAAGACACAGAGACACCACAGCACTACCCCCAGGGCCCCCACAATGTGGTGACCCTGGGCTGCATTACAATCCCACTGTGATGACAAAGCTAGATGTCGTTCACACTGTGAACCACAGTCATGTGTCCTGAGCAACAAACTACCATCACACCTACACAAGCACAAATCAATCAGCACGGCCAGTAAGCCAAGGCCAACATGGAGGCAGGGGTCTAGCCGGGCAACAACTCTCATCTGCACACACTCAACACCACACACCTCGACCTCCAACAATGTGCAGCAGTGAAGCTCACATGCACTGGTGACATTGCACATGCACCCATGACAATCCCAGGGGGTGGTGGGAACCAAGGTGCAGAAACACATCACACATGGCCACTCAACAAGACTCCTGAATGTCTGACACACTGCACACTACGCTGTACATGGACATGACGGCAATACCACACCAACCAAAGGGATCCCAGCCACAGTCACACACCAATGAAGAAGCCAAGGTCACCCACACAGAACACACATAGACAACTACCAACATTGCAGCCCTGACCCTGAGGAGTGCCAGCAGTCACACACACAACGTGTCACAACCAATGAAAGCTAACACAAACCGGAAATCACATGACAGGTGTAAACAACAAGTGCCAAGGGGAATCCTGACTGTGACCCATCAGCGTCTGCCCACAAACTCAGCCCTGACAGCAAACACACCTATGGGTGACACCCTGATGACCAGTAATGTGCCATGCACCCACATCACAGAGAACCCAGGGAGAAGACTTTGGGGGAACATAGGTCAACTCAGCAAGCATCACAAACAGGAACATCACTAGGGATCCCAGCATGCACAGCAAAATGGAAGTGAACACACAGACATGCTCATACAACACACACCTTGGGCGCAGGCGATGTCACAGGAGTACACACTGCCATGAGGGGACTCCACTCCTGTGTGAGGAAAGCTGTGCCATATGTCGCATCAGTAGGGCTCCATCATGTCAGCAGAACACTTGGTCACACAGTCAACAATTAGCACCAAATGAAGGCTCCCGTCACATCAGCCTGGTCATGGGAGTGTCAACGAAATCATCAGCACAGATCCAACACACATGTATAGCAAGTTGCACTGACAACACAGATGAGTCCTTCCCCATTGATGCCCAAACCTGCATGTCCAGTGGAGATGGCCACACGGTCAGGGAAGTAGACTAATTGAACAATGGCAAGCACAACAGATGTGCAGGGGTGGAAGCCACAGATGTGACATTGCTAATGTAAGTAGGAAATCCCATTGCCAAATATTGAAAACATGACACCCTCAGATGCTGCTAAGGATGACATGGATACACCACAGGATAGGACACAGTCCCCCTGGACCACATGGGTTCCTGCACAGTAACACTTCATTTTCATGAGACCAAATATCACCATCACTGCAGCAAGGGCATGGTTAGCATCATCAACATCATGTACATCAGAAGCAAAAGCACTAGAGAACAGAAAGTTGCTTTATTCAGCATATGTGGGTTCAAAAGTTGAAGTCATGTAAAAAATAAACAAAGGCCAATGGCCAGTCCATCATGAAAGTCAAAACAGGGTGACAGTGGCAGATGTCACCCTACGCATGCCTGCACTGATAAAAACCAGGGACAATCCCCTAGGAGTGGCATACGGGGGGCAGGCCAGGCACCGCAGGGACAGGATCAGGGCTCACCAGGATGAGGCAGGGAAGGGGTGGTGGGTGCTGGAGAGCCACTGACAACTGCAGTGGAGGTGTCTGACATGGTGTGTGCCGGCACAACTGGGGGGCATGACACAGATGGTGTGGGTGCCGGCACGACTGCAATGGACCGTGCAGATGGAGTGGACAGGTTCGCCACTGCAGTGCCCAAGTCAGACAGGGTGGTAGTGGACTCCACTGCAGTGCCTACCTCCAGGGGAGGAGAATGGGGATCAGGTAAGGTGGGCAGGACAGAGGGGGAGGACACCCTCACCACACCAGTGGCACAGACAAGCGCAGCGGGGGGTGTGGGGCCGGAAGAGCAAGTGGCAGGGGGAGAAGGCCTGATCCTTTTGGGGATGGTGTATCTGTGGGTGGGGGAACTTGGGGCAGGGTGTGGTGGGGGCACCTGTGGAGTGGGGGCCTGAGGGATGGAGGAAGGAGACTTGGTGCCTGAGCTGCAGGGCGGCGGCAGGGTCTTGCTCTTCCGGGTCCGGGGGGACTTGCGGGTGGGGGCGTCAGTCGGTCTGCGCCTGGGGGAGGGTGTCCGGGGGCGAGGGGCACTCCGCTCCATGTGGGTGGGCTTCCTCTTCCCCTTGAATGCTGAATCAGCTGGATCGGAGGGGAAGAGGCCGAGGTCACTGAGGAAGAGCCGCTGTGTCTTTGGGGTTGCAGGTGAGGCAAGGGAGGGGGCTTTGGAGGGAGAGGCAACTGAGGACTGCGCAGTGCTCGTGGATGCGTGTGTGTGTGCCTGGGCCCCATCCCCTGTGAGTGTGGTTTCAGTCCCCTGACTGTGCGTGCGTGTGCGTCTTGTTTGTGGCGTGTGTGTCTGTGTGCTGCACGTGTCTGTGCTGGTGTGTGTGTGCTTGGGACAGGTAAGGTGCTGGGGAGTGTGGATGGGGCAGAGGCAGGAGGGGTGAGGGACTGTCAGAGGAGGGACACTGCTGCCGTCAGGGAGGAGTCCATGGACCTATTGCCCCTCTGTAGGGCAGACATGCCCGATGAGATGCCCTCCATGAACGACACCAGCTGAGTCAACAGAGTGGTGTGTGCATGGAGGACACTCAGCATTGCTGTCTGCCCTACATGGAGCTGGCGAAGGAGGTACACAGACTCCTCACTCAGGGCAGCAGGGGACACAGGGGCAGGGGGTGCGGTGCCTGGCCCGAAGGAGACACGCTCCCGAACATGGGAGCCTCCACGGACCTCGGGAATGGGAGCCGATGGGAGGGCGGTGGTGGTGGTGGCGGGGACAGCAACACTAACTGGGGTGTGGTGGCTGCTGACACCCGCCTCCATAAGGGAGTCATCCTCCGAGCTGCTGTGGTCCTCAGTTGAGGTGGATGGTGCTGAGGACTCCTCGGTGTGGCTCCCCTCGCCCTCCGTGCCACTGGGTCCCTCCGACCACTCCTCGGCTGCTGACCCAGTCTGGCTCTGCGGCTCCTCCTGGTCCGTGGAGCTGTCCCCTCCTGTGGCTGTGGATGTATCTGCAATCAATAGGGAAACAGACAGACATCAGTCACCTGCACCGAAAGCACACACCACAGTAAGTACAGCACATTACAGAGCAAGCCCTGGCATCCTTAGTTGAACATTGCTAAAAGTGCCCAAACAGAACAGGAGAAGCCAATTGTCAGTCTGATGGTCAACCATGGCACTCATATCCCACCTGGCCTTGCACCCATCTGTCTGGTGTCTGTTGGATGGCAATACCCCAGTGTGGACACATGCACCACCTACACAGTAGTTGGACAGTGCAGAGAACCCGGTGAAGCATGTGAACATGCACACATCACAACTCTTGCCACTGAGTCAGTACAGGTGTCCGGATGAAAGGGATGCCTAGAGTCAAATAGGAAATGCATGTGATGCATACCAGCGACAGACACCATGATGCACCCATGTCCTGATAGCCATTGCCACAATGGTGTGCATGTAGCACATGTCACTCCCCTGCAGGATCACTAATAGGAAGTCACATGCCATGGCACAGGCATGCCTGCTAAGTCATACATCACTGTCTCCAGTCACATGGGCAGGGCAGCCAGACAACAACACTCTGCACTGTGTCACAATAGTAGGTCATGGGGAATGCAAGTCCTGGAGCTGAACAAGTGCACATGTACATCCCCCACACACCACATCATCTGAAACCTTATCTGTCCAGGTCATACTGATTGGACATATGGGAGACCTGTAACACAACCCTCTGAACCTGAGCACCTCACAATCTGCTGTGAATGGGAAACAGCTGCCTGAACTTCACATTCGCATACCCCAGTCTGCACGGTCAGGTGATCAAACACCTATGTGTCACACAAGTATCGTCTCCTATGGTCACATCTCCGGTGGCATGCTGAGCCCCAACCGAGAAACACCCCAGCAGTCCTGACAACGAAGCCACAGCGCACTGACACAGAGGCAGACACCTGAGGGGACAAATCACTGAGCACAACGTGTCAGCTGATACACGGGAGTGGGAGTACAGAGTGTATTGTATGGCCTGGAGTAGGCATGACTGTCCTGCCCCACATGAAAGAGGGATGAGCCCTGGACAGTAGGCAGCTGGCTAAGTATGTGTGACACACGTAATATACACACTCCTGGGGCCCAAACATTGTTCCCACCCGCAGCATGGGTGTGTGCCAGATACCCCAGGCACATGTGGTGGATCAGCTCAGCAATTGGACCACATATCAAAGTAACATGCAGATTACATGTCAGAACACAGGCATTGTGTAAGCAATGGACCCACCCATGATGCCCACCACAGAGTTAGGGAAACAGATGCTGTCCCCCACCTTGAGTCAAGCAAACTGCAAGGACACAGTACCCAAGTGACACAATTCCCTGACTGTAAGGGCCACACCTGGGTATCAGATGAGGAGTGGGCAGTGCACAATAGAGGGACATGGGTCCTGGACCACATGACTGATGTACTGTGGAAGTTTAACCAGGCCAGAGGAGGGCACATAGCATGGCAGACATAGTTCACAATGCAGTCATGGACTCACCCCCTCCTTGCTGCTCTCTGGCCTTCAGCTGCCCATCCAGATCAGGGAAGACCACCGCCAGGATCCTGAGCATGTGGGGGGTCAGGGTCCGGTGTCCGCCCCTCCTGCGAGGAGGCGACAGCTTCAGCTGGACCCGTGCTATCCTCCGGGTCCAGCCCCGAAGGTCCTGCCACCTCTTCTGGCAGTTGCGGATCCGGCGCTTGTAGACCCCCACGGATCTCACTGCACGGACGATGGTCAGCCATATCTGCTGCTTCTGGTGGGCATCAACCTGTGAGGATGACAAAGTGAGAATGCCATTACTACACATGCAACATATCCGTGCATTACACAGTTGGATATACATGTCTCAATCACAGGGGCACATGATGTACACAGGTAGTGCAACGATGGCCATGGACAGTATGTCAGCAGTTACTACATGGTATCATTGCCTGGGAAGTGAAACCTTGTTTAAATGCACTGTCACTGCACTATACCTGTCCAGTGCATGTAACTACACACTATGGGGGGTGACAACTACTCAGTGAGCCTGCTAGCCAGTGGCGTGCAGACTGTTAGCCTTGCTAGTCAGACAACATGCACATTTAGAAAGGCAGTGGACAGAACACTCACCTGCTCCCCTGCTTTCCCATACAGCTTGCTGTACTGTGGAAGGAGGTTGTCCAGCAGGGCCTGGTTCTCCTCAGTGCTGAAGGCTGGGGCTCTCTCCACAGTACGTGCCATTGCAGGGTCCAGAGGGTGCAGATACAGCAGCAGTGTAGTGGCAGATGTCGTCCTGGAGCATGTAGTGCAGGCAAATGAGCTCTCAGGGGAACAGCCAGCATTATATGTGTGCTGCAGAGGCAGATACTGTCCCATGTGTCCAAAGTGATAGGTCCAAGTCGTTTGCATCTTCTGAATCTGGCCAATCCATGGAATTGCACCACTTACACACGCCCACAGCATCCTTCAAAAGTTCAACTTCATGACACCCATGAATTTGCAACATTGTTGTGGGTGACCAACTGAATTTACAGCATCAGACTCGTTCAAAATTTGAAAACGCGTCCGTTGCCAGGCCAGGCCATAGCCAATGGGTGCGCACCGATCGGTCCATTGCTGTTCAACGCGTACCTAGGATACAACGCGTACCCGCACACATTGAATGCAATGGGCCGGTTGGGCACACCGATCGGTCCATTGCTGTTCAACGCGTACCCAGGATACAACGCGTACCCGCACACATTGAATGCAATGGGCCGGCCGGGCACACCGATCGGTCCATTGCTGTTCAACGCGTACCTAGGATACAACGCGTACCCGCACACATTGAATGCAATGGGCCGGCCGGGCACACCGATCGGTCCATTGCTGTTCAACGCGTACCCAGGATACAACGCGTACCCGCACATTGAATGCAATGGGCCGGCCGGGCACACCGATCGGTCCATTGCTGTTCAACGCGTACCCAGGATACAACGCGTACCCGCACACATTGAATGCAATGGGCCGGCCGGGCACACCGATCGGTTCATTGCTGCTCAACGCGAACCCAGGATACAACGCGTAACCGCACACATTGAATGCAATGGGCCGGCCGGGCACACCGATCGGTCCATTGCTTTTCAACGCGTACCCAGGATACAACGCGTACCCGCACACATTGAATGCAATGGGCGGGCCGGGCACACCGATCGGTCCATTGCTGTTCAACGCGTACCAGGATACAACGCGTACCAGCACACATTGAATGCAATGGCCAATGTGTGCGCACCAATCGGTCCATTGCTGTCCAACGCGTATTGCGAATACAACGCGTACCAGCACACATTGAATGCAAAGGCCAATGTGTGCGCACCGATCGGTCCATTGCTGTCCAACGCGTATTGCGAATACAACGCGTACCAGCACACATTGAATGCAATGGCCAATGTGTGCGCACCGATCGGTCCATTGCTGTCCAACGCGTATTGCAGAATACAACGTGTACCAGCACACATTGAATGCAATGGCCAATGTGTGCGCACCGATCGGTCCATTGCTGTCCAACGCGTATTGCAGAATACAACGCGTACCAGCACACATTGAATGCAATGGCCAATGTGTGCGCACCGATCGGTCCATTGCTGTCCAACGCGTATTGCGAATACAACGCGTACCAGCACACATTGAATGCAATGGCCAATGTGTGCGCACCGATCGGTCCATTGCTGTCCAACGCGTATTGCGAATACAACGCGTACCAGCACACATTGAATGCAATGGCCAATGTGTGCGCACCGATCGGTCCATTGCTGTCCAACGCGTATTGCGAATACAACGCGTGCCAGCACACATTGAATGCAATGGCCAATGTGTGCGCACCGATCGGTCCATTGCTGTCCAACGCATATTGCGAATACAACGCGTACCAGCACACATTGAATGCAATGGCCAATGTGTGCGCACCGATCGGTCCATTGCTGTCCAACGCGTCCCTGTACAAGTCACTGGCATATGTCACCATGCCTGTCACAGGTGAACATATGCCAGCCACATATACTTCCCAGGGAGTGAGGGGCACACCTACAACACCACAGCCTGTCCAAACTGTATCCTAAGGCATGTAAGGCTGCATTACCTATTCCGTGTATGGGGGTGAACATGTTGTTCTGTGGGTGTCACTTGGGGGCAGCCACCCCCAGGCTGTGCACGTGTTCATGGGGACAGAATCCTTGGTGTTTCGTGTACATGACCACTGTGATGTGCAACTGTTCATATCTGAGCATGTGGCATGGTCACATTTCATGGTGGTGTATGTGTATGTCATGTCACATACCCCCTGAGTCCCATGTGGGACGGTATGTTTAAACCAGGGTGACCCATTGGCACAAACGTGATGGTCCTCCACAGTCTGTGTGCATGTTGTGTTTACAATGTCTCTGATTTCATGTGCACAATGGGAGACAGTCTCCACATCCACGTTGTTTGTGCATGGACTTTGATGTTGTGCGTGTGTGTGTCACAGACGTCCATGTCTGTCCTGCCGAGGCAACAGGGACCACTACCTGTGGGGGTCATGGTTGTTTTGCTGTGGTGTATATATGATACACCATGTCATGCCAGTGTCCATGTGGCAATACAGGGTCCCTGGGAATCTACCTGTCGTTGAGCTGTGATGCCTGGGGCACATCTGTCCTCACATGTCACTGTGGGGTGTGTTTGTAACGTGGCAGCAGGAGATGGGAACTGTGACAAGGCCTCATGATATCCAATGGCACAACCTGGGACTTATTGGTGCCACTTGTTGAACTGTGATGTTAGATGTTGGCCATGTATGTGCCATACATGTCCTTACGGAACTGCACACATCATGTACTTGTGCCTCATAATGATGTATCATGTGATATTGAGTGTGTTCAATGCCACATATGTGGGATGACTGACAATCTTTCTTTCTTCACCTATGCACTGCAGGGCACCAGCTGTCCTTAGACCATTCCCTGACCTGGCAACGATGGTGGAACGTGACAGCATCCGATGGTACCGCTTCACCAGGCAGCTGATTGAGGATTTGGCAGTGCGCTTGGCACCACATTAGCAACCTGCCCGGCCGTACCCTACAGCGCTGACCCCCAAGGTGAAGGTGATGGCAGCCCTACACTTCTTTGCCACCGGTACCTTTCAACACACTGTGGCGACTGCTGGTGGGATGTCACAGACCATGTTCAGCCGTGTGCTCCGCGATGTTTTGGAGGCTATGTTGATATACCTGAACCAGTACATCTATTTCCCTAGACTCCAACAACTCACTGATGTGAAGAGTGACTTCTATGCCCTGGGGAGGATGCCGCATGTCATTGGCTCCATTGATGGGACACATGTGGCTTTGGTACCACCACAGGCCCAAGAGCAGGCATACAGGAACCGTAAACACTACCACTCGGTCAATGCACTGGTGGTCTGTCTTGCAGATATGAGCATCTCACACGTGTGTGCCCGTTTCCCCGGTTCTGCACACGATGCCTACGTGATGAGGAGTAGTCGCATCCCGAGGATGATGTCACAGATGTGGAACCAGCGTGCCTGGCTTGTTGGTGTGTACTGACTTTGTACCATTGTGTGTGTTCTGCAATGTAGTGTTCCACATTCTTTTCCAACTCAGCTAATGTGCAATTGTCTGTATGTAGGTGACTCCGGATACCCCAACATGCCGTGGTTGCTGACGCCCCTCAGGAACCCTGTGACACCAGCCCAGATGCGCTACAATGAGGCACATGGTCGGACGAGGAGAGTGATTGAGCGGACATTTGATCTCCTGAAGAGCCGCTTCCGCTGCCTGGACAAGACAGGAGGGTCCCTCCCATATGCCCCAGCAAAGGTGTGCAAGATTGTCATCGTCTGCTGCATGCTACACAACCTGGCAGTGCGGAAGGAGTTGCCTCTCATCCTGGATGACGATGACCAACATCCGCCACCTGTGGAGGATCCTGGCCTGGACCACGATGCCAGTGATGATGATGGTGATGGTGATGTCCGCACACAGCTCATCACCAACTTCTTCAGCTGAATGTGAGTATCCAGAGATGTCATGTCAATGATGTGAGTTTGCATGATATGTGTTGGTGGTGCTCTGGTGCTGTTTGAGTGTGTCCATGGGCTACATGACTGTATGCGTGTAGCGATGTGTCCTTACAGGTAGTCTGTACTCCCCAACAGTGTTGACATGCTAACTTGGTTCTGGGTGGGTATCTTGTGACATGTATTGGGCATGTGTATTGCAGTTCTGTCCTGTTCTTCAGTGCTTTTGACTGTGTGTCATTTCTGTCCTTCACAGGGTACTTTCAGAGTCGTTTGGTCAACTGTGACCCCCGACACCGTGATTTGACTTCCAGGGTGGTAGCTGTCGTGTCCCTACAGGTGATGTGCGCCACACCCATGGACTTTCTTCCTTCTACACTTGTTGACTGTGTGCCCGCTGCCAGGTGGGATTACCTTGCATCTGTAGTGGTTACAACATGTTGCAAATGTGTAATAAACCTGTGCTTCACTTTGTGATGTGCGTTGTCTGTGGTCACACATTTGACTGACATTTGCTTACTGCACCAGTGGGCTAGTTGACTAAGACTGTGAATAGGTGTTGTGTCTGTGCATTGCACCGTATTTCCTGGCAACATCAGTGTAGGCAATGAGTCAGATGGCCTAGGTGTGTATTTGTTGTGTAGCCCTGGTGGTGCGTCTCCCTCATATGTGTCACGTTGCCATGACTCACATGCCTGTGTTGTACTTGCTGTAGCAGTTAGCATGCACAGTATAATTTTGCTGGTCATCATCTCCATGACAGAAACCACGCTGGAATCACGACAGAGGCAGGTATGGTGTTTTAGTGTGTTTATTGTCATACATGTGTGTGAATAGTGCACAGGATGGTGAGTGCTGTACATTTTGCTTGCAATCCAAAGTTCCTAGATGAATTGGAAGTCCTGGTAGCAGAAATGTCCTGTATCAAGTCCACAGTCATCTGAGACATTGGTCCAACTTGTACTCCCCATGTCATGTGGGGGAGTTGTGTTGCAGTCAACAGGGTGAACAGTTTGCGCACAAGGTGATTATCCAGAACAGGTTTTGGCTTCCTGGGGGTTGCACATGGCCATCGGCCTCTCAGTTGCCCCTCCTCGGACGACCCCTCTTCTTTGGGGGGGACCCTCAAGTACAGGCTGCTGCGGTGCAGGGAACTCTCCGCCAGAGTCATCCTCCCTCCCTGTGGCAGTTGCAGTTGTTTCAGCACCAGATGTTGTGGGCACACAGGGAGGTGTTGACTGGTTGCTGCTCATCTGGCGGAGGCATTGTAATATGTCCCTATGCACCGCCGTCATCTCTTGCAGTGTGTCCCACTTGGACTCCACGCGGGACATGTGTGAGTCCAAGCGGGCATGATGGGCAGCCTGCTGCTGTTTAATGTCCCTGAGGAGCCCCACTACCTGGCTGAGCTCTCCGGTGCTGGACTGGTACGCATCGGCTATGCGTGCCAGTTGTGGGTCATCATGCAGTCCAGACCCCTCTGCGAGCAGCAACCTATGTCTCCCACCCCTCCCACCACCCCTGGTGACACGTGTAGTACCTGAGGTGGCACGCACAGGTGACCCTGGGCCCCCTTGGGGGTTGTTGGTGGTGTTGGTGTCCATGGCCCCATGTTGGTCCAGGGTCCCTGTGCTGGTGGTGGTGCTCCTTGGTCTGTCCATGTCGGCAGGGGTGGTATGTGTGTTGACAGTCGTTGGAGGGGTGGGTGCAGGGGATGCAGCTGGTGGTCCTGCTGGTGCTGCATGATGACTTGCTCCGGAGGTGCCAGGTAGGTCTTCTTCATCCGAGGAGGGCAGAGGCTGTTCCACACCAGTGAGCTCCGTATCCTCTTGAGCCTGGGACGGGGACTCCTCAGCGTCTGCTGCTGTGTCCCCATCATCACCTGTTTTTGGGAGACACACACAATGTATGTTATGTTTCTGCAGGCATCAATGGTTGACACACCTGACAGTTGTGACTGTGCCTCTGGATGTGGGCCTGTACATTGCATTGTCCTAAGTTGTCACAGTCAGGGGTTGATATTGGTGTAGCACATTGTCCTGCATTATTTGGGCATTTCTATGTGAATGTTGGGGTGTGTACATGGTCTGCATTGGTTGTATTTCGTTGACATCCGGCCCTCCTTCCCACCCAGCCAGATATTCCACCATGGAACGTGCTTCCATTGCAGGGAGTGCAAGTTGTCTTTCAGGATGTCAGTCAGTGGTGTCCTGCTGTTGGTTAGTGCACAGTTGCCAGCATGGCCTTGTGCTCCCCACAACAGAGCACCAGTGTCAGACATCTTTGATGGGGCTTTCCACTCTCTGTGGGGTGTGCATGCTTGAGTGTGAGCTTGCTGGGCCATGTGGGTGGGGGATGTTGAGCTGTGACTACCACTCCCATCATGCTATTGCCTCCACCCCCTTCTCAGCATGCCCATGCTTCCTTCCCTTTGACTCTGCTTCCCTGTGGGGTTGTGTGCCTGTGCTGACAAGATGGCTGACAGTGTTATCCTGGGGTTAGTTTTGCTACAAGTCCCATGTGTGTCCCTGTGCTTCACTCAGCATGACCCAGGGTTGTGGTTCTTTGTGGGATATTTGATTGGAGTGTGAGGCAATGCATTCTCCCAGGTGAGTTTTGTGGAGTTTGTGTTAGGGGTGTGTGTGAGAAACGCTGCTGGTAACTATGGTCAGGGCTGTGAGTCCTCCTTCCCACCCAGCCAGATATCCCACCATGGAACGTGCTTCCATTGCAGGGAGTGCAAGTTGTCTTTCAGGATGTCAGTCAGTGGTGTCCTGCTGTTGGTTGGTGCACAGTTGCCAGCAGGGCCTTGTGCTCCCCACAGCAGTAGCCAGTGTCAGCCATCTTGTCAGTTGTTTTCCACTCCCTGTGATGTGCGCATGGTTCAGGGTGGTGTTGATGGGACAGTTGTGGGGGTGACCAATATCTGTGACTACCACTCCCATCATGCTATTGCCTCCACCCCACTTCCCAGCATGCCCATACTTACTTGCTTTTGGGTGGACTTCACTGTGTGTGAGTGTGAGAGCAATGGCAAGATGGCTGACAGTGGTGTCCTGCTGTTGGTTGGTGGCCAGTTCCCAGCATGGCCTTGTGCTCCCCACAACAGAGCACCAGTGTCAGAAATCTTTGATGGGGCTTTCCACTCTCTGTGGGGTGTGCATGCTTGAGTGTGAGCTTGCTGGGCCATGTGGGTGGGGGATGTTGAGCTGTGACTACCACTCCCATCATGCTATTGCCTCCACCCCACTTCCCAGCATGCCCATACTTACTTGCTTTTGGGTGGACTTCACTGTGTGTGAGTGTGAGAGCAATGGCAAGATGGCTGACAGTGGTGTCCTGCTGTTGGTTGGTGGCCAGTTCCCAGCATGGCCTTGTGCTCCCCACAACAGAGCACCAGTGTCAGACATCTTTGATGGGGCTTTCCACTCTCTGTGGGGTGTGCATGCTTGAGTGTGAGCTTGCTGGGCCATGTGGGTGGGGGATGTTGAGCTGTGACTACCACTCCCATCATGCTATTGCCTCCACCCCACTTCCCAGCATGCCCATACTTACTTGCTTTTGGGTGGACTTCACTGTGTGTGAGTGTGAGAGCAATGGCAAGATGGCTGACAGTGGTGTCCTGCTGTTGGTTGGTGGCCAGTTCCCAGCATGGCCTTGTGCTCCCCACAACAGAGCACCAGTGTCAGACATCTTTGATGGGGCTTTCCACTCTCTGTGGGGTGTGCATGCTTGAGTGTGAGCTTGCTGGGCCATGTGGGTGGGGGATGTTGAGCTGTGACTACCACTCCCATCATGCTATTGCCTCCACCCCCTTCCCAGCATGCCCATGCTTCCTTCCCTTTGACTCTGCTTCCTTGTGGGGTTGTGTGCCTGTGCTGACAAGATGGCTGACAGTGTTATCCTGGGGTTAGTTTTGCTACAAGTCCCATGTGTGTCCCTGTGCTTCACTCAGCATGACCCAGGGTTGTGGTTCTTTGTGGGATATTTGATTGGAGTGTGAGGCAATGCATTCTCCCAGGTGAGTTATGTGGAGTTTGTGTTAGGGGTGTGTGTGAGAAACGCTGCTGGTAACTATGGTCAGGGCTGTGAATCCTCCTTCCCACCCAGTCAGATATCCCACCATGGAACGTGCTTCCATTGCAGGGAGTGCAAGTTGTCTTTCAGGATGTCAGTCAGTGTTGTCCTGCTGTTGGTTGGTGCACAGTTGCCAGCAGGGCCTTGTGCTCCCCACAGCAGTAGCCAGTGTCAGCCATCTTGTCAGTTGTTTTCCACTCCCTGTGATGTGAGCATGGTTCATGGTGGTGTTGATGTGCGCATTGTGAGGGTGGGCAATATCTGTGACTACGACTCCCATGATGCTATTGGCTACACTGACTTGCCCAGCATACACAGAATTCCTTTCTTTCAGTGGGCTTCACTGTGTGGTGGTGTTGTAGTGGTGGCTACATGTCTGGATGTGTTTGTTAGTTATATTTGTGCCACTGCCTAGCTGTAGTTGTAGTTGTGTTTGTACATGTGATGACACAGTTACATGTCACTATGAGATGGCATGTGTTGTGTTTATCTGACTGACATACACATTTTGGGATGATTCTGTTCTGGTTGCTGTGTATTTGCTAAGGGTGCATGGTTTGACTCTCCCTTGACAGTGATGTGTGTGTATTGTCGCACAATATTGTGTACATTTGTTGTGTACTCACCAGGCTCTGGGATGTTTTCTAGTCCATATACGCTCACTGGTGGTAGGATGGCCCGCACCTTCTCCTCCCAGGGCCTGAGGTATACTGGCTTGTCAGGAGGGCCACTGCCGGTTTGTTGGCTCAAGAGGTAGTCCTTCTTCAACAGCTCCCTGACCCTCCTGCGCACGTCATACCACCTGTTCTGGATGTCTATCTTTGTGCGCAAACATGGTGATTGTGCGTTCACCCTGTCGACGATCCTCTCCCACATCTTGGTTTTCTGCGACATGGGTGTCTGTTGGACCAGTGTACCAAACAGCTGTGGCTCTACCCTGAGGATCTCATCTACCAGGACTTCCAATTCACTATCTAGGAACTTATGATTCTTCTTTGGGGGCATGGTGATGGGTGGTGATGGTGAGTGATGTGTGTGTTGGTGTGCAGGTGAAGGTGTGTGAGTGTGTGTTTTGCTGGGTGTATGTGAGGTTGCTATTTGTTGAGGTGCTGATGCTGTGTGGCTTGTGTGATGGATGAGCTGTGGGTGTGTGGTTGCTGTCTGTTGAGTGCTGGCAGGTAATTTGAATTTGCAAAGGATCATGGTAGGGATTTGTGTCCTTTATATGGGTGGAGTTGTGGGTGTGTCTTTGTTCCCTGCCCCCCAGTATTTATTGGCTTTGTAATTGCTTGTTTGGCCTTTTTTTGTGTATTTTCCCTTTGTACTTTTTGTGCATGTAGGAGACGTTCTTGTGACCGAGTCGGACCCTGCAGTTGTCTCGTACGAGCTTCTCCGATTCGTTCACGCTGTGTTTGTGCTGTTTTCTATGCTGCGTACGCATCGGTCGCGGTGTTTTGGGTTGCTTCGGCTCGCAGTTTTGTATGCGTGTCGGTCGTACGGCTTGTCCTCCGTGCGACTCGGTCGTGTTTTCCACGCGTTGCATCGTACTTGGCGGTTAGGAGTTCGCGGGTACGTTTCGTTCGGGATTGTTCCGGGTGCGTGTCGGTCGGTTCGATTCGCGTGTTTTTCCGGCCGGATTGCTGTTTTCCGCACGGCTTGGTCGTTCGGCTTGTGTTCCGTACGAGTCGGTCGGATTTTGCACGCTTCTCATCGTACTTTGCGGGTTGGGCTGCACCGGTACGTGTCGGTCGGAATGAATTCCGGCTCCGAGTCGGTCGGTACGTTTTCCGGCCCGAATCGGAATCGACCCCTTGGGGTTTATAAACCGCCATGGCACAAAGCCTGCACGCAGAGATTGCAGCGTCCAGCTTAGCATCATAATAGAACGTAATTGGGATTGTCCGTGTTGTAACAAGGCCAGATCTTGTTCTAATATGTCGATTGCCGAAGACACAATGTTGCCTAAGGAGTAAATCCTGGAGGTCAAAGTTGTTAACCCATTATCCACTACAGCTAATGCCTTCTGTAAGTTAATACGGTCTATTTCTCGTATCCTTTCTGCGGCCGCCTGTTGGTATATTTTCCAGTTTTCATTATAGTAGGCATAAATGCCAGCATATATGAAACGTTTCTGACGTGTTTTCCATGGGCCTGACAAGAAATCCCTAAGGTCCACATCAGGTGTGAGTAAGGTCAAGTGATGTTTTACTTCTGTCAGTGTTGAGGTCTCTAGCCAATCAAGGCACAACTTCCCAACACTATAGGATGTCACTACCCCTGGGTGCTGTCTTTGTACATAGCGTGTATCTGGCCTACTGATACTAAACCCCTCGGCTATACCTAGGAATCTCTGTTGACATGTGTTTGTGTCAATGGGCCAAATCAGCCATTCTGTCCAATTGGGATCTGACCTGTTGTACTGGAGAATGTCATCTAATCTTACCCCATGTGTAGTTGAATTCTGCCCCCCACCCATCTGTGATGGTGTTGGAAATCCCGGTGTGTTCATTTCCTTGTTCTTAGCTAGTCCAAGACAGGATGTCTGTTGCACAGTGTCATTTAGAAATATTATCTGCTGTGGAATGAGGCATGCTCTAAAAAGCGCTTCTGTTCCCTGGACTTGCCAGTCCCTAGAACACCATATTGATTTTGAATCCATAGTGTCCTTCCATAGGTCGAAACCCTGTGTAGACAACTGGGCCATAAAGGAAGCAGAGTAAATCTGTTTGGTGTTAGTCAACATAATTTTCTGTGCTGATGTTGTTGCCACTTTGTAATAAAATGACTTCGGGTCAGATGTATTAAACCTTGAAAAGTATGTGAATTTCTGTGCAAAAGTTTGCGAACTACCTTTTGAAGGTGTTGGGCAGTGTTCCCACTGGTGGTATTCAAATACATTTCTAGATGTTATAGATTTGTACAAGAAATGATGACCATAATGTTGGTAACAGTACAATGTATCATAGTCTGAAGTACCTTCTAACATTTCATTGTTCGGAAATAACTGCAGTTTTTTCTAAATCAGACATTAAATTATTCACAGTTTCAGTGTCCCAATCATCAGAAAATGTACTGGAGGTAATGATATCACTTAAAGAAATTTTAAATACATGTTTAAGCTTACTGGGCCTGATTCACAGAACTAACTTACGTCAAAAACGTAAACGTAAACGTAAACGTAAAGTTAGTACTTTTTAGGTATTCACAGAATACACTTACTCATTTTGGTATTCACAGAATAGTACTAACTTTACGTTTACGTTTACGTTTACGTTTACGTTTTTGACGTAAGTTAGTTCTGTGAATCAGGCCCAGTGGGCCTGATTCACAGAACTAACTTACGTCAAAAACGTAAATGTAAACGTAAAGTTAGTACTATTCTGTGAATACCAAAATGAGTAAGTTCATTCTGTGAATACCAAAATGAGTAAGTGTATTCTGTGAATACCTAAAAAGTACTAACTTTATGTTTACGTTTACGTTTACGTTTACGTTTTTGACGTAAGTTAGTTCTGTGAATCAGGCCCTAAAAGTTCAGTCGGACCGAATATATCATAATCAATCTTGTCCCATACTATACCGTCCGGTATAGGAACTGCTGTAATGTTCACTGAAGACCAGTCTCTCGGTTCACGATGTGAAGACTGGTGTGGTTTTAAAATCAAATTGACTCTTTGGGCTGTAGAGCTCTGCTGGAGATATCGTCCTTTAATAAGCATACTAAAAGTTATAATTAAACCTAGCCAGAAAAGAAAAAATAGAATCCCAGTGATATACCATAGTTCTATCCAAGGTGACACCAGGTAAGTCTTTCTAAAAAAGTTCAAAAAGTCAATGAGTTTCTGTTTGAGTGATTTTTTGGCTGGCGTCGTTTCCGGCTCACTTGGATCCAGTGAAAACGTATCAAAGTTCATGAAATAGCCAGAAGCAGTTCGATCAATTGTTGGAATTGCATCGGGATTTGTTGACGTAGATGTCTGTAGTCGGTCTGATTGCAACTTGGTTGTTAAGTTGATTTTCTTCTTGAAGTTGAACTTCTAGTTGAAGTGGAACGAGTTCCATAGCATTGTTGCTTAGTCCTTCATTCCGTACAGGCGGCTCTTCAAACGTGATGAGTCTTTCTGTTTGGACTTCTTGGATGGTAGCGAGAGGAGGGTGCCTGCTGCTGTGGAGTCCACGCGGCCTACTGTTTAGTATCGGCCACATAGTGTGGTTTGATTAAGTCGATTGAGACAAATCTTTTCTCCTTTTTCCCGGCAAGAGGTGGCAGTAGTACAGTTCTTGTGCCTTGGATTGCAAGGACCGGTACAGCTGTTCTGTCAGATGGTCCGAATTCTTTCTTGTCTGCAATCTTCTCTCTGACCAGATCCCCGACTTTTGGGATCCAGACAGGTCTTGTCGTTACTGCCTTGACTTCCTCAGTGGCGGTCTGTTTTAAGCGGACGTTGCTTTGTTGTGCCCTGGATTCATTTAGATCCTGTAAAACAGCCAAATCATCATGGATATCAAATGGTTTTTCATCCGCCACTGTGCCTTCACAATCAAGATCAGGTACCCACATTCTTGTCCCAAATAGGACCTCATAAGGAGTGACACCCCCTAGAGAGCTTCTTGGCTGATTGTTTATTGCTCGTTGGACCCCATAAAGGTGATCGACCCATCTACCGCCATTGCCTAATACCCTAGCTGTTAAAGATTGCTTTAAGTCCCGGTTTTTCCTCTCCACAACAGAATTTCCCTCAGGATGGAACGGAGAGGAGTACCGCAATGCTACACCCATTCCTTCCATGGCCTCTTTGTAAGCCCGAGAGCTAAACGCGGGGCCACGGTCAGAATGTAACGTGCCAACTGCGTATGTGCCGATAAAGACTCGCAAATCTTTTATAACAGTTCGAGCATCAGCACAGCGCTGAGGCCAAACCCATAAGAATCTAGAGCAGGAATCCACTGCACACATGATATATTTCTTGGCCCCGTCCGATTATAGGGGTCCGCAGTGGTCCAAATAAACACATGCGAAAGGTTTGTCTGATTTTAGTAATGGTGTCTGCGCTGGGCGAGTTACGGTGGAGCCCTTCATCTGCTGGCAGATGTTGCACTTTAAGACATAGTCTTTGGTCTGCTTTGTTAACCCTGGCCACCAGTAGCGCTGTTTCAATAAAGAAATAGTCGCTGTAACGCCTGTATGCGCAGAACCCAAACCCTTGTGTGCTGCTAGAATTAAGCCTTGCCTACGATCCATATTTGGTATTACTCTATCCCCCACTCCAGGAATCTGAGCATATGGAATGTTTTGTGCATCTAACTTGTAGGAGTACTTGAGTGGAAATGTTTTAGGTACTGCCCTTTGAGTGAAGCATTTACAGCGGTGCTGCCTTTGAGTGAAGCATTTACAGCTACCATAATCTCGCCGTCTATTCTCATTTTTGAACGAATGATTGCAGCTAAAGACGCTGTACGTACAGCCCCCTTTGCGGCTTCATCAGCCAATGAATTCCCTTCAACGTGAACGCCATCACGCTGATGACTCAGTGTATGTATCACGTGAGCCCTTCGTAGTTCGTTTCTCAACTCCACTACCTGTTCCCATAGCATTTTATGCTTAATTGTGCCACCTTTTGCGTCTTTAAACCCGTTTTGTTCCCAATGATGTAAATATTCATTGTACGACTGTACACAGTAAAAGGAATCACACACAATTAGTGTGGGGAATTCGTGTTCCGTATTTACAAGTGCCAGTATCAGTGCTTTTAATTCTGCTAACTGAGCCGTGCAGTCTCCTAGAGATTTTGTTTTAGTGCAACTTGGATGGAACATTCCATCGCGCATGCGACCTTTAACGATTGCACACGCCGCGCTGTAAGCTTGCTTACTCCCTATGGCTGGTTGAGCAGATCCGTCAGTGTAAATAATGTATTCATACTGATCTAGAGGCAAAATCTCATTTGGTAGAGGATATTCTTGTTCGTATAGCAGAAATGCTTGTGTTTTTAAACTTGGATCAAATCTGTATTCAACATCCGTTGCAGTAGGAGAATTAGCCCATTGTATCCATCTCGGATGTAAGGCTTTCGCATTTGGAATGCTAGCCTTTGTAACAGCCTCTAAGGCTGGTACTGGGGTCACAACTATTATGCGTTTTCCCTGAGCCAGAGCTCTTTCTCTTGCTACTGCGGTCTGCACTGCTGTCAGGATTTTTTCCGTTGAAGTAAAACGCATCTCTGCGTTTGTGTACAGGTGTGATTTGTATGGGATTGGTACTGTTTCGCCTTCATTGAAAGTTAAATAAGTATACCCGCATTGACACACTATTACTCGGATCACTAGGTTGCGTACGTTTACGCGTGTCTGTAAATGTTTTGAAGCTATCATGTCTTCCTGTAGGGAACGCAGGATATTTGTATGTTCCTGTGTCCATTGCCTGACTGAAAAATCAGGTTTTATTTAGTCGTGGAAAGGTTTTACTCTTTCTGCGTAATCCAAAATGTATGTTCGACCAAAAATTAAGAATCCCAGAATTGATTGTAAATTCTTTAATGATTTTGGAGGTTGGAGCAGTGCACATTTTTCTAAAAAGTTAGCTGCTAGGCTTTTTCCTTCACTTGACAGCTCATATCCTAAGAATAGGACATTGAGATGGGCAATTTTTGATTTTTTTAAATTAAATTTAAAGCCCTCAGAGGCAAATCCCATAATAATGGTGCTCACCCTGGTCAAGTGCCTCGGTAAGTCATTGTCCGTCAGATAAATATCATATACATAGGATAATGCTTCTTCATCCAAATTTTGGAGTAACTCTGTTACCCTTGCTGAAAACAACCCCGGGCTATTCTTATACCGTTGGGGCAAACGGCAAAATTGCCGTTGGGGCCCAAGTGCTGAGAAAGCGGTCAGATACCTGCTTTCAGGCGCTATATTTTGGCAGAAAAATCCATTTGAGATATCAAGTGTTGTTTTGTATTTTTGTCGCAAAATGTTATTCATTAATGTGGCACTGTGTGCATTTTGTACTGCAAATGTCTTTGTGCAGGTGTTTAAATGTCTGTAATCTAAAACTAAATGATATGTGTTGTCAGGTTTTGATACGGGAAACAAAGGATTGTTCATAGGTGAAGTGCAATTTTCTATCACCCCCTGGTATTCTAGTTGATCTAGGATCTCCCTGACTTGTTTTTTAGCTTCCTGCTTTATAGGGTATTGCCTTTGAGCATTTGGTGAAACCTTTAACGGGATCACGTGGTGGGTTGAATCCTCATCCCAACTAGCATGATTTTTGTACAATGCTGGAGCTAGGGCAACCGCCCACTCCTGCGCATATGCATGTTTTAGGTGAATGGGAACGAGGTCGGAAAATGCTGGAAAAATTACCCTTTCTCCCTTTGGGCACTCCATGACGAATGCTGGTGGCCAGTCTTGCTCTGCTAATAGGATGTCATATCCAGATGACAGATTTTTCCAAAATAGACCTTTAACTTGCTGGGCTTGTCCCTTCCATCCGGAGAGTTATCTCATGGTACTTATGTGGGACACTTACCCGAGTATCAGGTTTTTCCACCGTGATATACTCACTCAACTCCGCTGTCACCAGAAATTCCTTCAGGTTCTGGCGAGCTATTGTTACTTCTGCCGCGCTGTCTAGCATCGTCAGAGCCCATTCCCCGTTCAGAAGCTGTGTCCTCAGAATTCTGGGCATGTCTGATCTTGAGACCTGCTACCTTCTTCTTTTTGAACTGAGGTTTTGTTTTTTTGTTTATCTTCTTTTTTAGGTGCGTAGTCCGCAGTGCGTTGCGTGTCTCTGGACTTTGTATGCTCCTCTTGTCTGTGTTCTGACCCTCCTTCCCTCTCGGAGTTTTTTGATGAACCCTGAAAGGAACGAGAGGAACGTGTATCAGTATCCTGATACCTGTCAGGTTTCCTAATATTATCCCTTTTCCTGAGGTTATACCTCCTTTCAGAGGGCTCCTGTTGAGGAGACCTGCCTCTGGATTGAGATCTGTTGTCTTTAGACTTTTGTTGTTTTTTATTTTCCCACTTCTTTTTAGAAGAAGTAGGTGTCTGCTTTGTAGTGTCCTTTTCAGGACTGCCCACCAGTTGTGGTTTTAATGCTTTCCCACCTAGACTGTCTCTGCCTAGTTCTGCATATGCAGTTTCAATTATTTTGGGTAGTTCGTGTTGTTGATCCACTGGACTGAACTCCCTTAGGCGTTGGCGGATCGCCACTGAAACTCCTTCCCCCTTAATGTTAGCTAGTATTATGGCTGATACCTGTTCGTAATTACCTAGTAACTTCATCCCTAAGTTAAGGACAGGCTCTGCTCCGTACTCATTTTGTATCTGTCTCAATACATCAGGTACTACTGCTAATGACGGGATACCATGTGTTCTGGTATATATTGCAGCAAAGACTGAACCCCAAGAGGTGCAGTCCTCTACTTGTGGTGTGATCCCCATGGGCAAGCAGATTGTTAGAATTCAGTGTTTATCATATGTGGTAGTATTCGGGAACACTGCCTCAAGCTGAGTTATTTTCTGAGCTATCCAGAGTGGTATTTGTTCGCGTTTTGCGGGCATTTTGCCCATTACCGCGTGTAATGTTTGAGAAGTGATTTTATTTCCTGTACCTGGTGCAGGCTGGATTGATAAAGTCCTCATGACGAATTGTGTCAGGTTTCTGTAGATTTTAATTAAATCTCTGTGTTGTATGAGTAATTCTGGCTGTGGCATTGTTCCAATGTCAGGGTGTGGTGTGTAAGCCGCTAGTATTGGCCATGTGGCTCCGTCTCCTCCGAGCGGGCCTAATCTTACTCTGTTTCTTATGTGGGGTAGGGCGCCATTAAACCAGTAATGATGTTCCTGGTAAGTGAGTGGAATCTCTATGTCCTCAAACGGACCATATTCCCTTGGTGCATTTCCTGCTATGTAGTAGTGAAATGTCTTTGTTATGGCATTTGCTGCTGGGAATATAACCCATGAATAGAACACCTCTGTTTTGTTTGATTCGTGTGCCTCAATCACAAAAACTACCATGCCACCCCTAGCTTGTAATAGTCTTAGGGTGACTGTCATTCTGAATTTTGGGGCAATCTGTATTGCATTTACAGGATCTTCTCCTTCTTCTGAAAAATTCAGGTCAACTCTCTCCTCCCCTGCCTCGGAATCAGGCATGTTTAGAGGAGGAGGTGTTCAAAGGGAACTAAGATGAGGTGTTAAGCACAATTTAGGAACTAGATGTCCTTCAAGCTTGATTAACCAACAGCCGATAAATAGGATATCTTGCCTACTCAGCTGTGGCGGAGTTTGTGCCCACCCACTCCAGACGTCTCTGGGGGTTTGTGAGTAGGTTCTCTGAGCATAGCACGACTGAACTACTCAGATTCTACTGTTAAATAAGTACCCAACCAACAATGGGCGGCGCCATGTCATGTAGTTCCTATAGTACCCCCGCAGGACCTGCGCGTTTGGATAACATAAACTGTGGGCTTGGTGGCAGACTGACTCTGTGCACCCCCACCGCGTATGTTAGCCGGATTTGCATTAGCTGGCTCACAGTGCCACTAGAATCTCCTCTTATCGGGGAGAGATTAGTTTCTGGCCACCTTAGATCATAACAACCCTGATCCCTCAGAATCGCGGAAACAATGTACAACTTTTCGCTCAGTCACTCGTGCTTACTTATTCGGTTTGTCTCAGAGAGCTACACGGAATAAACAGTCTGGGCGTTTCAATAAGTATTTATTGAACAGTTGTTATTCTAGTGTAAAATATATGTGCTGCAGTAACCAGCAGACAATAGCAGAGATATATTATCAGCAGTACGATAAAAGCAAAGGGATAGAACAGTTCTACCATATTGCAATAATCATGAATACATACATGAATATAAAAAGCATTATGAAAGTGCTCGTACTCTACGATGCCTAACTAGATGTACCTGAGTGTACCTAGCATATGTGTAGGTCTAAAAGCCTAAGAGCCAAGAATCCTTCTAGGATTTAGTCGAACCCCCATACCTGAATAGAGAGAGTGTGGGACCCCGTCCTGGTCTCGAGTTGGACACCCCGCAAGGGCTGTATTAGACCGCTGTCAGCTGGAGCGACTGCATGCAGGAGCCTCAGCGTCTCTGGTCAGTGTGTCAGCATGGAAGTCTCGGTTCCCTCTATCTTACCGTGGCAAGATGTGGTGTATTTATACCCTAAAGTATCTCATCCCACAGTATGGTTTGTATTGGTCTTTGTTAGACATGAGGAAGACGTCAGGGGTGAACTTTGTACATACATATTATGCGGGAGATGTAGCTGGTGAATGCTCATGCATAATTTATGAGTACATTGTAGGCCTGTGTTTGGGAAAAACCCTGCAGTGTTCTAACCACAGACTAGATAACGTTCAACCTCAGAGCTCGTTGTGTACTGTAGGGAACTAATGTAGGTGAAAGATCATGCCTATATTAGGGCATAGGAGATCATGACCATAATAGGGCATAGACGATTATGACCAAAATAGGGCATATACGAGTATGACCATGATAGGGCATATGCGAATATGACCATATACGGCATATATGAACGCGTCTATATAGGGCCTCTATATGAAACATAACAGTAGTTGTTGCCTAGCCGTAATGCCATGTAAACAATGCAGTGTAATAAGTTTATTAGGCCTTGGACTCTTATAATCAAATCACATAAAACTTTGGTAAACAATAAACACACCATTAAAGCTGGCGCAATTTGTCATTGCACAAACCTACAATCAAACAGCACAGTTTACACTTCATATTCTGAAATAGCTCTTAAGGCTTTCTTAGCAGCTAAAACTACTAAAGGAGTTTCCAATGGCAACAATGCAAACGCTTCACCAGTATTCCATATACCACTCTCTAATTGTAGGCGTAAATATAACTTCCTTTTAGCATCAAGAAAGGACATGTTAACAGTATAAAGCTCAAAGTGTCTGTGAGCCCTCCCATGCAGCATGTCACATATGGGTCTTATGGTTGTCTCCAAGAATTATGGAATTCTCAATTTTTCTTTGTCGAGATTTCACTATACTGATTAATGAAATTGTTTCTCTAACTCAAGTGAGAAAACTCAATTTGCCCACACCTTTTACTCGCTAGGTAGAAGTTTGACAGTGCATTTCACAATTAAAAAGAAATTAAAAAACAAATTGTTGTCCTTAGTTCAATCCTCCCATACTTTTGAGTTGAAATCACACAAAACCGAAAAAAATTGAATTTCGATTGAAAGTTTCAGTTTATGGGAAAAATCATTTTTAAATTTATTGAATTCATAATTGACGAGACTTTAGAGGATGGTTTTAATCTTGCTGAAAAGAGTGAAGAGGGTCAATTATATGATGATGATCAATGAAATAACTGTCTCTAGAGGCATGTTGCAAATTGGGATTAAAATGTGAGACTCATGTACTGTCACACAATTTTAATAGTGGGTAAATGCTTTACTTTCTAACGCCTTTTAGCTGTTTTTTTATTTCACTCTATCTGTTGTAATGATATTTTATTGGCTGTATCATCGCACCCACCTTCTATCATGAGTGATTACCTTTATTTGCATGGCAACTCAAATCAGAATACTAATATTGCATAACACACTTTCCTCCGTAGCACTCCCATGGAGTATTACGTTTACCTAGTTACAATACAATGCACCGTGGCAACCCGCTATTTTCTGTCAAGTGGTGCTTTTTGTCTTTTGTGTTTCTTGGTCTTAATGTGATAAACAGAGAGAAGGTATTCTATGTTTATGGTATTTGCCTTCTTCACCGTATTCATTTTCCATACAGAAAGGGAAATAAGCCCCCAGCATGACTATGCAGGCCAGTCAGTGTAGGAGAAGTGGCTGTCTCTATTTTTTCTTTGTCACTCTGGGGCATATTAGCAAGACTGGCGATAAAATTATCGCCGTTTTAGCGGCAGGAAACTGTCGCTAAAACGGCAATAATTGGCTTGCTAATATGCGTTATAGAATTCCAATAGAAGCCCAGGTTAGATGTGCAGGACATCTAACCTGGGCTTCTATTGAATTCTATAACGCATATTAGCAAGCCCATTATCGCCGCTTTAGCGGCAGTTTCCTGCCGCTAAAACGGCGATAATTTTATCGCCAGTCTTGCTAATATGCCCCTCTGTTTTTAGATATTTGGGGGCACTGAAATTATGTGATTCAGTGGACAAACGTTCAGTTTAATTATGGATTTACTGCATTTATCAAATAATTCACCATATGCTGTACGGTTTTAGATGTGAACCAAAAAATGTATCTAGCGCAAACAGGTCAACAGTAACTAAAAGGTTGCCATGAGTGGTGCTGTAGAGGGGTGCTGTAGAGTGGTAGACCATTTTGCAAAGGATAACTGGTTACCTTTTAGTTGCTGGCAGACTGCCACTGATGAGTTGACACTTTTGCCCAGACAGTACTCAGTTGAGTTAAAATGACAAATAAGGAAATAATAACACCATAAAATGCGCTGCTTCATGTTGCAAAATGTATATTTTTTGCGTTCATAGTATAGTCATGTATGGAATTCATATCTCTCTGCATAACCCAAGAGAATCTGAAAGTTACCAGCAATAGCGATAATTATCCCTACCCTTCCTTGATCTTATTATCAAACACGATGAAGTAAAACTGATTATCACCTTATACAGAAAGGAAATACTTTGCTCAAATACCACACGAACCCTGAGAGAAGGCTACCCTTTGGCCAGTTTAACAGGCCTCAACTCAGTTACACACGTTGTTCAGTTTTACGCAATGTCTTCTTGGTTATATACAGGGTAACAAAAATGCTAATAACACTTTTTTAATTTTAACTTTTCAGCATGCCTCACAGCAGCCATGCTGCTCTTCAACATATCTTAAAGACATTGCCAAAGCCAATCGCTCTGGCCAAACACTTACAAGGTCCCAAAGGCGAGATCTATTGGCTATGCCAATGCTTGTTTAAATTTCCCGGCACTACCCATCGTTCCAGTGCAAGCCTGTTGCCAAATAAGTTTCATTCTGAAAATATGCCCCAACATCGCTTACCCAATTGTTTCCAAATGCTACTATGTCTGGAAGTGATATGTCATCTACTGTGTTCGCATTGTTGGGAGCCTAGTGTGATGCCAGTTATTTTTCATGTGCGGTAGATGAGATGACAGTGTGGCTTCTTTACCTAGTGCTTGTTTCATTCCTGGTTTCACATTTCATCCTCTGCATATGACAAATTTGCACATTTGCCTTCTCTATATGTAGATGAATGGGGACTGCACTGCTGTTACAGGAATTTTGTTGACACCAGTAATTTATTCTTGTGGGTTATGAATGTCATCTAAATTATAAAATGCAAATACTTACATGTGCACTGTGAGCACTATGTTTTGCCATTGACATAGCAGAATGCAGGGGAGCTAAAGAGATTGTATTAACATCTGGAGGGAGGTTGGAACCATCCACCTTGTCATACTGTAATATGTTGACTAAACACCTATGTCGTATAATTACAAGCTGGGGGAACACATCTTGATAGTGTGTTTGGAAAAAGAGAAAGTGCAACAGAGGTACGTTTTACTCTGCGAACGGCAAGATTCATACGAATGAGAATACATTGTCATTGGTGTAAAGAAATGTCTCTTTAGTATTAGACATAATTCTGCTGGTACTGCTTTCAGACGAGGCAGACACATACGTAATATCACTGACCCGAGGCATAAATCCAGCACACATCCCTTCCACCAGGTTCGCATGTGGTTCTACAGAATCTTCCAGGCGATGACTAAAGGCTCGCGATCACACATTCTACACGTCATCACCACACAATCACACTTCTGCTGCACTTTTTGCTTCATGGACCAGATGCCTGCAGCGGGCTGCTTCTGTGGAGGACACGGCTGCTTTATTTAGTACTGTGCTTATTTCATCTTTTGCAAAGAAGCACTTCCTCACTTCCCTGTGAGCGCTGCAGAAAGCGCCTTCAGATCAGCTGCATCCCCCATTTTACATGGCCTGGCCGGCGCCCGCAGCACTGATAACACGAGCACATGAGGAGTGATGACAAAGGACTGAAGAGGGAAGAGTGCTGCCAGAGACGCCTGCACAGACAGCTCCCCTCAAACGGAATACTGATGGGGCACTGCGTCAGCTAGTCCTGCTGCCAGCTGACTCTACATGAACACAAGGTATTGCCTTGTGTCTGTGCGGACCAGGTGGCATGTGAAAATCTGAAGGGAGTGATGGTGCACAGCGTGTCATGGATGTGTGGAGCCAGCCTCTCCAGGGACGAGAGGGAGCCTGCAGCAAGTCATAACACTTGAGCAGACTTTCAGTATTTTATTTTGCACAACTATTCACCAAGCTACAACTTACAACAAAAAACAGGTTATCATTAATCACATAGGCAAAACCTAATGCATTCACCAATGCTTGTTGTTTTTAGGTCTCGCCTACGCAGCGCGCATGCGCTGCTTAGGAGAGACCTTTAGCTATCGGCACAGCTTTGGGGGCAAAAACGTGCATGCGTTGCATTGCTTGCAATGGCAACGCGTGCACGTCTGGCGATTCCCTTGCGGGAGCGCGCGGCGCCATATGGTGGCACCATGTGGTCACAATCATCGCGCCTTGCTGCACGATCCCGCAAAGGAATCGCGCAGGCCCCCTCCCCCTGCTGCCGCGCGAGGCGCGCGCTTGTTTTCTTTATCTTTCCACACCATTGAAAATGCTTGTGTTTTCCAGTTTACAAGTTCCAACTCCCAGGGAGCGACATCAGTAATGCGTAGGGATCCCAGCGCTATTATCCCAAAAAGAGTCCCGAGTTTGACAAAGTTACTGGTCTCCAGACTTCACAGCGCAAACCATGGAGATGAATGCAGGGGGTTTCCAGGTGCGGTGTCTGCGTCCCGCTGGTAACATGCGACCCTTCTGTAGAAAATCAAACCCACCCCTCTCGAATCACGACTTTTAAGGTCCAAGTTCAAATAGTCTAGTTAAAAAAACCGGACTCTGATTGATAGCTGCCTGTGCCCCGAGGCGAAAACCATATTATTTGATTGGTTGGTCTGTTGATTTTTCTAACACGTGATTTTGGTTATTGATCCTAGACAGGATTTAGAATTGGCTGTTTTGATTTTGTCGCTAGCCTGATTAGAGGCAGTGACTGTCGCTAGGCTGCTTCTGAAACATGTGCATTGCTAGCCACAGCAGAGTGATTTGCGTAGATTCAATTTTAGAGCTAATGGAATCAGATGCTACGTTCGCTTCCCTTAACATCTGTTTGGTTCAACAGTCCTCCTCTCGAGAGGGGCTATAAAAACCAATGCATTTCAATTGAGACCCGAGAGACTGTTTTTACTTGTACTGCATGCCTTCCCTCTTTATCTTTTAAACTTTTAATTTGCACAAAAGCTTAAGCGAAGTTGTATTTACTCCGATTTAGGGGTGCTTGGAGCCATGGATGGCAGAAATGTCACTTGAATAATGCAGAACAAAAGAGTAGCTCTAAGCCTGCAAATGTTTACTTGAGGGTTCCTTGGACTGGTTATCCAGTTTTAAAGATCAATTGAACTGGCCTGGCATGAATATTTTAGAAGATCATGGAGTAAACTGGTCTTCTCTCTTTTTTTTAACCCCTTATCTGCTTTCTAATCCCTCCCCTCCTGTTGTCGTGTTAAATTTCTTCCCGCCCCCGTTGTCCATGCTGTCTTTACTTCTGCCCCCCTACCGTTGTCTCCCGCCCCACTCCCATTGTCCGTGCCGTCTTTACTCCCACCCTCCCGTTTACTGCAGAAAGTACAAGAAAAGGGTCCAGGCACCTTGCGCTTACCTTATTTCCTTATAAGTTACCCCTTTTACCTTTAGATCTGGTGCATTGGTAGACTCGATCACGATAAGTTCAAGGGTAATTTTATTTTGCTTGGAGTTTCATTTTAAGGCACAGGCTTACCATTGTGATTTGAGCAAATAACCATACTTTGGATCTCACCAACACACGGGGATGCTTATGAGTGCAGCACGCTCGGCTGTAAAGCAGCTGCTTCTAACACTTCTCACTCACCAAGCACTCTTGCTGCCTGTGCTAAAATTGTGTTTGGCCGATTAAGCAGCAACAAAACACTTAAAAGGTCCCAAAGGCGAGACCTATTGGCTATGCCAATGCTTGTTTAAATTGCACTTTTGAGCAGAAAATGCCTTTTTAGGTCGAGCATCAGTGCATGCGCAGTCTGCAAGACCTGCAGTAATCACTGTACAGAATGTAATTACTGCTGCTACAAGCTATTGGTTAAAAATTATTTTGCGCTTGTTTCGTAGCCCCTTATTGGCCTGTGCTCCCGATAGATCACTTCTGTTCGTAGGGGAAGAGCACTGGCCAACTACAATCTCCTTACACTGGAGGTTTTTATTATCTTTTTGACGACCTATTTATTTATTTATTTTTTTAACGCTTTACTTTGAATGGCTGCCGTGCCACTTTCTTTAGAGGCAGCTCGTCTAAAGAAAGGGGCGCGACCGCTATTAAAGTGAAAGCGCGAATGGGGCACTTTTACATAAAAAACATTTGTTTGACAACAAGCGAAACACATGTTTTTTGTTTTTTTTGTAAAAGCGACCTATTCCCACTTTCACTTTAAAAGGTGCCACGCCCCTTTCTTTAGACGAGACACGTCTAAAGAAACGGAGTTGCCGGCGAAGAAAATGCCAACCCTCACCCTCCTTTACTCCGTCCCCCGCCTCTGCCGCACACACAGCGCTGCCTCTCCCTGCAGCTGCCCAAGATCCGCCTTCAAGGCACTTTCGCCTAGCAGCCGGCCATGGACGAGGAAGGATCCGTCACCGTGAATATCCCCGGGACTCAGGTAAGTAAGTCTTTCCCCTAGTATAATGGCTGTAGATGGGTAAAACTTGTTTGTTTAATTAGCACTTGTGTTTTCAGGTGATCCACATTAATTGCTTCAACGAGGATCACATGAAAACACAACAGCTTGCACCTTGGTTTTTTTGCATTCCCTGCCTCCCTCTTCTGTAATCGCCCCAGCTTCCGCTGCGTCACCTTCTATATATGTTTGATGCCAGCGGCGAGCGAGTCAGGGAAATGGGGTAGCGGTGCATAGGTTTGAGCAGGCATATTCAGGGTTAACACCGAACAAGCAAAATACAGGCCACTTACAAATCACTCGTGAAACCATCACGTTTGAACCTCAACTGGAGTTCACAAGTTGGGAGAAGTCCATCCCTTCATACCCTGTAACTTGCTTCTGCAAGGAGGAAGCAGTTCTGTGACCTGAATGCAGGAAGATGCCCGTGGTATGGCCAACACTCCTGGATCTGAGCAGGGATGAGTGCAAGAGGATTCTGCGCAAGTTGGTTAAGATAAAGGGGCAGATTTACAAGCCCCTTGCGCCACCGGTGCGTCACTTTTTGTGACGTACCGGTGGCGCATTTTACTGCTCCATATTTACAAGGACAGGAAAAGCCACCCTGCGTGACTTTTCCTGTCTTTGTAAATATGGCCCCTTTACACGCAGCACTTTGCGTGAAAGGGGCGTTCCATGGGTGTTGCTGTGGGTGTTCCCACGCAACACCCATGGAAACTGACACATTTTCAGATTTACGAGGAATCGTAAATCTGGAAATGCGTGTGAATGCTATGCCTCCCCAGGGGAGGCGTAGGGAGGCACAACGAGGATAAATGTATACATTTCTCCTCGGTTTTTTTCCCTGTTTCTATGCGTGCTGCATTCTGCGGCACGCATAGAAAGAGGAAATCGCCTCTAATGATTGTTTTTGTTCAGGAAGGGTTCCCTTCCTGCACATAAACAATCATTGAAACAATGCCGTTTTTCAACTTCTATGTTTCATTTTCAGATTGTTTTTGTGCAGGAAGGGAACCCTTCCTGAACAAAAACAATCTCCCCACGACGCAGGCATCCTTGCACCATGATGCAAGGGTGCCTGCGCCGGCGCATGGCAGCATTTGTGCGCCAGCGCCGGAGAGCTACAGAGATGCGACATATTGTTGTAAATATGTCGCATCCCTGTGCTTTGAAAGTGACTCCGTGCGGCGCAGCCAAATGGCTTGCAGCACGCACTGAGTCACTTTCATTGTAAATCTGCCCCAAAGTGTTTTACATTTTTTTACCTGCTTACTGTTGGACATGTTGCAACTCTTTGTACGTTCCTTGTCTCTGCGGTTTGTTGTAACTCGACGGCAGCAATTGTATGTAATCTGAAGTGCCATGTTCCAGAAAAATCTGTTTCAATCCAGTGTCATACACGAGTAGCTCACAATGCGACGTGTGCCTCTTCGCAGGTGTTACAGTGAAAGAGGTTTGATCAGCCTTTGCCTGATGTTTGGAATGGAATGCAAATTATTTTTGGTCATAATAACTCCACGACCTTAGGTAGTTTCGTTTTTTTCTAGTTCTCCGCTAGTTAAGTGAGCAAATACCTGGGGTGCAGGGCTGTGGTTGGGCATCCAACCTCTTATAAAGATGTGTATAAAACCTGGTCTCTGGAACACTCAGACAATACGGAACGTTTGAAAATGGTATGTGTGTGTTTATAAAAATGGGGAAGAAAAGTGCAAAATATTTTGCAAGCAGGTGTTTTTGTATAGTACTAAAGGATATCTGGCTACAAATCAGATTCTCACTGACCTACTCTAAGGTTATTTTAAGCATTGTTCCTTGCCTAAAAGTTTCTGTAGATTTCGAAATGCATGTTAGCTGCCATTGGTTTGCATCAGGTTATGGCTAGCAGCCCTTTTTGTGGTTGCTGGATGAGGTGAGATATCAAATTGAACCTGCTGTAATTGAGTGAGTACAGTACTTGAACCTTGGTGTTACTGATGCATCTTCAAGGCTGGTTAATCGTGTTCTTGTGCCCTTCTATAATTGACCACTTCATGTCAACATCATAGAATCTGCAACATGGTGCTACGATTTGAGGTGCATGTGTTTTGGTTTTTATTTTTTTCATATTTTTTTGCTTTCCGAGTCAAAGGAGACAGAATGATGAAAGATGAGCCTGTTTGGTATAATCTATTCAACCATAAACTTATTGGCGGCTTACACTTGTCATGTACTGCTTATATGGATACATTCTGTTGGAGGATCTTATTGGTGTCCTTCATTTCGGATAAATTGGTAGGGCGCATTGTCTCTGACAATGGCTATTTGCCTTCAAAGTTTTGTGTTACCAAGGACCTTTTTTCGGGCGGGCCGCTAATGGCCAGTCGGGCACAAACCGATTTTTGGGCCACATGTTTTTACATCAAATTCTCAAATTTCGAATTAACCACTGCAAAAATGAAATGATGCAGTGTGAGAAAACTCCTAGTTCTGAGTTTTGTGACTTGCATAGTGTTAAAACATTAATAAAACCATAGGCACTTCCTTGGACGTTTTGGTCGTTGCGTCAGCTCCTGGCCCTAGGTACATTTTCTAATAGGCATTTTCAATGAAATAGGTCTTGCATTGCCATTGTAAATGACAACGCCTTTTATTTATGTGTTTTGCAAAACCTGCAAGCGGTGCATAAACGCACTTTGTACTTATAGTCGCTGCTTATGAGAAGCAAGGCTGGCAGTAAAAGAGGCGTAGTTACTGCCAGCCTTGCTTCTCGTAAGCAATGACTATAAGTACAAAGTGCGTGTTTACGCACCACTTGTAGGTTTTCAAAACACATAAATAAAAGGCATTGTTATTTACAATGCCAATAGCTCAAACTCTCGCGAATGCAAGACCTATTGCATTGCAAATGCTTGTTTTAGTTACTGATCTTTTTACTTACTGATCCAAGTTGCGTCCCCAGCACACCTATTGTGGCATGATGCAGTTCCGTCTATACCATTTAAAACACCCATTCACCACAGTTTTTTGTGCCTAGTGCAACCTATCATCACCTCCACAGTTCTGCTTGCAATGGTTTAGTACCAGATTATAGTTGTTAGAGTATCATCGAACGCAGATAAATGTCCTAAATATGGTCTGCAAAAATATTGCTCCATGGGAAATAATACTAGAAAATTTACACCCAATAGGAAAATATTTTTTTAAACTCTGGGGCATATGTACAAGGAAATGGTGCAGCTCGGTGCTGCGGGAAATTTTGCTGTGCTGCGCTGTGTCATTGCAAAAAGACAGGGATGCAGCATATTTACAGGAATACAGCACACCCCTGTGTTTTCCCTTGCGCTGTCGCTAAAAATAGCAGCCTAGCGCCAACACAGACACCCTTGCGCCATAGTACAAGGGTGCCTGCATTGTAAGGATGATTGTTTATGTGCAGGAAGGTGTCCGTTACAGCACATTGACAATCAACAATGGCGCTTTGCTACTTCTATGTGTGCTGCATTCTGCAGCACACTTAAAAGTAGCAAATCGCCATTATTTAATGATTGTTTTTGTGCAAGAAGGAACACCTTCCTGCACAAAAACAATCATTAATGGCGTTTTGCTCTATGTGTGCTGTAGAATGCAGCACACATAGGAAAAGCAAAAACGTGGAGAAATAAAATTATTTTTCCTTGTTGCGCCAATCTAACTTCTGATTTTGCATTGCATTAGTTTTTGGCACTTCCTCAGATTTACACATCCTTTTAAATCTAGGACAGCGTCAAAAAGCAATGTGTGTTGCAGTGGAATGCCCACAGCAACACCCATTGCACGCCCCTTTCACGCAGATACCTGCGCAAAAAAGTACCATATTTACAAAGCGGCGTTAAGCCATGTAAAGTGGGTAAACGCTGCTTTGTAAATGTGGTGCAGGGCATTGCGCCCATGGAAGTCGAAAAAGTGACGTTCCGGTGGCGCAATCCCCTTCTACATATGCCCCTATATTTAGTGCACAACATTTGTCAGATGACGTTTCTGCATCTGATATTCTGACATCCAGTGACTGCTACCTTTGTCACATCACCGGCCTATACCATGGCACACAAACGTCCTACCACATCACTGGCCCACACATAACAACAAAATGCCAAAACATGCCCACACGCTGACGTTTCTGACTAGCCCACCTGACAATGCCAGTTTGCCCTATGAGCCAGTACTACCCTGCTTCGACCTCTGGTGCTTGCCTTGAGAATATCTCCGTGTAATAGCATTAACACAAAGCAGGAAACACATTCAACTTTTTGTGATTTCTTATACAAATATGTGTTGATTTTAATTTTATTTTGCCTTTAATACTATTTAACAAAGTCTGAATGTTCAGACAGTCACTGATTTATGAACACACATAACATTTTAGTGACCAAACAGTAAACATAAGATGAACAATTAATTTGAAAATGGATTGATGATGAACCACAGAACACAACAATTTGACTTTAATAATTGCTTTCAAAAATTGTAATTGTAACTAATTTTAATATTGTGTCACTGGAGTAATTACCTAATAACATAACATGTGTTTCTAAAGTGCATGTTCACCCAAGTCATGGTTCTCTTGGCGCTGAAATAACAGATTGATTATTGTTACCCAACTTAATGGTACTCATTTTAGCGACCTCAAAAGGATGAAAGCCTGAATGGGCCTCCCAGGTTTTGACCCTTTGACCATGAGGTCAAACACAGGTCCCTGGAGTGGATGCATTTGTCCATTGAGCCAGCAACCTGGCATTTGATGCAGATCTTGCTTTTCATTTCAAAATCAAATCTAAACCTAACTCAAAAATAAATGCAAACCACATGCAGCCCTGAAGCATGTTGAGAATACAGGACTCCTCGAACATGTTACACCACAGACCGGAAGTGAATGATGAGGTCTGGTGTCCGCCCTGAGGTCCACAGTGTCCCCTGCATCACTGCTTGTCAGCTTCTCCCTCTGCCACACTTCCTTCATTGGCACGTCTGAGTTCCCTAATTCTCTTAGCTAGAAGGAGTTTTCCCTTCTCCTCCTGGAAAAAGGGGACAACAACCCGTATTAGTAAAGGAAAGAGTATAGTGTCAATCTAGTGCCTACATTCACATATCAACTTTTTATACAGTTTTTGGTACAAATAGCATTACCCATGCAGTGGTGTCCTGTGACCTACTTCAAAGAAAAAACAGAGCAAATTCAAGGAAATGATGGATGGAGCGCTGAAACTTTTCAGACACTCACCCCAGCCACAAATCTGGGCTGAATCCATCCTCATTCTTTAGCTCACTTCGCCACCCCAGTTAAGACCCAGCCATATGCCAATCAGTCTTCACCCTGTTCCTCATGGGAACAGTCCAGCCCGAACTGCCAAGCCAGGTCTTCCCTGGACCGGAAACAAGCATCTTGGACCCGCTTCGGGGTAACACCCCTCATCAGCCAGGCTAGCTTTAATCCTATGGCAAAGTGAGCAAGGGACCCACGTCTGGGCATACCCTACCAACATAGGGCAAACAAAGCAAACACAAGGAGATGATGGACGGAGCACTGAAACTTTTCAGACACTCACCCCCAGTCACCGATCTGGGTTGAATCTATCATCATTCGTCAGCTCAGTTTACCACCACAGTACAGAGCCAACCATAAGCAAATCAGTCTTTACCCTGTTCCTCATGGGAACAGTCCAGCCTGAACTGCCAAGCCAGGTCTTCCCTGGACCGGAAACAAGCATCCTGGGAGCGGTTTCAGGGAAACACCCCTCACCAGCAAGGCTACCTTGAATCCAGGGGCAAAGTGAGCAAGGGACCCACGTCCGGGCATAGACTGCCAACGTAGGGTGAACAAAGCAAACACAAGGAGATGATGGAAGGAGCGCTGAAACTTTTCAGACACTCACCCCCAGTCACAGATCTTGATTGAATCCATCATCGTTCTTTAGCTCACTTCGCCACCCAGCAATCTGCAAATCAGTCTTGACCCTGTTCCTCATGGGACCAGTCCCGCCCAAACTGCCAAGCCAGGTCTTCCCTGGACCAGAAACAAGCTCCTTTTGTTTGCTTTGTTTGCCCTAAGTTGGCAGGACATGCCCAGACGTGGGTCCCTTGCTCACTTTGCCACTGGATTCAAGCTAGCCTGGCTGATGAGGGATGTTACCCCGAAACCAGTCCCAGGATACTTGTTTCTGGTCCAGGGAAGACCTGGTTTGGCAGTTCGGGCCGGAAGGTCCCCATGAGGGACAGGGTCAAGACTGATTTGCATATGGCTGGGTCTGAACTGGGGTGGCGAAGTGAGCTAAAGAACTATTCAACCCAGATCTGTGACTGGGGATGAGTGTCTGAAAAGTTTAAGCGCTCTGTCCATCATCTCCTTGTGTTTGCTTCAAAGAAAAAACAGGCTCCACACAAACCTACAGCCTCATGAATCCCTAAACACAGGAACTATGTAACACCACAGCAACAGTTCGTTTCTGTCTGATAGATCTCAGACGGTGGCTCACAAGGAATTTGTCTCCCCGGCTTTTTCACTTCCATGCGGAGTCCCGCAAGGTTCATCGTTGCGCCCCACTCTTTTTAACTTGTATCTCACCCCCTTGGCTAAGTTAATAAGAAACTATGGCTTCACTCTGGTATCCTATGCGGATTACACGCAGATCATTGTGTGAATCAACGGCTCGTCCACTGATGCTGCGTCTCATTTCCAAGAATGCATGGGCCACATAGGAAATTGGATGCAAGATAATTGCTTAAAACTTAATTAATCAAAAACTGAAGTTATGCTCTTTGGAAATCCGTCCCTAACTTGGTCAGACAGCTGGTGGCCCAATCACATGGGCCCTCTTCCGACACCCTCTAATAAAGTGAAAAATCTTGGGGTTTTCTTCGACACTAAGCTGTCATTTGAAACTCAGATCAATCACACCACATCAGCATGCTTTTTTATCCTTAAAATAATTTTAAAAGTACTTCCGTTTATTCCTTTTGATTTAAGGAAAACAGTGGTTACAGCATTAATTGCATCTAGGCTGGATTACTGCAACGCCTTATTTACCAGTGCGAGCAAGCACAGCATCCACAAACTTCAGATGACTCAAAATGCTGCGGCGAGAGTCCTGTTTGGGCTTTCTCGCTATGATTCAGTCTCCAGGGCTCTCACGTAGCTACATTGGCTGCCCATCTGCAAACGCATTCAATTCAAAGCTTTATGCATTGCTTTTAAATCTAGACATGGCCTTGGTCCGTGGCAACTGTCACAATTTTTCAAATCTTACATTCCAGCCAGACCACTTAGATCATCAGACAGTGGTAATCTGATCATCCCCAATGCATATAAAGTAAAATGGGGAGGAAAAAGCTTTGCCTATACCACCACTAAGCTCTGGAATTCCCTTCCAGTATCTCTAAAAAAAGAACCCAACTTGCTTAAATTTAGGAAGGGATTGAAAACCTGGCTATTTTAGGGTGCCTCCACTGTAGCCAACTGTAAGCTGATTAAGCGCCTAGACACCTCCCGGTATTAAGTAGTGCTATTCAAATTCCTCATTTCATTTCATTTAAAAAAAATCGAAAACTCAGGGCACTCATACATCTCAACATGACATGCCTACCCTACCCCTCCCTCCAAGAGACTAATGTCAACCAACCCAATTTCATGGCTATGACACCCACTGATGCCAGCTCACTTCTCAGGACCCTCAGACCTGGGAAAGTCTCAGATGCTTACATATAGCAAGATCCGTATCACAATAAGGCACTACTTAATAACACCCTCCTCGAAAACGCACTCTAAACCTCATATATCCCAATAGCTACTGCCCTCACCGACCTTCCTGAAACCCTAAAATGCTTCTCACCTAAATCCAAAACATACAGAATCAAAGACATTCTTGGCACTTACCAACCCTGGCTCAGACCCAGACATAGAACCCATTCTTCTCTGGTAAGACCGTGGGATGACTTACTCAAGCAAGCAAATGAGGGCTCACGCAACATGTTGCTACAGCCACTTCGACACAGTAATCCAGATCACCTGCATCCACTGACTCTAAACAGTAGTCAACATCCGAAACCAGAATGAGAGATGGTGCCAGTCCATGACTGAAGAGTGTAGACAGAGCACAAGGCTGGAACACCTCATCTCCACTCGTATGAGGCTCTCCAGTCTGACACTCAATCCGCTCAGAACTGTGCCTCAGAGTCACTGAGGTGCAGACTGGAGAACAGGTTCAAAGCTAATGGATCTATTGAAATTGCATTTATATAGCTCTTAAAACCCCAATGAGGCATTAAGGCACTTTACTGCAAGTAGCACGCTGCCCAGGACCCCATAGTTATTGATCAATCCATTGGTTATTGGGATTGGTCTTGTGCTCTCAAAGAAACCATTCCATGCATTCATTCCAATTTCTTTGTGGCACATTGATGACTTATGTGCGACCATTAGAAGGTTTTTGTTTGTGACAAGCAAAGGGTTGATGGAACAAACAAACAGATATTATTAGAGTGCAGGGATATGGTTTCAAAGAAAGAGAGATTAGGAAAGGCATGCAATTTAGAGTAGTCTACATACACAAGAGGCATGCAGAAGGTAGAAGAGAAGTAGAGGGGCATTCAAAATAAATAAGAGAAGGAAAAATCTTCTTAATAATCTGCCTGACATACATATGAAACAAAGGCATTGACCGGAAATTCTTGCAAAGGACAACTGTAAAATACAACCTGACCCAGCAACTATGGGCTGCAGAAAACTCCTCCTGGTCATCCCCAGACCCAGATTCAAACACACGGGAGTCAATGCTTTTCAGTGGCGGCCTCACTCAACAACAAGCACCAGCAAATCAAATCCTCTCTGTCCATTTGATGAAGCAGATCAGAAAAAAGTAAAGAAGCGCATGTTTTAAACTATCCATTTACACGATCATCCATATACATAGTCCATAACCCTAGCCATATGCCTCGCCAATGCCAACTAGACGACTGCAATGTAACTAATACCACCAATGTCACTAAACAGATAGGTACATGGGCCAGATGTACGACCCTTACATTTTGCGACTCGCAAATTGTGTCGCTTTGCAACTCGCAATGTTATGTTTCATATAGAGGCCCTAATATAGACGCGTTCATATATGCCGTATATGGTCATATTCGCATATGCCCTATTATGGTCATAATCGTATATGCCCTATTTTGGTCATAATCGTGTATGCCCTATTATAGTCATGATCTCCTATGCCCTAATATAGGCATGATCTTTCACCTACATTAGTTCCCTACAGTACATAACGAGCTCTGAGGGTTGAACGTTATCTAGTCTGTGGTTAGAACACTGCAGGGTTTTTCTCGAACACAGGCCTACAATGTACTCATAAATTATGCATGAGCATTCACCAGCTACATCTCACGCATAATATATATGTACAAAGTTCACCCCTGACGTCTTCCTCATGTCTAACAAAGACCACTACAAACCATACTGAGGGACGAGATACTTTAGGGTATAAATACACCACATCTTGCCACGGTAAGATAGAGGGAACCAAGACTTCCATGCTGACACACTGACCAGAGACGCTGAGGCTCCTGCATGCAGTCGCTCCGGCTGACAGCGGTCTAACACAGCCCTTGGGGGGTGTCCAACTCGAGACCAGGACGGGGTCCCACACTCTCTCTATCCAGGTAATGGGGTTCGACTAAATCCTAGAAGGATTCTTGGCTCTTAGGCTGTTAGACCTACACATATGCTAGGTACACTCAGGTACATCTAGTTAGGCATCGTAGGAGTACGCGCACTTTCATAATGCTTTTTATATTCATGTATGTATTCATGATTCTTGCAATATGGTAGAACTGTCCTATCCACTCAATTTTATTGTACTGCTGATAATATATCTCTGCTATTGTCTGCTGGTTGCTGCAGCACATATATTTCACACTAGAATAACAACTGTTCAATAAATACTTATTGAAACGCCCAGACTGTTTATTCTGTGTAACTCTCTGAGACAAACCGAATAAGTAAGCACGAGTGACTGAGCGAAAAGTAGTACATTGTTTCCACGATTCTGAGGGATCATGGTTGTCATGATCTAAGGTTGCCAGAAACTAATCTCTCCCCGATAAGAGGAGATTCTAGTGGCACTGTGAGCTAGCTAATGCAAATCCGGCTAACATACGCGGTGGGGGTACACAGAGCCAGTCTGTCACCAAGCCCACAGTCTATGTTATCCAAACGCGCAGGTCCTGCAGGGGTACTATAGGAACTACACGACATGGCGTCGCCAACGTTGGTTGGGTACTTATTTAACAGTAGAATCTGAGTAGTTCAGTCATGCTATTCTCAGAGAACCTACTCACAAAACCCCAGAGACGTCTGGAGTGGGTGGGCACAAACTCCGCCACAGCTGAGTAGGCGAGATATTTTATTTATCGGCTGTTGGTTAATCAAGCTTGAAGGACATTTAGTTCCGAAATTGTGCATAAAACCTTTATCTTAGTTCTCTTGGAAAAGATTTTCTTTTCAAAATGACTGAGAGCGATGGAGAAAGAGTAGATCTGCATGTCTCAGCCGGAGAACAACCCGAAAATGCAATTGAAATTGCACGTAAATTCAGACATACGCTCACCATGAAACTATTAAAAAATGGGTGGTGTAGTAGCTCTCGTGATTGAGGCACATGAATCAAATAAAACAGAGGTATTCTATTCATGGGTTACATTCCCAGCAGCAGATGCCGTAACAAAGACATTTCACTACTACATAGAAGGAGATGCACCAGCGGAATATTGTCCATTCGATGACATAGAGATTCCACTCACGTACCAGGAACACTTATACTGGTTTAAAGGCGCCCTACCCCACTTAAGAGCAAGAGTAAGATTAGGCCCGCTCGGAGAAGACGGGGCCATATGGCCAATACTAGCGGCTTACACACCGCACCCTGACATTGACACAATGCCACAGCCAGAATTACTCATACAACATAAGATTTAATTAAAATCTACAGGAACTTGACACAATTCGTCATGAGGACTCTCACAGTTCAACCAACAACAGTTGCAACAAATGGGACCCAATACCAGGGTACAGCAACTAAAATTACTCCTCAAACATTACACGCGGTAATGGGCAAAATGCCCGCAAAACGCGAACAAATACCATTCTGGATATCTCAGAAAATAACTCAGCTTGAGGCAGTATTCCCGAATACTACCACCTATGATAAACACAGAATACTAACAATCTGCTTGCCCATGGGGATTACACCTCAAATAGAGGACTGCACCTCTTGGGGTTCAGTCTTTGCTGCCATATATACCAGAACGCATGGTATCCCGTCATTAGCAGTAGTACCTGACGTATTGAGACAGATACAAAATGAGTACGGAGCAGAACCTGCCCTAAACTTAGGGATGAAGTTACTAAATAACTTTGACCAGGTATCAGCCATAATACTAGCTAATATTAAAGGGGAAGCAGCTTCAGTGGCGATCCGCCAACGCCTAAGGGAGTTCAGTCCAGTGGATCAACAACACGAACTACCCAAAATAATTGAAACTGCATATGCAGAACTAGGCAGAGACAGTCTAGGTGGGAAAGCATTAAAACCACAACTGGTGGGCAGTCCTGAAAAGGACACTACAAAGCAGACACCTACTTATTCTAAGAAGAAGTGGGAAAATAAAAAACAACAAAAGTCTAAAGACAGCAGATCTCAATCCAGAGGTAGGTCTCCTCAACAGGAGCCCTCTGAAAGGAGGTATAACCTCAGGAAAAGGGATAATATTAGGAAACCTGACAGGTATCAGGATACTGATACACGTTCCTCTCGTTCCTTTCAGGGTTCATCAAAAAACTCAGAGAGGGAAGGACGGTCAGAGGAGCGTACAACGTCCAGAGACACGCAACGCGCTGCGGACTACGCACCTAAAAAAGAAGATAAACAAAAACAAAAACCTCAGTTCAAAAAGAAGAAGGTAGCAGGTCTCAAGATCAGACATGCCCAGAATTCTGAGGACACAGCTTCTGAACGGGGAATGGGCTCTGACGATGCTAGACAGCACGGCAGAAGTAACAATAGCTCGCCAGAACCTGAAGGAATTTCTGGTGACAGCGGAGTTGAGTGAGTATATCACGGTGGAAACACCTGATACTCGGGTAAGTGTCCCACATAAGTTACATGAGATAACACTCTGGATGGAGGGGGACAAGCCCAGGAAAATTAAAGGTCTATTTTGGAAAAATCTGTCATCTGGATATGACATCCTATTAGCAGAGCAAGACTGGCCGCTAGCATTCGTCATGGAGTGCCCTAAGGGAGAAAAGGTAATTTTTCCAGCATTTTCCGACCTCGTTCCCATACATTTAAAACATGCATATGCGCAGGAGTGGGCGGTTGCCCTAGCTCCAGCTTTGTACAAAAATCATGCTGGTTGGGATGAGGATTCAACCCACCACGTGATCCCGTTAAAAGTTTCACCAAATGCTCAAAGGCAATACCCTATAAAGCAGGAAGCTAAAAAACAAGTCAGGGAGATCCTAGATCAACTTGAATACCAAGGGGTGATAGAAAATTGCACTTCACCTATGAACAATCCTTTGTTCCCCGTATCAAAACCTGACAACACATATCGTTTAGTTTTAGATTACAGACATTTAAACACTTGCACAAAGACATTTGCCGCTCAATATTCCCACAGTGCCGCATTAATGAATGACATTGTGCGACAAAAATACAAAACAACACTTGATATCTCAAATGGATTTTTCTGCCAAAATATAGCGCCTGAAAGCAGGTATTTGACCGCTTTCTCAGCGCTAGGGTCCCAATGGCAATTTTGTCATTTGCCCCAAGGATATAAGAATAGCCCGGGGTTGTTTTCAGCAAGGGTAACAGAGTTACTCCAAAATTTGGATGAAGAAGCATTGTCCTATGTTTATCTGACGGATGATGACTTACCGAGGCACTTGACCAGGGTGAGCACCATTATTATGGGATTCGCCTCTGAGGGCTATACATTTAATTTCACAAAATCAAAAATTGCCCATCTCAATGTCCTGTTTCTGGGATATGAGCTGTCAAGTGAAGGAAAAAGCCTAGCAGCTAACTTTTTAGAAAAGTGTGCGCTGCTCCAACCTCCAAAATCATTAAAGAATTTACAATCAATTCTGGGATTCCTAAATTTTGGTCGAACATACATTTTGGATTACGCAGAAAGAGTAAAAACTTTCTACGACTTAATAAAACCTGAATTTTCAGTCAGACAATGGACACAGGAACATACAAATATCCTGCGTTCACTACAGGAAGACATGATAGCTTCAAAACATTTACAGACACGCGTAAACGTACGCAATTTAGTGATCCGAGTAATAGCGGGTCAATGCGGGTACACTTATTTAACTTTCAATGAAGGCGAAACGGTACCAATCGCATACAAATCACACCTGTAGACAAACGCAGAGATGCGTTTTACTTCAACAGAGAGAATCCTGACAGAAGTGCAGACCGCTGTAGCAAGAGAAAGAGCTCTGGCTCAGGGAAAACGCATAATAGTCATGACCCCAGTACCAGCCTTAGAGGCTGTTACAAAGGCTAACATCCCAAATGCGAAAGCCTTACATCCCAGTTGGATACAATGGGCTAATTCTCTTACTGCAACGGATGTTGAATACAGATTTGATCCAAGTTTAAAAACACATGCATTACTGCAATACGAACAAGAATATCCTCTACCATATGAGATTTTGCCTCTAGATCAGTATGAATACATTATTTACACTGACGGATCTGCTCAACTGGCCATAGGGAGTAAGCAAGCTTATAGCGCAGCGTGTGCGATTGTTAAAGGTCGCATGCAAGATGGAAAGTTCCATCCAAGTTGCACTAAAACGCAATCTCTAGGAAACTGCACGGCTCAGTTAGCAGAATTAAAAGCACTGATACTGGCACTTGTAAATACGGAACACAAATTCCCCACTCTAATTGTGTGTGATTCCTTTTACTTTGTACAGTCGTACAATGAATATTTACATCATTGGGAACAAAACGGGTTTAAAGACGCAAAAGGTGGCACAATTAAGCATAAAATGCTATGGGAACAGGTAGTGGAGTTGAGAAACGAACTACCAAGGGCGCACGTGATACATACACTGAGTCATCAGCGTGATGGCGTTCACATTGAAGGGAATTCATTGGCTGATGAAGCCACAAAGGGGGCTGTACGCACAGCGTCCGTAGCTGCAATCACTTGTTTAAAAACGAGAATAGACGGCGAGATTATGGTAGCTGTCAATGCTTCACGCAAAGGCAGCACATCAGTACCAAAGAAATTTCCACTCAAGTACTCCTACAAGTTAGATGCACAAAACATTCCATATGCTCAGATTCCTGGAGTGGGGGATAGAGTAATACCAAATATGGATCGTAGGCAAGGCTTAATTCTGGCAGTACATGAGGGTTTGGGTTCTGCGCATACAGGCGTTACAGCGACTATTTCTTTATTGAAACAGCGCTACTGGTGGCCAGGGTTAACAAAGCAGACCAAAGACTTAGGGGCCGATTCCGATTCGGGCCAAAAATCTCTCCGACCGAGCCGGACCCGGAGAGATTTCAGACCGAATCGGACCCGTGCAGCCCGACCGAACGAGTACGATGCGTCCGTATGCTATCGTACTCGAGTCGGTCGGACTCCCATTGAAGTCAATGGGAGCCGGTCATACAACGCGTACGCGGGCTCCCATTGCCTCAATGGGTGCGAGGCAAACAAGGGCGCCCCGTACAGCGGGTACGCGGCGAAGCGACTCGCGCCGTACACGCACAGGTAGGGGGGACCCATGGGTCCCCCCTGTGTGCGACTCGCGTGGCTACGCGTACAGGGGGGGTCCAACACGGACCCCCGAAGTATGGCTCCGACTGCTCTTTCGAGCCGGGCGGCGCGTGTCGGTCGGACTGCTCGCGGCGCGCATCGTACTTACCCGGCCGAGGAACGTCTCCATTGCGCGGTGCGAGTCGTGTCCGAGCGAGTTGGTCGGTGCGGTTCGACCCGGGAATGAGTCGGTCGGAGCGGTTGGGACGCCCGAACGAGTCGGTCGGCGATTTCGCATCGTACTCGCTCGTCCGGACGCGCGTACGAATCGGTCGGGAAATAGGGCTCCGAATCGGATCCGGTTATGCCGAATCCGATTCGGAGCCCTACCGGCCGAGATCGGAATCGGCCCCTATGTCTTAAAGTGCGACATCTGCCAGCAGATGAAGGGCTCCACCGTAACACGCCCAGCGCAGACACCATTACTAAAATCAGACAAACCTCTCGCATGTGTATATTTGGACCACTGCGGACCCCTACAATCGGATGGGGCCAAGAAATATATCATGGTTGCAGTAGATTCCTGCTCTAGATTCCTATGGGTTTGGCCTCAGCGCTGTGCTGATGCTCGAACTGTTATAAAAGATTTGCGAGTCTTTATCGGCACATACGCAGTTGGCACGTTACATTCTGACCGTGGCCCGGCGTTTAGCTCTCGGGCTTACAGAGAGGCCATGGAAGGAATGGGCGTAGCATTGCGGTACTCCTCTCCGTACCATCCTGAGGGAAATTCGGTTGTGGAGAGGAAAAACCGGGACTTAAAGCAATCTTTAACAGCTAGGGTATTAGGCAAGGGCGGTAGATGGGTCGATCACCTTTATGGGGTCCAAAGAGCAATAAACAATCAGCCAAGAAGCTCTCTAGGGGGTGTCACTCCTTATGAGGGCCTATTTGGGACAAGAATGTGGGTACCTGATCTTGATTGTGAAGGCACAGTGGCAGATGAAAAACCATTTGATATCCATGATCGTTTGGCTGTTTTACAGGATCTAAATGTATCCAGGACACAACAAAGCAATGTCCACTTAAAACAGACCGCCACTGAGGAAGTCAAGGCAGTAACGGCAAGACCTGTCTGGATCCCAAAAGTCGGGGATCTGGTCAGAGAGAAGATTGCAGACAAGAAAGAATTCGGACCATCCAACAGAACAGCTGTACCGGTCCTAGCAATCCAAGGCACAAGAACTTTACTTCTGCCACCTGTTGCCGGGAAAAAGGAGAAAAGATTTGTCTCAATCCACTTAATCAAACCACACTATGTGGCCGATACTAAACAGTAGGCCTCGTGGACTCCACAGCAGCAGACGCCCTCCTCTTGCTACAATCCAAGAAGTCCAAACAGAAAGACTCATCACGTTTGAAGAGCCACCTGTACGGAATGAAGGACTAAGCAACAATGCTATGGAACTCGTTCCACTTCAACAAGAAGAAAATCAACTTAACAACCAAGTTGCAATCAGACCGACTACAGACGTCTACGTCGACATGCCTCGTCGAGAGCAAAATCCAATTTCAACAAATCCCGATGCAATTCCATCAATTGATCGAACTGCTTCTGGCTATTTCATGAACTTTGATACGTTTTCACTGGATCCAAGTGAGCCGGAAACGACGCCAGCCAAAAAATCACACAAACAGAAACTCATTGACTTTTAGAACTTTTTTAGAAAGACTTACCTGGTGTCACCTTGGATAGAACTATGGTATATCACTGGGATTCTATTTTTTCTTTTCTGGCTAGGTTTAATTATAACTTTTAGTATGCTTATTAATGGACGATATCTCCAGCAGAGCTCTACAGCCCAAAGAGTCAATTTGATTTTAAAGCCACACCAGTCTTCACATCGTAAACCAAGAGACTTGTCTTTAGTGAACATCACAGCAGTTCCTATACCGGACGGTATAGTATGGGACAAGATTGGTTTTGATATATTCGGTCCGACTGAACTTTTAAAGCTTAAACATGTATTTAAAATTTCTTTAAGTGATATCATTACCTCCAGTACATTGTCTGATGACTGGGACACTGACACTGTGAATAATATGATGTCTGATCTGCAGCATTTCCGAACAATGAAATGTTAGAAGGTACTTCAGACTATGATACATTGTACTGTTACCAACATTATGGTCATCATTTCTTGCACAAATCCATAACACCTAGAAATGTATTTGAATACCACCAGTGGGAACACTGCCCAACACCTCCAAAAGGTAGTTCGCAAACTTTTCCACAGAAATTCACATACTTTTCAGGGTTTAATACATCTGACCCGAAGTAATTTTATTACAAGGTGGCAAAAACATCAGCACAGAAAATTATGTTGACTAACACCAAACAGATTTACTCTGCTTCCATTATGGCCCAGTTGTCTACACAGGGTTTCGACCTATGGAAGGACACTATAGATTTAAAATCAATCTGGGGTTCTAGGGACTGGCAGGTCCAGGGAACAGAAGCGCTTTTTAGAGCATGCCTCATTCCACAGCAGATGATATTTCTAAATGACACTGTGCAACAGACATCCTGTCTTGGACTAGCCAAGAACAAGGAAATGAACACACCGGGGTTTCCAGCACCATCGCAGATGGGTGAGGGGCAGATTTCAACTACACATGGGGTACGATTAGATGACATTCTCCAGTACAACAGGTCAGATCCCAATTGGACAGAATGGCTGATTTGGCCCATTGACACAAACACATGTCAACAGAGATTCCTAGGTATAACCGAGGGGTTTAGTATCCATAGGCCAGATACACGCTATGTACAAAGACAACACCCAGGGGTAGTGATATCCTATAGTGTTGGGAAGTTGTGCCTTGATTGGCTAGAGACCTCAACACTCACAGAAGTAAAACATCACTTGACCTTACTCACACCTGATGTAGACCTTAGGGATTTCTTGTCAGGCCCAAGGAAAACGCGTCAGAAACGTTTTATATATGCTGGCATTTACGCCTATTATAATGAAAACTGGAAAATATCCCAACAGGAGGCCACAGAAAGAATTCGGGAAATAGACTGTGTTAACCTAGAGAAGGCATTAGCTGTAGTGGATAATGTGTTAACAACTTTGACCTCCAGGATTTCCTCCTTAGGCAACATTGGGGCATATTATCAAGCGGCAGCGATAATTATCGCTGGCCACGCTTAGCGTGAGTTTTTTTTACGCCGGCTATCGCTGGAAATTAACGCCATGCTAGCGCTGTATTAACAACGCATAGCGCAATGGCGATAATTATTCCAGCGATAGCGGTGTTTTCCATGGAACATCGCTGGTTTTCCAGCGATGTTCCATGGAAAACGGCGATGACCTTACCTTGCTGATACGACCCTGTGGTCGTATCAGCATAATCCACCCCCAATGTTAAGTATACGTAAGTCAGCATTTTAGCTGACATCAGTTTTAGGCGAAAACCGCAGTTTTCGCCAAAAACTAACGTCTGCTAAAATGCGTGGTCCTCCTTGTTAATATCGCGATGTGCACATCAGCAATAATTTACATGCAGTACTGCCCAGTGACGCCCACTTTGCATCTCATTAGAGATGCAAAGCGAGGCGTCGGGAAAACGGGTGCTAACATGCGCTAATGCATGTTAGCACCCACTTGTAAATAGGGCGATAGTTATATCTCCGCTTTTTTGACTTTTAAAGGCAAAAAAAGCGGAGATAAGGCCCTTGCTAATATGCCCCTTAGTGTCTTCGGCTATCGACATATTAGAACAAGATCTGGCCTTGTTACAACACGGGCAATCCCAATTACGTTCTATTATGATGTTAAGCTGGACGCTGCAATCTTTGCGTGCAGGCTATGTGCCCTGGCATTTTATAAACACCACGTCTCTTCAGAATACAATCTCACTGATAAACAGACAGAAATGGCATGGAGGGGAGCCAAATATACAATGCTGCATATTGAGAAACTGGAAAGGTTACCATTCACTGTAGTCGAATTACCATCAATTGAATGGCTAATTCATGGCCAAATAACTCTGCCGGTCACTACGTTTCAGTTTCAATATTGCCTTGAGCAAAGGCAGGCAGGCAAATATGAACAAATGGGTAAGGGTTACATTAAGGAAACTTGGGAGTTACCATATAGATATCGATGCCGTAATGGGGATCGAGAAGTGTATCTGAGTGGTACAAACTGCAAAAACGCTTTAAGCGATTCTCTCATGTGTCAGGATATTTCTCTGCACGGAGCATGTAGTTGTTCGGTAGCGAATCTATCTTGCCACATGTCAGGGACCTCAGCGGCCATGATCACGCCGGTTTTCCAGCTGCTCTCGAATGGGAGTTACTTGATGCTAAATGATCAAGGTTGCTGTGGGATGCTTCCGGGCGTCGCCTATCTGGTCACTGTTAACTCCAGGGTTACTTGCTGTATGCAAGTATTGTTTCCGCCACTGAACACAGTCAGGGAGGTGCCGTTATGGCCTTCGTTGAATGTTTCCTTTATACAATTTGATACTTTCAGCAGATTGAAAGCCATGCTTTTACAGCAACCCGTGCACTTAACCTCCGCTCGAGAAACCTTTGATCTTCAAGTTGTAAGGACCTCGACTGAGATACAGGCGCTTATACGTACGAACAGCCCCTTTCATTTCGCGGAAATGGTGGGTCGTATCTTTAACATGTCTGATACGAGCGGTATTGTACACCTATTTAAGACCATAGGGTCAGGACTATTAAGCACCTTTCAGACAGTCCTCAGAGTAATCCCAAATTTTATACACTCCGTATTGGAAAGCGTGTTTGGAGCTCTCCCGCTTATCCTGTTCCTAATTGCAGGAGTCCTGATTGTAATCTTACTGCTACGCAATGGACGGCCCAATTTCCGAGGAAATGGCGAACATACTCATGGAACGGAAGTACCGTGAACGCATGGTACAGCTTCTGGGAATACCTTGCCTAAGAGAACTGAACGCCTCTTGGTTTCTATCGTTTAGACCAGTCTGGGTGGACTGCATCTTACCTGTTCTTCGTTGCCTGTTTTGCTGAGAAGAATGCACGTTGGATCTGTGTCTAACGTTTCCATCAGATACGCCTCCGGACATGGATGCTATGCTGGACCCCCTAAAGGCCCATGCTCTGCGTTGTCCCCAGCGTCTTCCAACTCTGATGAACGCATTCCTTGAGAATCCACAGGTGCCGTTTGCTCCTGCTGGGTTAGGTGGCTCCTCCACAGGCACTCAGGTAACAACTGCCGCACAAGCTGCCGCAGCACCGACTATTGGCAGTGCTGAATTCCATCTATGTGCGATCGACATTCTCTGTGAGGCGTTGGATTTGTCGTCTGCAGTAGCTAACACCGATAATGCTGTATCTCAAAGCCAGGACATTTAATCTGGAATTGGCTCATCGCGTCCTGGGAAAGAATTCGGCTTCTCCACTTCGTTTCATAAATAAACTAACTAAATTTGGAACACTTCCTAAATTGACACTTTAACTTGAGAAAGAATGGCCTTCTTCTGCTTGTAGTAATGCAACTTTTATAAGTGAGACAGAATTGACTTTTTCAAGTGGCAACAAAAGAATAGCTGACTTTTAACATTTTTAATCATTTTTAAATGTCTTTTTAAAACCATGTTTTTAGCTGTTTTTATAAGAATTTTTAAATTGTCCAGATTTTAAGTATGGTCATTGTCTTCCAATTCGAAAGTGGAGTAGGTGTTATGTTTCATATAGAGGCCCGAATATAGATGCGATCATATATGCCGTATATGGTCATATTAGCATATGCCCTATTATGGTCATAATCGTATATGCCCTATTTTGGTCATAATCGTATTTGCCCTATTATAGTCATGATCTCCTATGCCATAATATAGGCATGATCTTTCACCTACATTAGTTCCCTACAGTACACAACGAGCTCTGAGGGTTGAACGTTATCTAGTCTGTGGTTAGAACACTGAAGGGTTTTTCCCGAACACCGGCCTACAATGTACTCATAAATTATGCATGAGCATTCACCAGCTACATCTCCCGCATAATATATATGTACAAAGTTCACCCCTGACGTCTTCCTCATGTCTAACAAAGACCAATACAAACCATACTGAGGGACGAGATACTTTAGGGTGTAAATACACCACATCTTGCCACGGTAAGATAGAGGGAACCGAGACTTCCATGCTGACACACTGACCAGAGACGCTGAGGCTCCTGCATGCAGTCGCTCCAGCTGACAGCGGTCTAACACAGCCCTTGCGGAGTGTCCAACTCGAGACCAGGACGGGGTCCCACACTCTCTCTATCCAGGTAATGGGGTTCGACTAAATCCTAGAAGGATTCTTGGCTCTTAGGCTTTTAGACCTACACATATGCTAGGTACACTCAGGTACATCTAGTTAGGCATCGTTGGAGTACGCGCACTTCCATAATGCTTTTTATATTCATGTGTGTATTAATGATTCTTGCAATATGGTAGAACTGTACTATCCCTTCACTTTTATCGTACTGCTGATAGTATATCTCTGCTATTGTCTGCTGGTTGCTGCAGCACATATATTTTACACTTGAATAACAACTGTTCAATAAATACTTATTGAAACGCCCAGACTGTTTATTCTGTGTAACTCTCTGAGACAAACCGAATAAGTAAGCACGAGTGACTGAGCGAAAAGTAGTACATTGTTTCCACGATTCTGAGGGATCAGGCTTGTCATGATCTAAGGTTGCCAGAAACTAATCTCTCCCCGATAAGAGGAGATTCTAGTGGCACTGTGAGCTAGCTAATGCAAATCCGGCTAACATACGCGGTAGGGGTACACAGAGCCGGTCTGTCACCAAGCCCACAGTCTATGTTATCCAAACGCGCAGGTCCTGCAGGGGTACTATAGGAACTACACAACAGCAATTTGCATTTCGCAAAATGCAATGTACAACAGTGTCACAGACACTGTTAGCGATTCCTAATGGGGTTGCAAATTGCCTGCCACATTAATATTCATGAGGCAGGTGCTATTTTCGACTCCATTAGGAATGGCTAGCACTCCGAGGGATGGTGGCCTGCTGGGGTCAGCAGACCACCATGTCTGTGACTGCTTTTTTAATAAAGAAGTTTTTTTTTTTTTTTTTATGCATTTAAAAAAGGAAAATGAAACTTTTCAGTTTCATTTTGTAAGGGCAGGCAGTGATCCCCGGGAACACTGCCTGCCATTAAAAAATATTTTCGCACACACTCACAAAGGGGAAGGGGTCCCATGGGGACCCCTTCATGTTTGCGAATGGCTTACCACCTACTTGAAGTAGGTGGTAAACTGTGAGTGTTTTGCGACCGCAAATGCAGTCGCAAAGCAATCATACATTGCATTTGAACTCGCTATTAGGAAGGGACGCCCTTGGCACGCCCCTTCCTAATAGCGAGTCGCAAACCATATTTTGCAAGTCGGTAATAGGTTACTGACTCGCAAAATAGGGATTGCAAATGGGGCAGACCAATTCTCGTTTGCGACCGCAAAAAACAGTCGTACATCTGCCCCATGATCTCTATAACCACTATCGTCGGCAATCCGCTTTATATGTAATTTCCTTTGCCGACTGGACATCGTCAATATAACAACCACCAGCTCCTGGCATTATACGGAAAGGATCATGATCTCTGCAACCAGGGTTAGATCCCTGGCATTGGCTCCATAAGGTCGCTGTAACAATGGCCAGAGCGTGCTAAATGAACTGCTTCATGATCCTTCTAATAGCAAACAGTGCCATTTTTTATGTGTGCTAATTTCTTTTCCGGAGTGCCTGGAAATAATTTAGTTTTGCTCTACATGTGATACAACAACATTATTTATAAAATAAGGGTACACATGAACAAATCAGCAAAAGATACATTTGTCGCAGGGTAATTTTAACCCAAACTCACTTCTGACTTTGACTGGTGAGAATTGGCAATAATGTGCACATCGGTTATATCACTTTATTGCACCCAATGTTTGCATATTTCCTTGTTACAGATCTGTTTTCAGCATAGAAATCCCACCTGAAGGAACATGAGCAGGCAAAACCCTGGGAGTAGGATAATTCTGCACAACTTTTAATCAGAACTCGGGCACAGTGTTGATACACAGCTTTTGATCCAACAAGGTCACTCTGATTGGAGCCTTTAGTAGGGCGCTGTTCCAGTATCTGGGTCAACATATGTGTAGATACTACACTGAACCCCAGAATGAATTAATCATGCCATGAACCCAGTAAGTGCGTGAAGTATGAGGGTTATGTCATATGCAAGTTGTTTGTTGAGACTAGTATGTTCTTTCTGGTTTAGAAGATAAACGAGTGCCTTACAAGGTTTTTGATATTGAAGTGCGTCTAGTTGAGTTTTATTAGGGCAAGGCAGAAGCCACTGTGGTCGTAGAGGTTCTTCTGTGCTTATTGTAACAGCAGCAGTGTTTGATGGAAGGTTGTATTCAATGCTACTAAGGGGCTTGGGGTGACTTTCACTTTCCATGAAGTTATGCATTTGGTTGGTTGTAATATACCTGTTGTGTGTATGGTGGTTCTTTTTGGGGGGGGGACTGCTCACAGAGGGGCATATGTACAAAGAAGTGGCAGAGTGAGGTGTTAGCCATCATGGCTTAACGCCTCACTCCGCCACTTCAGAGACGCAAGGCTGCACCATGTTTAGAAGAATATGGGGCAGCCTTGCGTTTCCCCCTGCGCTGGCGTTACACTTAGCTGCCTAGCGCCAATGCAGGCACCCTTGCACCATAGTGCAAGGGTGTCTGCGTGCAGGGGAAGATTGTTTATGTGTAGGAAGGTGTCCCTTCCTGCACATGAACAATCTTTAAATGCAGTTTCGTCACTTCTATGTGTGATGCTGAATGCAACACACATGGAAGTTACAAAATGTCTTTTTTTTTTAAAGATTCTTTATGTGCCGGAAGGGACACCTTCCTATACATAAACAATCCAAGGCTTTTTGATTTTTCCATGTGTGCTGCACAAGGCAGCACACATGGATTAAGCAAAAACGAGGAGAAATGAAGCATTTCTCCTCGTTTCGCCAAGTTAAGACCAGGTTTTCTCAGGTCTTAATTTTGGTGCTGCCTCCTATTTACGCCACCCTTGTAAATAGGGGGCAGCGTCAAAATCAATGGGTGCTATGGTGGAACGCCCACTGCAACACTCACTGTCCACCCCTTTCACGCTAAGCATAGCGTGAAAGGGGGCCTTCTATACAAGGCAGCGATAAGCCACGTTGAGTGGCTTAACGCTGCCTTGTAAATAAGGTGAAGCCCCTATCGCCACAGGAACGTCTGAAAAAGTGACGTTCCCGTGGCAATAGGGGCTTGTACATAAGCCCCAGAGTGTCTTAGAGCACAGAGCAGTTAATTCTCTGCTGCATGGTAACAAAGCAAGCATGTGGTGTGGTTTCCCTGTTGGGTATGTGTGCCAACTGGATTTTCATGTCAATTTTCTTGAACATCATCAGTATAAACAGATCGACTCTATATTCTGATGTAAAGCCGGTAATTATAGCAATAATGAAACAACAGTCCCTCTAGATTGTTGATATACACGAATTATTGAGGATTAAATGGGGAAACATACAAGTGCAAGGTCTGTTTCTTAATGTGCACAATTGCTACCATCCGCTATTATTTCGTTCAGCGCAGATAGTAATGAAACATATTAATCTGAATAACAATCAATAACATCTGGTGCAAAACCGCAAGGGTAGGCAGAGTAGTGCTCAAAGCACAGTGCACATTTCGTGATTAGTGTAAAAAGTAATAACAGTTTTTTTAGGGCTTTCTCAGCAACAAGAGAGGCATTTACAAAAGCCAGTCCAAATATTTGTGTGACAAACATGGGTCAGTTTCTAAAACAAAGCACGTGCTGCTCCACTTGTGAGGAGTCAAAATGTGTATCCCATGCTGAAAAAATCAATGACCACCATCAGGGCTGAAAAAACATTTTTTGAGCATTTGAAGTGCTGTGAAGTAGAACAGAAGTTCCCACCTGCACAGTGCAAAGGGCAGTCAGTCTGAAACAATTCTGGTGCACTCAGCAGTTGAGCAAGAGACCACAAGCAGCATTTTTAGCTGAAGACCAACTTAGGAGTCAATATGCTACTGAAAGTTCTCTCTGCAGCACGCGTGTAGTAAAGTGACACAGCTATTGTAAAAAGGCTACTAGTAACAATGAGAATGAACACGCGTGTAGTTGTGGTGCAGCGACCAGTGCGGCTGGCTCCGGAGCGCGGGGCTCACTGTTCGATCGCCAGAGGCAGATCAGCTCAGCATCATGTGACTCTGGGAAATAGCTCACTTAATCTCCCTGATGGCCCCCAGCACCTTGAGACCCTTAGGGGTGATTAGTTTGCGCCTTACAATTTTTTTTATTTTTTTTGTTTGTCTTTTTAGTAAAGTGATGCAGCTATCGCAAAGAGGCGACCAGTAACAATGAGAATGAACACATGTGTAGTAAAGTGATGTAGCTATCGCAAAGAGGCGACCAGTAAGAATGAGAATGAACATATGTGTAGTAAAGTGATGCAGCTATCGCAAAGAGGCGACCAGTAACAATGAAAATGAACACATGTGTAGTAAAGTGATGCAGCTATCGCAAAGAGGCGACCAGTAACAATGAGAATTATGAGTGATTCTGGAAGAAAAAAATCCAATTGAAGTTAGTGCTGTGATCAGTGTTTAGGTGTATGATGTGCTGCTGAATTTGAAAAGCCAATAAGAACCATTTTTAGACCTAAAATGATTGTCCACATCATGCCCTAATCGCTCATAGAGAAGGCCCCGTATATCCAGAGAGTCTAGAGCAGGTGTGCACCAAAACCACAGCTGCAGCTAAAGTAAATTGCGAGAAGGAGGAGAAAGATGCTGTTCCACTGAGTACGTCCAACATTCCATAAGATATCTGTGGAGTGTTTAGAAGAGGGATACCTGACACAGTTTCGACGCTGCTGATGTTATATCCGACCCTTTACAGGGCACTGCTCCAGTGTGCTAGATCAATGATTAGAACAGAATCGAACCAGCAAACCTCTTTTTGACGTTGTACATCGTAATGCTGACGAATGAGAAGTCTGTGAGAGTTGAGACAACTGCTGGATGTTCTCTAGCCAATCAATATACTTGCATACCTGATAAGCTGCCCAGATTGAGTGGTGCAGAGCACATGATTTGAAACAGTGTGTCAAAGTTATAGGGTTTCGGGTATTCGTGGGTACCTTGTTAGGTCATAGAAGTGTTGAAAAAAGGAGAGAGACAGTTGATTTTTATTTACATTCAGGTTGGAATAAACAGTTTTGAATTATGAGTAAAAAAAGTGAGTGAGTGGATGTGTCAGTGGTATTTGGGTGAGTAACTGGGTATGTGAAAGGCAGCATATGTGAGTGATGGGGTATATGAGTGACTGTATGGGTGAGTGAGTGAATGTGAGAGTGGCTGTATGGATGAGCGTGTGCTTGTGTCAGTAACTGTATAGGTGGGTGAGTATGTGTTAGTATCTGTATGAGTGAGTGGGTATGCGTCTGTATGGGTGAGTAAGTGGCTGTGTGATTGACTGTATGGGTGAGTGAGTAGGTATGTGAGTAGCTCTATGGGTGACCGAGTTAGTATGTGAGTGGCTGAATGGGTGTATAAGTGGATATGTCAGTGGCTGTATTAGTGAGTTAGTGGGTGTATGAGTGGCTGTATGGGTGAGTGAGTGGATGTGTGTGTAGATCTATGAATCACTGAGTGGGTGTGTAAGTATTGGTATGGGTCTATGAATGGGTATGTGAACGGTTGTGTGGGAGTGGGAGTGTGTGTATGAAATGTTCTATGAGGGTGGGAGTGGGTGTGTCAGTGATTCTGTGGATGATGTCATCAGTGATATCATCAGCGATGTCATTTGAGATGTCATCAGTGATGTCACTGACCATGTCATGAGTGATGTAATCTGTGAGGTCATAAGCAGTGCATTGCAGAGGCGCGAGTTATTTATAGTTAGCTCAGCTAACTGTAACTGCTGAATTTCACTGGCTTTGTACAAGTAAAATCTGAGCCTTACTATGACGTCCCTGTAGCCTCTCAGACACTCACACCCACTCACAGAGGTACTCAGACACTCTCACACCCATTCACAGATGCACAGAGGACTTCATCGTCCAACCAGTAGTGCACCAGGAGGTGCGTTTGCAGAGTGGTGGATAAAGAGGGCGTGGCCTCCAAAGACCTCTTAGAAATCCGGCTGTCTGGGATTTACTGGTGGTAACAGGAGGGGTTGTTCGCCCCCAAGGCCCCTCAGCAGCCAAGGGGACTTCATCCCCCAACTATGAGTGTGCCAGGAGGCACATTTGCAAAGTGGCAGAGAAAGGGGGTGTGGCCACCAACAACCTCTCGCAATGCTGCTGTGTGGGACTTACTGGAGGTAACAGGAGGGGTTGTTGGCCCCCAAGGGCCCTCAGGAGTAAAGTGGACTTCATTCCCCAAACAGAAGTGTGCTAGGAGGGATGTTTGCAGAGTAGTAAAGAAAGGGGCACGGCCTCCTAAGACCTCTCAGTAATCCCACTGTCTGGGACTTACTGCAGGTAATAGAAGGAGTCCCTGGCCCCCAAGGACTCTTAGGGGTAAAGGGGACTTCATCCCTCAATCAGCAAGGTGCCAGGAGGTACGTTTACAGAGCAGTGGAGGGGGGGCCTCTGGCGACTTGCCGGTCCCGCATTTTTAAATTTTTTATTTTTTACCTTTCCTGCACCGATTTGGGCCCTGGGGACCCCATTTCCCAGGGCCAGGCCCTTTATTTTCTTTTTTTTTAGCCCCGGGGAGGTGGTGTTCACTAGGGGTCTACTACGGCCCCCTCCATTATATTATTTGAGCCCTGGGGAGGTGGCGGTCCCCGGGGCTGCAGAGGGGCCATGCGGCCCCCCCACATTTCTATGCAAATTGCCCCAAAGTGGTGGCGATCCCCAGGGCTGCAGGGGGCCGCGTGGGCTCCCGCATTTCTATGTTAATTGCTCCAAGGAGGTGGCAGTCCCTGGACTGCAGGTGGGCACACACCCTCCACACTTCTCTAGTTCATTGCCCCAGGGAGGTGGCAGTCCCTGGGGATGTGGTAGGATTCATGGGGGTCACGTGGGCCCCCCGCATTCCTATAGTTCTTTGCCCCAGAGACATTGTGGTCCTTGGTGCTGCGGGGGTCCATGCGGGCCCCCTGCATTCCTATAGGTGATTGCCAAGAGGAGGTGGCAGTCCCTAGGGCTGGGGATACTATTACATATGCCCACAGGACTTGGCCCACCTAGGGGCTTTTATAAACACAAGCTCGGGAGCCCACGCTTGGTTTTAAAAAAACTTTTTGCCGCATATTCAGAAATTTGTTGCGACTTGGCAGTAAAAAATTGTAAAAAATAAAATAAAATTTGCATGGCAGGGTGCCAGAGGACCCCAAGACCATGGCTTGGGGGTCAGGGTATTCCTTCCCTGCCTACTTTTATTTATTTTAACTTTTTGGGGGGACTCCAAAATGGCTCCCAGCACTTACTGGCTAAAGTGTTGACAGCCAATCAAAGCTGTGCATTTCCCTGCACAAGCTCATCTTTTTTCACGAAGACTTCGAGGCCAGAGATATCACTAACTTTTTCTTCTTAAATTTCTCAAATCCTACTCAACGGATTTGCATCAAATAACAAAAAGCTCAATCTGTGTAACAACATCTACCTTTCTGCTAAATTTGGTGTAATTCCAGCGGTTCAGGCTGTAGGTTCGACAACGCATCCTATGGGAATTAAAATGGGAAAATGCACTTTTTTTAGCCCCCTTTTTCTCGGCTCCCGCTTAATGGATCGCCCCAAATCTTCCCATGAACAACAAGACTTACTAGGACACTTTTTTGGTAAAATTTGGTGAGGATTCGTGGACCACCGCCAAAGATATAGGCAAGTCAAAAAACTCTTTTCCTATGGAAACTAGGTCCTAACTTTAACTGCCTACTGGTGACCGTCAGTAGGTAATATATATATGTATATATATATATATATATATATATATATATATATATATATATATATATATATATATATATATATATATATATATATGTATATATATATATCTATATATATATGTATACATATATGTATGTGTGTATATATATATATGTATATGTATGTATATACATGTGTGTGTATATATATATATATATATATATATACGTATATATATATATATACACTGGCAGTCGCCATTAGGTGGTTATAGTTAGGCTGGTCACACGTAGAAGTAAAAACACTACGGCATATTTCTTTCATCAGACTGCTATTTCATGGATTTCACTTTCAACATCAGTGCATGAATTAAAAAGAACTGTCTACTAAAGATGTAATTTACGAGGACTTCCAGTGAGTACATCTGAATGAAATTACAATGCACTGTGGGATGTGTAGTGTTATAATTCAGTCACGTGATTAAACATCCTTTTAAAAACGTCATAGCGCACGTAGGTGTCTTCTTCCACCTGTGAGCAAGGCTATTGAGCCGAAACGTTAGGGCAAAGGAAGCAGACGCTGCTGGACTAAGCGAGGTACCTGAGCTGCAGTATTGGGCTTCAGTATATTTCTCTGCATGGCAAGTGTGTTTAATGGGCTGCTCCGTGCCCATTTCACTGAAGCCACCCTGAAGGGTCCAGGGCTCCAGTAACGTGAGACTGGTTGTGTTTGTTCAAATTGAGGAGCCTGATCCACGAATGCACCCGACCTATTGAGGAGTGCTACTTAGCAAAAACGGGTTGCATTTGGAAGGGATTCAAGCAGGATGACTCCTACTATGATCGTGCTGTAGCGCAGGGCTTCTGCTGGTCGCACGTAGAAGTGAAAACACTACAGCATATTTCTTTCATCAGACTGCTATTTCATGGATTCCACTTTCAACATCAGTGCATGAATTAAAAAGAACTGTCTACTAAAGATGTAATTTGCGAGGACTTCCAGTGAGTACATCTGAATGAAATTACAATGCACTGTGGGATGTGTAGTGTTATAATTCAGTCACGTGATTAAACATCCTTTTAAAAAACGTCATAGCGCACGTAGGTGTCTTCTTCCACCTGTGAGCAAGGCTATTGAGCCGAAACGTAAGGGCAAAGGAAGCAGACGCTGCTGGACTAAGCGAGGTACCTGAGCTGCAGTATTGGGCTTCAGTATATTTCTCTGCATGGCAAGTGTGTTTAATGGGCTGCTCCGTGCCCATTTCACTGAAGCCGCCCTGAAGGGTCCAGGGCTCCAGTAACGTGAGACTGGTTGTGTTTGTTCAAATTGAGGAGCCTGATCCACGAATGCACCCGACCTATTGAGGAGTGCTACTTAGCGAAAACGGGTTGCATTTGGAAGGGATTCAAGCAGGATGACTCCTACTATGATCGTGCTGTAGCGCAGGGCTTCTGCTGGTCGCATGTAGAAGTGAAAACACTACGGCATATTTCTTTCATCAGACTGCTATTTCATGGATTCCACTTTCAACATCAGTGCATGAATTAAAAAGAACTGTCTACTAAAGATGTAATTTGCGAGGACTTCCAGTGAGTACATCTGAATGAAATTACAATGCACTGTGGGATGTGTAGTGTTATAATTCAGTCACGTGATTAAACATCCTTTTAAAAAAAGTCATAGCGCACGCTGGTGTCTTCTTCCACCTGTGAGCAAGGCTATTGAGCCGAAACGTTAGGGCAAAGGAAGCAGACGCTGCTGGACTAAGCGAGGTACCTGAGCTGCAGTATTGTGCTTCAGTATATTTCTCTGCATGGCAAGTGTGTTTAATGGGCTGCTCCGTGCCCTTTTCACTGAAGCCGCCCTGAAGGGTCCAGGGCTCCAGTAACGTGAGACTGGTTGTGTTTGTTCAAATTGAGGAGCCTGATCCACGAATGCACCCGACCTATTGAGGAATGCTACTTAGCGAAAACGGGTTGCATTTGGAAGGGATTCAAGCAGGATGACTCCTACTATGATCATGCTGTAGCGCAGGGCTTCTGCTGGTCGCACGTAGAAGTGAAAACACTACGGCATATTTCTTTCATCAGACTGCTATTTCATGGATTCCACTTTCAACATCAGTGCATGAATTAAAAAGAACTGTCTACTAAAGATGTAATTTGCGAGGACTTCTAGTGAGTACATCTGAATGAAATTACAATGCACTGTGGGATGTGTAGTGTTATAATTCAGTCACGTGATTAAACATCCTTTTAAAAACGTCATAGCGCACGTAGGTGTCTTCTTCCACCTGTGAGCAAGGCTATTGAGCCGAAACGTTAGGGCAAAGGAAGCAGACGCTGCTGGACTGAGCGAGGGACCTAAGCTGCAGTATTGGGCTTCAGTATATTTCTCTGCATGGCAAGTGTGTTTAATGGGCTGCTCCGTGCCCATTTCACTGAAGCCGCCCTGAAGGGTCCAGGGCTCCAGTAACGTGAGACTGGTTGTGTTTGTTCAAATTGAGGAGCCTGATCCACGAATGCACCCGACCTATTGAGGAGTGCTACTTAGCGAAAACGGGTTACATTTGGAAGGGATTCAAGCAGGATGACTCCTACTATGATCGTGCTGTAGCGCAGGGCTTCTGCTGGTCGCACGTAGAAGTGAAAACACTACAGCATATTTCTTTCATCAGACTGCTATTTCTTGGAATCCGCTTTCAACATCATTGCATGAATTAAAAAGAACTGTCTACTAAAGATGTAATTTGGAGGACTTCCAGTGAGTACATCTGAATGAAATTACAATGCACTGTGGGATGTGTAGTGTTATAATTCAGTCACGTGATTAAACATCCTTTTAAAAACGTCATAGCGCACGTAGGTGTCTTCTTCCACCTGTGAGCAAGGCTATTGAGCCGAAACGTTAGGGCAAAGGAAGCAGACGCTGCTGGACTGAGCGAGGTACCTGAGCTGCAGTATTGGGCTTCAGTATATTTCTCTGCATGGCAAGTGTGTTTAATGGGCTGCTCCGTGCCCATTTCACTGAAGCCGCCCTGAAGGGTCCAGGGCTCCAGTAACGTGAGACTGGTTGTGTTTGTTCAAATTGAGGAGCCTGATCCACGAATGCACCCGACCTATTGAGGAGTGCTACTTAGCGAAAACGGGTTACATTTGGAAGGGATTCAAGCAGGATGACTCCTACTATGATCGTGCTGTAGCGCAGGGCTTCTGCTGGTCGCACGTAGAAGTGAAAACACTACGGCATATTTCTTTCATCAGACTGCTATTTCATGGATTCCACTTTCAACATCATTGCATGAATTAAAAAGAACTGTCTACTAAAGATGTAATTTGCGAGGACTTCCAGTGAGTACATCTGAATGAAATTACAATGCACTGTGGGATGTGTAGTGTTATAATTCAGTCACGTGATTAAACATCCTTTTAAAAAACGTCATAGTGCACGTAGGTGTCTTCTTCCACCTGTGAGCAAGGCTATTGAGCCGAAACGTTAGGGCAAAGGAAGCAGACGCTGCTGGACTAAGCGAGGTACCTGAGCTGCAGTATTGGGCTTCAGTATATTTCTCTGCATGGCAAGTGTGTTTAATGGGCTGCTCCGTGCCCATTTCACTGAAGCCGCCCTGAAGGGTCCAGGGCTCCAGTAACGTGAGACTGGTTGTGTTTGTTCAAATTGAGGAGCCTGATCCACGAATGCACCTGACCTATTGAGGAGTGCTACTTAGCGAAAACGGGTTGCATTTGGAAGGGATTCAAGCAGGATGACTCCTACTATGATCGTGCTGTAGCGCAGGGCTTCTGCTGTTCGCACGTAGAAGTGAAAACACTACGGCATATTTCTTTCATCAGACTGCTATTTCATGGATTCCACTTTCAACATCAGTGCATGAATTAAAAAGAACTGTCTACTAAAGATGTAATTTGCGAGGACTTCCAGTGAGTACATCTGAATGAAATTACAATGCACTGTGGGATGTGTAGTGTTATAATTCAGTCACGTGATTAAACATCCTTTTAAAAAACGTCATAGCGCACGTAGGTGTCTTCTTCCACCTGTGAGCAAGGCTATTGAGCCGAAACGTTAGGGCCAAGGAAGCAGACGCTGCTGGACTGAGCGAGGTACCTGAGCTGCAGTATTGGGCTTCAGTATATTTCTCTGCATGGCAAGTGTGTTTAATGGGCTGCTCCGTGCCCATTTCACTGAAGCCGCCCTGAAGGGTCCAGGGCTCCAGTAACGTGAGACTGGTTGTGTTTGTTCAAATTGAGGAGCCTGATCCACGAATGCACCCGACCTATTGAGGAGTGCTACTTAGCGAAAACGGGTTGCATTTGGAAGGGATTCAAGCAGGATGACTCCTACTATGATCGTGCTGTAGCGCAGGGCTTCTGCTGGTCGCACGTAGAAGTGAAAACACTACGGCATATTTCTTTCATCAGACTGCTATTTCATGGATTCCACTTTCAACATCAGTGCATGAATTAAAAAGAACTGTCTACTAAAGATGTAATTTGCGAGGACTTCCAGTGAGTACATCTGAATGAAATTACAATGCACTGTGGGATGTGTAGTGTTATAATTCAGTCACGTGATTAAACATCCTTTTAAAAAACGTCATAGCGCACGTAGGTGTCTTCTTCCACCTGTGAGCAAGGCTATTGAGCCGAAACGTTAGGGCAAAGGAAGCAGATGCTGCTGGACTAAGCGAGGTACCTGAGCTGCAGTATTGGGTTCAGTATATTTCTCTGCATGGCAAGTGTGTTTAATGGGCTGCTCCGTGCCCATTTCACTGAAGCCGCCCTGAAGGGTCCAGGGCTCCAGTAACGTGAGACTGGTTGTGTTTATATATATATATATATATATATATATATATATATATATATATATATATATATATATATATATATATATATATATATATATATATATATATATATATATATATATATATATATATATATATACATACACTGGCAGTCGCCATTAGGTGGTTATAGTCAGGACCTAGTTTCCATAGGAAAGGTGCTTTTTGACGTGCCTATAACTTTAGTGCCGTTTGATATATCTTCATGAAATTTTGCAAAAAATGGACCTCCTGATTCCTGCTGTGCATGAAAGTTTGGTGATCCGTCAAGCAGGGATCGAGAAAAAGGGGGAGGGTCAAAAAAAGTGTGTTGCCCATGTTAATTCTCATAGAGAATGTAGACACGACTACTGCCTGAATGGCTGAATGGAATTTTATCAAATTTGTCAGAAAGCTAGATCTTGGTCCACAAAGCGCGCTTTTTGTGATTTGGTGTAAATCCGTTCAGCAGTTTTTGATATTTTAAGGGAAAACAAATTTGCATATCTAGGGATGCAGACCCTTCGCAAATCCATTGTGGCGCTTCGCAAACCCACGCACCAACAGAAATGCAGTGATTGGCTGGTTGCAACTTGAGTAGAAATTTGCAACTGCCATTTTAGACATCAGGGAATGGTCGCCAGCAGCTAAACATAAGATGAAATGCAGTAGAAGGGGACAGGGTAGAGGTACCCTGACTCCCAGTGGTCTATACAGAGGTCTGTGAGGGACCACTGAGGGAGTAGAAAATGCCCAGAAGTTATTTTTCCACGTTTGAGGATTATCCAGATGCTCAATGTGGCCCCATGTGTAAATTTGCAGCGGAGTCATGAAATTATATATATATATATATATTCATCCAAACACTCTGCATAACACAGTGTGGCGCACACTCGAGTGGGATGTATGAAGGTTACTTTATTGTAGTCCAGTAGCTGAACAAACGCGTTTCGGCCATGACGGCCTTCGTCAATGTCCTAATATATATATATATATATATAACAGCTCCTAACTCCACTAGGGACTTGCAGAACTCTTCCTGGGCGGGTGCTCCATGAGAGGGTGGAACTCTCATATTTATAAACTCTCCTACTTTCAAAAGAAAGTGTCAGCACTCACGGGGTTTCAGGATGATTTATTTCAAAGAGCAGACGCGTTTCAGCGATTGCCTTTCTCAATGCTCATCCAAATACAAACAGGTTTACTGCAGACTCTCTTTTCAAGGTGTTTAATTGCCATGTTATTTCCGGTCTAGAGAGGAGAGGGATGCTTAATTCACTGTGCTGTTGCGGGCGCCATCTTAGGTGTATCCTAATATTACCCTGACTGGGAGTGTCCTCGCAAACAGACAGCCGTAAATGGGCTGTCTCCCCCTTCTTCGATCTGCAGCCCCTCAATTCAATTCGTTACGTCCTTTGCCCCTCACCCATACCGCAAGCCACGTTTCCTTAGCCGATCGCTGCCCGCAGGGGTTGGTCCAATGACCTATCCCAGAGACTTGAATAGTCTCTGCATTCAACAACGGGAACCTCAGTGCCTCCATGCACTCTTGCGGCGGTTCTGGTAGTGTCCAATTGTACAACAGCTCCTAACTCCACCAGGCACTTGAGGAACTCTTCCTGGGCGGGTGCTCCATGAGAGGGTGGAACTCTCATATTTATAAACACTCCTACTTCCAAAAGAAAGTGTCAGCCCTCACGGGGTTTCAGGATGATTTATTTCAAAGAGCAGACATGTTTCGGCGATTGCCTTTCTCAATGCTCGTCCAAATACAAACAGGTTTACTGCAGACTCTCTTTTCAAGGTGTTCAATTGCCATGTCATTTCCGGTCTAGAGAGGGGAGGGATGCTTAATTCACTGTGCTGTTGCGGGCGCCATCTTAGGTGTATCCTAATATTACCCTGAATGGGAGTGTCCTCGCAAACAGACTGCCCTAGATGGGCTTTCTCCCCCTTCTTCGATCTGCAGCCCCTCAATTCAATTCGTTACGTCCTTTGCCCCTCGCCCATACCGCAAGGGTAATATTAGGATACACCTAACATGGCGCCCGCAACAGCACAGTGAATTAAGCATCCCTCCCCTCTCTAGACCGAAAATGACATGGCAATTGAACTCCTTGAAAAGAGAGTCTGCAGTAAACCTGTTTGTATTTGGACGAGCATTGAGAAAGGCAATCGCCGAAACGCGTCTGCTCTTTGAAATAAATCATCCTGAAACCCCGTGAGTGCTGACACTTTCTTTTGGGTGAGGGGCAAAGGACGCAACGAATTGAATTGAGGGGCTGCAGATCGAAGAAGGGGGAGACAGCCCATCTAGGGCTGTCTGTTTGCGAGGACACTCCCATTCAGGGTAATATTAGGATTCACCTAAGATGGCGCCTGCAACAGCACAGTGAATTAAGCATCACACTCACTCAGACACCCACTCACAGACCTAGTCAGAGACTTACGCACTCACCCACAGAACCACTCACACATTCATGCACCCACTCACAGATACACTCAGACACTCACACACCCACTTACTGACCTACTCAGAGACCCACTGAGACACTCATGCATTCAGTTACAGACACACTTGTCACATGGCTCATAGGTACATTGTCGTTTTTCACTAACTTAGCATGAGCACGTTGCAGCTTGCCTGCTGTCTATGCACACGTTACTACACATATTTATTTCTTGCAATCATTTCAAAGACTGCGTTCACATGAGAACTCATCGCTGGGTTCACTCTTTGCATGTTCCTGGGATTTTGACTGAACATTATGTGCAAGGTCGAACAACAATGCCCCTTGTTATTTTGTTCTGGCCAGTCCATAGCCCTTAGACAAAACATACCAATGCAGCTGTTGTTTGGACAGCGTACTTGGGTTTTTAGTGGGGTGAATGAATAGGTGAGACACACTTGGAGAGGGACCTTTCCAGGGAGAAGAGCACCCATGATGTAGATCTACCATCTATAGGCTAAGGTATGGGGTCTGCTGACAAATCCCAGAGATCTTCTATTATATAATAAGACTTCTTCTTAGCAAGGGGGAGGTTAGGCACTATAGTCCTTTCTCCATTGTCTTTTTATGATGACATCTTCCTTCATGATTTATCGACTGGCTGCTATGCTGACTATATTTGTTTTATGCATTTTCCTGCTTGTTGTGGCACGTATACTGCTTATTAGGGCACGTTAGTTAAAATATATATTTTAAACTATTCCGTGTCTCTGTCAGATCTTATTGTGGACAAGTACAAGAGAGTGAGCTAAAGGGTGTGTCTTGTTACCGCAATTCCTGAGAGATCTGGGAGTGTTGTGTTCTGGGGTGTCTAATCATTTGTTTCTCTGTGAGTGAGTAGGAGAGCAAGTGTGACACTATAGCTAGTCGGTCCTGGGTTCGTGGGTACTAAGGTGGTGGGAAGACTCAGTCCCCATACACCAAGGTCCCATTTCCTGTGCATAGTTCTGTATTTGTGCAGAATCCCTGCAACACACTCAGATACTCATGCACCCACTCATAGACCTACTCAGAGACTTATGCACCCATTCACAGACAAATTCATACATTCATGCACCCACTCACACTTCAACTCATACTTCAACTCATCACACCCACTCACAGAGCCACTCAGACACTCATGCTCCCACTCACAGACCCACTCGGGCACTCTCGCACCCATTTCAGACCCACTCAGAGACATACACACCCACTCAGACACTCAAGCACCCACACACAGAACCACTCAGACACTCATACACCCAGTCAGACAGTCATGCACCCAGTTACAGATGTACTCAGACACTCATGCACCCAGTCACAGACCCACTGAGAAACTCATGCACCCAGTTACAGATATACTTACTCATGCACACACTCACAGACCTACTCAGAGACCTACACACCCACTCACAGACCTACTCACACATTGATGCACCCACTCACATATTGATGCACCCACTCACAGTCCCAATCAGACACTAACAAACTCACTTACACACTCATGCACCCACTCACAGACCCACTCAGACACTCACACACCCACTCACAGACCCACTCAGACACTTACACACCCACTCACTGACCCACTCAGGTAGTCCTGCACCCACTCACATACCCAGTCAGACACTCATGCACGTACTTACAGACCCACTCAGAAACTCACACTCACTCAGACCCACTCAACACTCACACACCCACTCACAGACCCACATAGATACTTACTCAGACACTCAAGCACCCACTCACAGGCCCACTCAGACACTCACACACCCAGTTACAGACCCTGTCAGACAGTCATGCACCCACTCACAGACCCAGTCAGACACTTACGCACCTACTCAGACACTCATGCACCCACTTACAGACCCACTGAGACTTGCGTGCCCAGTCAAAGACCCACTCAGACTCCCACACACCCATTCACAGACCCACTGAGACACTCACACGCCCAGTCACAGACCCACTGAGACACTCATGCACCCAGCTACAGATATACTCAGACACTCATGCACCCACTCACAGATCTATTCAGAGACTTACACACCCACTCACAGACCCACTCACACAATGATGCACCCACTCACAGTCCTAATCAGACACTAACACACCCACTCACAGACCCACTCACACACTCATGCACCCACTCACAAACCCACTCACAGACCCACTCAGACACTCACTCACCCACTCAGACCCTCACGTACCCACTCACAGACCCACTCAGACACCTACCCACCCACTCACAAACTCACTCAGATGCTCATGCACCCACACACAGACATACTCAGACACTCATGAACCCACTCACAGACCCACTCAGATACTCACACACCCACTCACAGACCCACTCAGACACTTACTCACCCACTCACTGACCCACTCAGGCAGTCCTGCACCCACTCACATACCCAGTCAGACACTCATGCACATACTTACAGACCCACTCAGAAACTCACACTCACTCAGACCCACTCAACACTCACACACCCACTCACAGACCCATGTAGATACTCAGACACTCAAGGACCCACTCACAGACCCACTCAGACACTCACACACCCAGTCACAGACCCTGTCAGACAGTCATGCACCCACTCACAGACCCAGTCAGACACTTATGCACCTACTCAGACACTCATGCACCCACTTACAGCCCCACTGAGACTTGCGTGCCCAGTCAAAGACCCAATCAGACTCCCACGCACCCATTCACAGACCCACTGAGACACTAACACACCCAGTCACAGACCCACTGAGACACTCATGCATCCAGCTACAGATATACTCAGACACTCATGCACCCACTCACAGATCTATTCAGAGACTTACACACCCACTCACAGACCCACTCACACAATGATGCACCCACTCACAGTCCTAATCAGACACTAACACACCCACTCGCAGACCCACTCACACACTCATGCACCCACTCACAAACCCACTCCCAGACCCACTCAGACACTCACTCACCCACTCAGACCCTCACACACCCACTCACAGACCCACTCAGATGCCTACCCACCCACTCACAAACTCACTCAGATGCTCATGCACCCACACACAGACACACTCAGACACTCATGCACCCACTCACAAACCCACTCAGACAGTCACACACCCACTCACATACCCACTCAGACACTCATGCACGCACTCAGACACCCACTCAGACCCACTCAATAACTCACACACCCACTCATAGAACCACTTAGATACTTACATACTCACTCACAGACTCATTCAGACACTCATGCACCCACTCAGACACCTACTCAGACACTCATGTACCCTCTCACGGACTCACTTAGACACTCATGTGCCCATCCACAGCTCTACACAGATACTCACGCACCCACTTACAGACCCACTCAGACACTCATGCACCCACTCACACAGACATTGATACATGCAGAATTAATTACATAGTCATTAACATGTGAGGATCTGCAGATCCACCGCAGCGCTCAGTGCGGGCTGCCTGTGTGAATCTGTGACAGGTCTGTGGATCCAGATCTCAATTAAAAAATGCATCCTCTCACAGTCCCACTGGCACAGTCACACACCCACTCACATACCCATAAAGCCACTCACACACCCACTCAGAGACACAGAGAACCACTCACACACCCATTCACAGACCGAATCAGGCACTCACACACCCAAGCGACACTCAAACACCTACTCCGAGACCCACAAAACCACTCAAAGACCCACACACAGACCCACACAGCCAGTGACACATGCACTCACACACCCAGGTTACACAGACATTATAGTTAGGAAATAGCATTAAAAAACGTAGATATTCAATGAAAAAAATAAAGGTTACAGGAACATTATAGTTAGGTTCAGATTTTAAACACACAAAACCAAAGAAATTCAGCAGTTATAGTTACAGTTATCTCAAGTGACCATACCTCATACCCTAAGGTAACTATAACTCATGCCCTCACCATGCACTGCTAATAACCCCACATATTGCCTCACTCATGACATCTTCTATGACATCATTGATATCACTGCAACATTTGCAGTGAAATTATTGATGAGAAAACTGTGCATGGCTATATATATATTTTTTTCTTTTACGGCTGGTCAACTTCCCAGACCCCCAACAGGATGCAGTACGTGAATTTTTTTATTTTATTTCGTGAAATGCTAGTTCGCGAGTTTAAATAGGTGCAAAATATAATAAAAGTATACGGTCAACACATTTCGACTTGCGTCTTCTACTGGGCCTAGCCAGGTACCACAGTGAGCCATATTTAATTATTCAGTCTTTTCTCAATCTTAGCAGCCCTCAAAACATATAATCACTGAAAAGCAAAATGTTAAAGTGACGTCATAGTAAGGAATTGTATTAATAGCTTACTTTACATTTAAAAAAACTTAGAAATCACTGAAAAAACAAACGTTGGAGGAACATTGCAGTTAACAAAACCACTAAAATTTACCACTTACAGTTATCTCAAGTAACTATAACTTGTGCCCTAAATTAACAAAAACTCACACCTTTGCCATGCACAGTGTTGTTATCAATGATGTCATAGCAAATGTCATGAAGAATGTTATCAATTTAGTCATTGGTCATGTCATGAGTGATGCAATATGCGAGGGTAGAAGCAGGGGTGCAGTGGGTCAGACATTTGGAAAGGTGAGATAAGCAAATAAAAAGTCTGTTTTCCTTGAATTAAGAAGTGGCTTAAGTCTCCGCATCTTCTGGCAGCTCAAGTGCTGAGGACTTCTTGCAGCACTTGTGATCACAGCAGCTCTTAACTTCACTGCACCTCCTTGGTCTCCATCTCAATTGTTCTTCTACAGTAGTATCTGCCTTCCCACTGCAACACTAGAGCACCAGTAGCTCATGGATCCCCTTTCGTCTACCACTTCAGAATTTAGCCCCTGGTGGCCCCTGACTTCTCTGAAGCTGGGCTACCTTTTCCACTACCACATGACTGCCACTGCAGATCCCATCTGCTCAGCATCTCCTAGCCTGTTAAGAGGGCTACAAAGGTTATCTTCAGCTCCTGAATGTATTACAGTGATTGGATCCAGTGCTCATGTATACAATAGCGTTCAATTCCTAGCCTCCTGCCAGCTCTTGGGCTATGATTACAGGCTTGACACCCTCTGCTGCCCCTGTCCAGAGGATCCTAGCATTCTTGCAGGTCTTGGGCTAAAGACTGTATTTAGCTTCTGGTGTCTCTCAAATTTCTCTATCCCATCAGTTGACCTGCTCTCCTGGATCTACTGCCTTCCTATCCCTGCACCTCTTGTATCCAGCTTCTACATGCTCTTCTCACATGTTCTACCACTACAGATCCTGAATTTCTTGCAGCTTTTGAACTCGCTGGAACTCTTGATGTGACTAAATCTTCTAGTGACTAATGGCCCTAGGTGGTTGCCATGTGGCAGCTTGTGTACCTGAAGCTCCTGGGACCCGGCACTCCTGTTCTGCCTCGCCTGTTCCTAGCCTCCCTTCAGCTCTTTTTCTACCCACACGTTTTGGGCCCCTCCAATCTTATCCTTGGTGTCCCTTTAGTTTCTGTCCTCCCTGCTATTTGAGGTCACCTTGCTGATGCTGGATCTCAGTGTAGCACCTGATCCTTTCTGCAATTCCAAACATCACTACAGCTAATGCCTCCAGATTTTCCTGCAGCTCCGAACTTCAATGCACTGGTGGTCCCATTCATATCTTTCCTGCCTCTTCAGAATCTAGGGTTATTGCACCATCTATCTATGCTGCAGCCCGTGATTTCCTGAAGCTTTTGTATTACATTTTACCCTGGTTTGTGGCTATCACGGAGGACCCTGGCTGCCCAGCAGCGTTTGGCCTCTGCAGTTCTTGGCCTGAAGGTTACCCTTAGCTCCTGGCTGCAATCATCTCCTGGGTCCATTGTTCATGTATATTACCCTTGAAGTTACTGTCTTCCTTTTAGCTCTTGGTCTCCCTGAAACTTCTGGCCTCCTTCTAGCTCCTTGGTTGATAGCTCTCTATATCCCTTCAAGCACCAGTCTTTCAGAAGTCTTATATCAGCCTGTGCCATGCCTGAGGAGCCCATCCAATGATGTTTTTTGCTTTGCATTCTGGTATGTATGTATGGGACTTGCTTACCTCTGTGTATTGATCACATATGGAGATGCACTATTCAACATCTCCTGAACATGCATGTCTTCTGAAGCAGGAGAGAATAGCAGGATGCATAGAGTGTCGGCATGGACTGGTCAGGGATCTTGTAGCTTAGATGGATGCGCTACACCTGAGCGAAGACAGGGAGGACTACATGTCCCAGGAAACAGAGAACTCTTATGAGAATTGCTTATGGTGTCGGCCATCTTGAATGCATAATCTATAAGTTCCTCGTGGTCCATATCACCATTGCTATACATAATTTATATTTCCTGCAACCAGGTCTCTTTGAAACCTTTGATGTTCTTTCTGGAAATTTGACAAAAGACTGAACTGGGGTCAGAGACATGTTCTAGCACAACACGTGTGTTAAAGGATATAGACACCTGCTCTTAAACATTAAAAGGGAATTTATTAAGGATTGTAATCTCATATATTGCACTTTCTTTTTCAGATGGAGTCCTCCTTTCCAATTTCCAATTCTTATCTTGAACTTCGTTTCACAAGGAGTCCTCTTTTAGGATTAGAACTTACTTTGTGCTTATTTCTTTTCATAGGGTATCATCCATTAAAGAATACAACGCAATATAACGTGTTTCTTTACATACAAACATTTTTTTGGGCCAGTCTTCTTTGGCCATTGGTTTGTTTGAGTGTCATTTACATTATGTTTCCATCAATGACAGAATTCAATATGGGAGAATGGGTAAGCCGACTTAAGCCAGTGGCTATTTTGCTCGTTGAGTGACTGCATTTGTCTGATCAGATGTGCACGTTCACCCAAGAATACACGTGCTTCAGTGCCAGGGCCGGTTTGGTAGTTTTTTGTGATACATGCCCTTCTTTTACATATACAATTTCCTTTCTTTCCTTCTCATTTTTTAAATTCAATTTTTTAGAGCAAACTACAGCTCCACAGACAGTGCTAATGGGCCACTTGCTCATTTAATCGGTAGTGCTCTGGATCCTGCAGTGCCACTGCCTCTAAAAGAGGCGACCATCATGCACTCATATCATCCATAGTGTTATCAAAGTTGTGCCTTACAAATTGGATAACTAGTTGGTTCTAAAACTGTAGGCCATGACGGAACATTAAGACAATAATACACTATGTACAATACTATTGTAAGACAACCCCCAGCTGCTGGGGTTTAATTTATTGCAAGCATATGCCCGCCATGCCTATGTTTTTTGAGTTTGTGTGTGTATTTCACTGTGGTTGTGTGAGGGCAAGAATGCAAGAATAAGTCAGTGGGTGGTTAAATGGATACATGAGTGCAGGGACAATTGACAGAGTGCATATACGATTAGCTAAACGCATTACTGACCCAAGAGACACTTTCATTTATAAGCCAGATGTATTGGCATTGCCAATGCACGGTTTAATTTGAGCTTCCAATCCTTTGCTATTCTGCCAAGCGCCACTCACACACCTACTCCGAGACCCACAGAACCATTCAAAGACCCACACACAGACCCACACAGCCAGTGACACATGCACTCACACACCCAGGTTACACAGACATTATAGTTAGGAAATAGCATTAAAAAACGTAGATATTCAATGAAAAAATAAAGGTTACAGGAACATTATAGTTAGGTTCAGATTTTAAACACACAAAACCAAATAAATTCAGCAGTTATAGTTACAGTTATCTCAAGTGACCATACCTCATACCCTAAGGTAACTATAACTCATGCCCTCACCATGCACTGCTAATAACCCCACATATTACCTCACTCATGACATCTTCTATGACATCATTGATATCACTGCAACATTTGCAGTGAAATTATTGTTGAGAAAACTGTGCATGGCTATATATATATATATTTTTTCTTTTACGGCTGGTCAACTTCCCAGACCCCCAACAGGATGCAGTACGTGAATTTTTTTATTTTATTTCGTGAAATGCTAGTTCGCGAGTTTAAATAGGTGCAAAATATAATAAAAGTATACGGTCGACACATTTCGACTTGCGTCTTCTACTGGGCCTAGCCAGGTACCACAGTGAGCCATATTTAATTATTCAGTCTTTTCTCAATCTTAGCAGCCCTCAAAACATATAATCACTGAAAAGCAAAATGTTAAAGTGACGTTATAGTAAGGAATTGTATTAATAGCTTACTTTACATTTAAAAAAACTTAGAAATCACTGAAAAAACAAACGTTGGAGGAACATTGCAGTTAACAAAACCACTGAAATTTACCACTTACAGTTATCTCAAGTAACTATAACTTGTGCCCTAAATTAACAAAAACTCACACCTTTGCCATGCACAGTGTTGTTATCAATGATGTCATAGCAAATGTCATGAAGAATGTTATCAATGTAGTCATTGGTCATGTCATGAGTGATGCAATATGCGAGGGTAGAAGCAGGGGTGCAGTGGGTCAGACATTTGGAAAGGTGAGATAAGCAAATAAAAAGTCTGTTTTCCTTGAATTAAGAAGTGGCTTAAGTCTCCGCATCTTCTGGCAGCTCAAGTGCTGAGGACTTCTTGCAGCACTTGTGATCACAGCAGCTCTTAACTTCACTGCACCTCCTTGGTCTCCATCTCAATTGTTCTTCTACAGTAGTATCTGCCTTCCCTGCAACACTAGAGCACCAGTAGCTCATGGATCCCCTTTCGTCTACCACTTCAGAATTTAGCCCCTGGTGGCCCCTGACTTCTCTGAAGCTGGGCTACCTTTTCCACTACCACATGACTGCCACTGCAGATCACATCTGCTCAGCATCTCCTAGCCTGTTAAGAGGGCTACAAAGGTTATCTTCAGCTCCTGAATGTATTACAGTGATTGGATCCAGTGCTCATGTATACAATAGCGTTCAATTCCTAGCCTCCTGCCAGCTCTTGGGCTATGATTACAGGCTTGACACCCTCTGCTGCCCCTGTCCAGAGGATCCTAGCATTCTTGCAGGTCTTGGGCTGAAGACTGTATTTAGCTTCTGGTGTCTCTCAAATTTCTCTATCCCATCAGTTGACCTGCTCTCCTGGATCCACTGCCTTCCTATCCGTGCACCTCTTGTATCCAGCTTCTACATGCTCTTCTCACATGTTCTACCACTACAGATCCTGAATTTCTTGCAGCTTTTGAACTCGCTGGAACTCTTGATGTGACTAAATCTTCTAGTGACTAATGGCCCTAGGTGGTTGCCATGTGGCAGCTTGTGTACCTGAAGCTCCTGGGACCCGGCACTCCTGATCTGCCTCGCCTGTTCCTAGCCTCCCTTCAGCTCTTTTTCTACCCACACGTTTTGGGCCCCTCCAATCTTATCCTTGGTGTCCCTTTAGTTTCTGTCCTCCCTGCTATTTGAGGTCACCTTGCTGATGCTGGATCTCAGTGTAGCACCTGATCCTTTCTGCAATTCCAAACATCACTACAGCTAATGCCTCCAGATTTTCCTGCAGCTCCGAACTTCAATGCACTGGTGGTCCCATTCATATCTTTCCTGCCTCTTCAGAATCTAGGGTTATTGCACCATCTATCTATGCTGCAGCCCGTGATTTCCTGAAGCTTTTGTATTACATTTTACCCTGGTTTGTGGCTATCACGGAGGACCCTGGCTGCCCAGCAGCGTTTGGCCTCTGCAGTTCTTGGCCTGAAGGTTACCCTTAGCTCCTGGCTGCAATCATCTCCTGGGTCCATTGTTCATGTATATTCCCCTTGAAGTTGCTGTCTTCCTTTTAGCTCTTGGTCTCCCTGAAACTTCTGGCCTCCTTCTAGCTCCTTGGTTGATAGCTCTCTATATCCCTTCAAGCACCAGTCTTTCAGAAGTCTTATATCAGCCTGTGCCATGCCTGAGGAGCCCATCCAATGATGTTTTTTGCTTTGCATTCTGGTATGTATGTATGGGACTTGCTTACCTCTGTGTATTGATCACATATGGAGATGCACTATTCAACATCTCCTGAACATGCATGTCTTCTGAAGCAGGAGAGAATAGCAGGATGCATAGAGTGTCGGCATGGACTGGTCAGGGATCTTGTAGCTTAGATGGATGCGCTACACCTGAGCGAAGACAGGGAGGACTACATGTCCCAGGAAACAGAGAACTCTTATGAGAATTGCTTATGGTGTCGGCCATCTTGAATGCATAATCTATAAGTTCCTCGTGGTCCATATCACCATTGCTATACATAATTTATATTTCCTGCAACCAGGTCTCTTTGAAACCTTTGATGTTCTTTCTGGAAATTTGACAAAAGACTGAACTGGGGTCAGAGACATGTTCTAGCACAACACGTGTGTTAAAGGATATAGACACCTGCTCTTAAACATTAAAAGGGAATTTATTAAGGATTGTAATCTCATATATTGCACTTTCTTTTTCAGATGGAGTCCTCCTTTACAATTTCCAATTCTTATCTTGAACTTCGTTTCACAAGGAGTCCTCTTTTAGGATTAGAACTTACTTTGTGCTTATTTCTTTTCATAGGGTATCATCCATTAAAGAATACAACGCAATATAACGTGTTTGTTTACATACAAACATTTTTTTGGGCCAGTCTTCTTTGGCCATTGGTTTGTTTGAGTGTCATTTACACTATGTTTCCATCAATGACAGAATTCAATATGGGAGAATGGGTAAGCCGACTTAAGCCAGTGGCTATTTTGCTCGTTGAGTGACTGCATTTGTCTGATCAGATGTGCACGTTCACCCAAGAATACACGTGCTTCAGTGCCAGGGCCGGTTTGGCAGTTTTTTGTGATAAATGCCCTTCTTTTACATATACAATTTCCTTTCTTTCCTTCTCATTTTTTAAATTCAATTTTTTAGAGCAAACTACAGCTCCACAGACAGTGCTAATGGGCCACTTGCTCATTTAATCGGTAGTGCTCTGGATCCTGCAGTGCCACTGCCTCTAAACGAGGCGACCATCATGCACTCATATCATCCATAGTGTTATCAAAGTTGTGCCTTACAAATTGGATAACTAGTTGGTTCTAAAACTGTAGGCCATGACGGAACATTAAGACAATAATACACTATGTACAATACTATTGTAAGACAACCCCCAGCTGCTGGGGTTTAATTTATTGCAAGCATATGCCCGCCATGCCTATGTTTTTTGAGTTTGTGTGTGTATTTCACTGTGGTTGTGTGAGGGCAAGAATGCAAGAATAAGTCAGTGGGTGGTTAAATGGATACATGAGTGCAGGGACAATTGACAGAGTGCATATACGATTAGCTAAACGCATTACTGACCCAAGAGACACTTTCATTTATAAGCCAGATGTATTGGCATTGCCAATGCACGGTTTAATTTGAGCTTCCAATCCTTTGCTATTCTGCCAAGCGCCACTCACACACCTACTCCGAGACCCACAGAACCATTCAAAGACCCACACACAGACCCACACAGCCAGTGACACATGCACTCACACACCCAGGTTACACAGACATTATAGTTAGGAAATAGCATTAAAAAACGTAGATATTCAATGAAAAAAATAAAGGTTACAGGAACATTATAGTTAGGTTCAGATTTTAAACACACAAAACCAAATAAATTCAGCAGTTATAGTTACAGTTATCTCAAGTGACCATACCTCATACCCTAAGGTAACTATAACTCATGCCCTCACCATGCACTGCTAATAACCCCACATATTACCTCACTCATGACATCTTCTATGACATCATTGATATCACTGCAACATTTGCAGTGAAATTATTGTTGAGAAAACTGTGCATGGCTATATATATATTTTTTTTTTCTTTTACGGCTGGTCAACTTCCCAGACCCCCAACAGGATGCAGTACGTGAATTTTTTTATTTTATTTCGTGAAATGCTAGTTCGCGAGTTTAAATAGGTGCAAAATATAATAAAAGTATACGGTCGACACATTTCGACTTGCGTCTTCTACTGGGCCTAGCCAGGTACCACAGTGAGCCATATTTAATTATTCAGTCTTTTCTCAATCTTAGCAGCCCTCAAAACATATAATCACTGAAAAGCAAAATGTTAAAGTGACGTTATAGTAAGGAATTGTATTAATAGCTTACTTTACATTTAAAAAAACGTAGAAATCACTGAAAAAACAAACGTTGGAGGAACATTGCAGTTAACAAAACCACTGAAATTTACCACTTACAGTTATCTCAAGTAACTATAACTTGTGCCCTAAATTAACAAAAACTCACACCTTTGCCATGCACAGTGTTGTTATCAATGATGTCATAGCAAATGTCATGAAGAATGTTATCAATTTAGTCATTGGTCATGTCATGAGTGATGCAATATGCGAGGGTAGAAGCAGGGGTGCAGTGGGTCAGACATTTGGAAAGGTGAGATAAGCAAATAAAAAGTCTGTTTTCCTTGAATTAAGAAGTGGCTTAAGTCTCCGCATCTTCTGGCAGCTCAAGTGCTGAGGACTTCTTGCAGCACTTGTGATCACAGCAGCTCTTAACTTCACTGCACCTCCTTGGTCTCCATCTCAATTGTTCTTCTACAGTAGTATCTGCCTTCCCTGCAACACTAGAGCACCAGTAGCTCATGGATCCCCTTTCGTCTACCACTTCAGAATTTAGCCCCTGGTGGCCCCTGACTTCTCTGAAGCTGGGCTACCTTTTCCACTACCACATGACTGCCACTGCAGATCCCATCTGCTCAGCATCTCCTAGCCTGTTAAGAGGGCTACAAAGGTTATCTTCAGCTCCTGAATGTATTACAGTGATTGGATCCAGTGCTCATGTATACAATAGCGTTCAATTCCTAGCCTCCTGCCAGCTCTTGGGCTATGATTACAGGATTGACACCCTCTGCTGCCCCTGTCCAGAGGATCCTACCATTCTTGCAGGTCTTGGGCTGAAGACTGTATTTAGCTTCTGGTGTCTCTCAAATTTCTCTATCCCATCAGTTGACCTGCTCTCCTGGATCCACTGCCTTCCTATCCCTGCACCTCTTGTATCCAGCTTCTACATGCTCTTCTCACATGTTCTACCACTACAGATCCTGAATTTCTTGCAGCTTTTGAACTCGCTGGAACTCTTGATGTGACTAAATCTTCTAGTGACTAATGGCCCTAGGTGGTTGCCATGTGGCAGCTTGTGTACCTGAAGCTCCTGGGACCCGGCACTCCTGATCTGCCTCGCCTGTTCCTAGCCTCCCTTCAGCTCTTTTTCTACCCACACGTTTTGGGCCCCTCCAATCTTATCCTTGGTGTCCCTTTAGTTTCTGTCCTCCCTGCTATTTGAGGTCACCTTGCTGATGCTGGCTCTCAGTGTAGCACCTGATCCTTTCTGCAATTCCAAACATCACTACAGCTAATGCCTCCAGATTTTCCTGCAGCTCCGAACTTCAATGCACTGGTGGTCCCATTCATATCTTTCCTGCCTCTTCAGAATCTAGGGTTATTGCACCATCTATCTATGCTGCAGCCCGTGATTTCCCTGAAGCTTTTGTATTACATTTTACCCTGGTTTGTGGCTATCACGGAGGACCCTGGCTGCCCAGCAGCGTTTGGCCTCTGCAGTTCTTGGCCTGAAGGTTACCCTTAGCTCCTGGCTGCAATCATCTCCTGGGTCCATTGTTCATGTATATTCCCCTTGAAGTTGCTGTCTTCCTTTTAGCTCTTGGTCTCCCTGAAACTTCTGGCCTCCTTCTAGCTCCTTGGTTGATAGCTCTCTATATCCCTTCAAGCACCAGTCTTTCAGAAGTCTTATATCAGCCTGTGCCATGCCTGAGGAGCCCATCCAATGATGTTTTTTGCTTTGCATTCTGGTATGTATGTATGGGACTTGCTTACCTCTGTGTATTGATCACATATGGAGATGCACTATTCAACATCTCCTGAACATGCATGTCTTCTGAAGCAGGAGAGAATAGCAGGATGCATAGAGTGTCGGCATGGACTGGTCAGGGATCTTGTAGCTTAGATGGATGCGCTACACCTGAGCGAAGACAGGGAGGACTACATGTCCCAGGAAACAGAGAACTCTTATGAGAATTGCTTATGGTGTCGGCCATCTTGAATGCATAATCTATAAGTTCCTCGTGGTCCATATCACCATTGCTATACATAATTTATATTTCCTGCAACCAGGTCTCTTTGAAACCTTTGATGTTCTTTCTGGAAATTTGACAAAAGACTGAACTGGGGTCAGAGACATATTCTAGCACAACACGTGTGTTAAAGGATATAGACACCTGCTCTTAAACATTAAAAGGGAATTTATTAAGGATTGTAATCTCATATATTGCACTTTCTTTTTCAGATGGAGTCCTCCTTTACAATTTCCAATTCTTATCTTGAACTTCGTTTCACAAGGAGTCCTCTTTTAGGATTAGAACTTACTTTGTGCTTATTTCTTTTCATAGGGTATCATCCATTAAAGAATACAACGCAATATAATGTGTTTGTTTAAATACAAACATTTTTTTGGGCCAGTCTTCTTTTGCCATTGGTTTGTTTGAGTGTCATTTACACTATGTTTCCATCAATGACAGGATTCAATATGGGGGAATGGGTAAGCCGACTTAAGCCAGTGGCTCTTTTGCTCGTTGAGTGACTGCATTTGTCTGATCAGATGTGCACGTTCACCCAAGAATACACGTGCTTCAGTGCCAGGGCCGGTTTGGCAGTTTTTTGTGATAAATGCCCTTCTTTTACACATACAATTTCCTTTCTTTCCTTCTCATTTTTTAAATTCAATTTTTTAGAGCAAACTACAGCTCCACAGACAGTGCTAATGGGCCACTTGCTCATTTAATCGGTAGTGCTCTGGATCCTGCAGTGCCACTGCCTCTAAACGAGGCGACCATCATGCACTCATATCATCCATAGTGTTATCAAAGTTGTGCCTTACAAATTGGATAACTAGTTGGTTCTAAAACTGTAGGCCATGACGGAACATTAAGACAATAATACACTATGTACAATACTACTGTAAGACAACCCGCAGCTGCTGGGGTTTAATTTATTGCAAGCATATGCCCGCCATGCCTATGTTTTTTGAGTTTGTGTGTGTATTTCACTGTGGTTGTGTGAGGGCAAGAATGCAAGAATAAGTCAGTGGGTGGTTAAATGGATACATGAGTGCAGGAACAATTGACATAGTGCATATCCGATTAGCTAAACGCATTACTGACCCAAGAGACACTTTCATTTATAAGGCAGATGTATTGGCATTGCCAATGCACGGTTTAATTTGAGCTTCCAATCCTTTGCTATTCTGCCAAGCGCCACTCACACACCTACTCAGAGACCCACAAAACCATTCAAAGACCCACACACAGACCCACACAGCCAGTGACACATGCACTCACACACCCAGGTTACACAGACATTATAGTTAGGAAATAGCATTAAAAAACGTAGATATTCAATGAAAAAAATAAAGGTTACAGGAACATTATAGTTAGGTTCAGATTTTAAACACACAAAACCAAAGAAATTCAGCAGTTATAGTTACAGTTATCTCAAGTGACCATAACTCATGCCCTAAGGTAACTATAACTCATGCCCTCACAATGCACTGCTAATAACCCCACATATTACCTCACTCATGACATCTTCTATGACATCATTGATATCACTGCAACATTTGCAGTGAAATTATTGATGAGAAAACTGTGCATGGCTATATATATTTTTTTTTTCTTTTATGGCTGGTCAACTTCCCAGACCTCCAACAGGATGCAGTACGTGAATTTTTTTATTTTATTTCGTGAAATGCTAGTTCGCGAGTTTAAATAGGTGCAAAATATAGTAAAAGTATACGGTCGACACATTTCGACTTGCGTCTTCTACTGGGCCTAGCCAAGTACCTCAGTGAGCCATACTTAATTATTCAGTCTTTTCTCAATCTTAGCAGCCCTCAAAACATATAATCACTGAAAAGCAAAATGTTAAAGTGACGTTATAGTAAGGAATTGTATTAATAGCTTACTTTACATTTTAAAAAACTTAGAAATCACTGAAAAAACAAACGTTGGAGGAACATTGCAGTTAACAAAACCACTGAAATTTACCAGTTACTGTTATCTCAACTAACTATAACTTGTGCCCTAAATTAACAAAAACTCACACCTTTGCCATGCACAGTGTTGTTATCAATGATGTCATAGCAAATGTCATGAAGAATGTTATCAATTTAGTCATTGGTCATGTCATGAGTGATGCAATATGCGAGGGTAGAAGCAGGGGTGCAGTGGGTCAGACATTTGGAAAGGTGAGATAAGCAAATAAAAAGTCTGTTTTCCTTGAATTAAGAAGTAGCTTAAGTCTCCGCATCTTCTGGCAGCTCAAGTGCTGAGGACTTCTTGCAGCACTTGTGATCACAGCAGCTCTTAACTTCACTGCACCTCCTTGGTCTCCATCTCAATTGTTCTTCTACAGTAGTATCTGCCTTCCCTGCAACACTAGAGCACCAGTAGCTCATGGATCCCCTTTCGTCTACCACTTCAGAATTTAGCCCCTGGTGGCCCCTGACTTCTCTGAAGCTGGGCTACCTTTTCCACTACCACATGACTGCCACTGCAGATCCCGTCTGCTCAGCATCTCCTAGCCTGTTAAGAGGGCTACAAAGGTTATCTTCAGCTCCTGAATGTATTACAGTGATTGGATCCAGTGCTCATGTATACAATAGCGTTCAATTCCTAGCCTCCTGCCAGCTCTTGGGCTATGATTACAGGCTTGACACCCTCTGCTGCCCCTGTCCAGAGGATCCTAGCATTCTTGCAGGTCTTGGGCTGAAGACTGTATTTAGCTTCTGGTGTCTCTCAAATTTCTCTATCCCATCAGTTGACCTGCTCTCCTGGATCCACTGCCTTCCTATCCCTGCACCTCTTGTATCCAGCTTCTACATGCTCTTCTCACATGTTCTACCACTACAGATCCTGAATTTCTTGCAGCTTTTGAACTCGCTGGAACTCTTGATGTGACTAAATCTTCTGGTGACTAATGGCCCTAGGTGGTTGCCATGTGGCAGCTTGTGTACCTGAAGCTCCTGGGACCCGGTACTCCTGATCTGCCACTCCTGTTCCTAGCCTCCCTTCAGCTCTTTTTCTACCCACACGTTTTGGGCCCCTCCAATCTTATCCTTGGTGCCCCTTTAGTTTCTGGCCTCCCTGCTATTTGAGGTCACCTTGCTGATGCTGGCTCTCTGTGTAGCACCTGATCCTTTCTGCAATTCCAAACATCACTACAGCTAATGCCTCCAGATTTCCCTGCAGCTCCAAACTTCAATGCAAAGGTGGACCCATTCATATCTTTCCTGCCACTTCAGAATGTAGGGTTATTGCACCATCTATCTATGCTGCAGCCCGCGATTTCCCTGAAGCTTTTGTATTACATTTTACCCTGGTTTGTGGCTATCACGGAGGACACGGCTGCCCAGCAGCGTTTGGCCTCTGCAGTTCTTGGCCTGATGGTTACCCTTAGCTCCTGGCTGCAATCATCTCCTGGGTCCATTGTTCATGTATATTCCCCTTGAAGTTGCTGTCTTCCTTTTAGCTCTTGGTCTCCCTGAAACTTCTGGCCTCCTTCTAGCTCCTTGGTTGATGGCTCTCTATATCCCTTCAAGCACCAGTCTTTCAGAAGTCTTAATCAGCCTGTGCCATGCCTGAGGAGCCCATCCAATGTTGTTTTTTGCTTTGCATTCTGGTATGTATGTATGGGTCTTGCTTACCTCTGTGTATTGATCACATAAGGAGATGCACTATTCAACAACTCCTGAACATGCATGTCTTCTGAAGCAGGAGAGAATAGCAGGATGCATAGAGTGTCGGCATGGACTGGTCAGAGATCTTGTAGCTTAGATGGATGCGCTACACCTGAGCGAAGACAGGGAGGACTACATGTCCCAGGAAACAGAGAACTCTTATGAGAATTGCTTATGGTGTCGGTCATCTTGAATCCATAATGTATAAGTTCCTTGTGGTCCATAGCACCATTGCTAGACATAATTTATAGTTCCTGCAACCAGGTCTCTTCGAAACCTTTGATTTTCTTTCTGGAAATTTGACAAAAAACTGAACTGGGGTCAGAGACATATTCTAGCACAACACGTGTGTTAAAGGATATAGACATCTGCTCTTAAACATTAAAAGGGAATTTATTAAGGATTGTAAACTCATATATTGCACTTTCTTTTTCAGAAGGAGTCCTCCTTTACAATTTCCAATTCTTATCTTGAACTTCGTTTCACAAGGAGTCCTCTTTTAGGATTAGAACTTACTTTGTGCTTATTTCTTTTCATAGGGTATCATCCATTAAAGAATACAACGCAATATAACGTGTTTGTTTACATACAAACATTTTTTTGGGCCAGTCTTCTTTGGCCATTGGTTTGTTTGAGTGTCATTTACACTATGTTTCCATCAATGACAGGATTCAATATGGGAGAATGGGTAAGCCGACTTAAGCCAGTGGCTATTTTGCTCATTGAGTGACTGCATTTGTCTGATCAGATGTGCACGTTCACCCAAGAATACACATGCTTCAGTGCCAGGGCCGGTTGGGCAGTTTTTTGTGATAAATGCCCTTCTTTTACATATACAATTCCCTTTCTTTCCTTCTCATATTTTAAATTCAATTTTTTAGAGCAAACTACAGCTCCACAGACAGTGCTAATGGGCCACTTGCTCATTTAATCGGTAGTGCTCTGGATCCTGCAGTGCAACTGCCTCTAAACGAGGCGCCCATCATGCACTCATATTATCCATAGTGTTATCAAAGTTTTGCCTTACAAATTGGATAACTAGTTGGTTCATGACGGAACATTAAGACAATAATACACTATGTACAATACTATTGTAAGACAACCCCCAGCTGCTGGGGTTTATTTTATTGCAAGCATATGCCCGCCATGCCTATGTTTTTGAGTTTGTGTGTGTATTTCACTGTGGTTGTGTGAGGGCAAGAATGCAAGAATAAGTCAGTGGGTGGATAAATGGATACATGAGTGCAGGGACAATTGACAGAGTGCATATATGATTAGCTAAACGCATTACTGACCCAAGAGACACTTTCATTTATAAGCCAGAGGTATTGGCATTGCCAATGCACGGTTTAATTTGAGCTTCCAATCCTTTGCTATTCTGTTAAGGAACAGACAGATCCAGCAGGGAGGCAGAAGCTGTGAACTTAATTTTCATACTTACCAGCTGGAGGTGTGCTTTCAGCTCCCCTACTAAAGTGCCATACGAGTTTCCCAGGGTTATGAGGTATAACATGAGGATGCTAAAGAAAATAAGGACAAACTTGAAAGTCAAGTATTACTACAGGAAATAAACAAAGTTTTTACCTTTACACTGATAAGTGGGTGTTAGAAGGACTACAATGGAACTGTTTATCCAAATAAACACACCAACAATTGCAAAAAAGCAAGACGCAATAAGCCAACTGGCAGACGACCCTATGCAAAGATACATCTACAATGTTTTAGGTTGGTAATGCAAATACTATTTCTAGTTTAGGCAACCATTAACAGCAGTTACCACTCCTCCTATATACACTTCCGTCTAGATACATGTCTTCCCATTGACCCTATTTAACGCAGACCCCTTCTATTGCTTCTATTACATAATTAACCCTCCTTTGATACACATCCCCATAGAAGTTCACAGAAGACAATGTCAACGTCTGTGACACCAGACACATTTCCTCAGCAAAGGTTAAGCTCGCCTCCCATTCAGGAAGACCTTGAAACTTCATGTAGGTTTAAATTCAAAATTTCTAACTGGAATAATGAAAGCAACAATCATTAAAAGAGCACAGTCCATTAATTTTCCATATTATGTTAAATATATTATATATATAAAAATATTCAATTCAAGCCATATATGAAAGAAAAACAAACAATATGGGTTGATGTTGAAAGAGCTGTAATCAACGGGACAAAAAATATGCAAAAAGGTAAAACAAAACTCTTAATTTCAACAGGAAAATTTGCTCTGCTATAGAGGAAAATAAATTTAACTCCACAGTTTGGTAGTGACATAATGTGAACACCAACTGATTTTACAGCACAACCAAATCATTGTATTAAGGGTTTCTTGAGTGCTAACTATGCAACACGTCAAATTGTACTACAGAATAGCAAGGCAAGGAATATCGAGATACACCAATTTTGTGGACAGAATATAGAGGGACAAACTATAAAAAGGTATGTGTATATAGGGGAAGTATAGCTTTTCTATTCTTAACTCCAGTTCTATGCACCTTGATTGCATATATATATATTTATAGTGACAGTCATATATGTGGAGTTATGTATAGATAATCTATACTTCATACATTTCGATATTTTGTCTTTAGAAACTGGGCCTAATTACGAGTTCCTCGTAATATTCCTACCCATGTGTTGACCCCTGTTTATGCATGGAGTGATATGATGAGTTTGAAGACATTTAATGCTTCAGATAATTATCAGATGCGTTAAATAACTCAACCTTCTTTAAATTTCGCCTAGTCAAACCTGCTGAAATTTAATTGGGGAAAACGTACAGGGGCTTATTTATGAGCCCTTGCGTCACTTTTGCGCCGCCGGTGCGTCACTTTTTGTGACGCACCAGCAGCGTAAAAAATGCACCATGGTGCGTCATATTTACAAAGTGACGCATCTAGGTAGATACGTCACTTTGTAAACCCTTGCGCCACATTATACCTGCGCCAGGTATAATGTATGCAGGGTGGGCGTTCCGACGCAAGTAAGCCTCGTAGAAGTGACGCAGTGAAATCTATGAGATTTCACTGCGCCACTTCTAGGACACAAATGCGTCAATATCTTACGCCTGCCTCACAGCAGGCGTAAGACTGACGCAGGCACATTTGAAATGGGACTTGCCCATGTGAAATGACCCATTGCTGAAGTTGCGCCACTTTTGTGACACACTCCAGCAATGCGTCATTTTTGCGCCTACAGATACGTCAGAAATACTGACGTATCTGTATCTCCTTGCAACATGATGCGTCATACTGTAAATATGACGCATCCAGCATGTCGCAAGGAGGACGCAATGAAAAGTGACGCATCGCTGTTTTCGCGCAGCGATGCGTCACTTTTCATAAATGAGGCCCCCAGTATTTACCGTATCATGCACATTTTGGTGCATTAAACACCAAAATCTGCATGTTATTCCACCTGAACTCCTAACAGGTGTTATTTATCCTACCTGATACATGACGTGCCCCGTGGCATAGTTATTTATCGGAGCAATAAATAACACCTTAGCTCATAATCAGGTCCACTGTGTCCACAATATTTTGTGCCATCGAGATTCTTACCTCGATATTCCGGGATGCACAACCACTCGGCACAGAAATACCTTCCAGTGTGTCAACAAACATAAAAGATGCTGTATACTATAACCAGAGGGAAAAGTAATGTCTCATATTAAGATCCGCTACAGAACCATTCATCTCAGATTCTCAATTCGCTGCAGCTAGCTCATTTATTTACCTTTTATTTTAGAATTTCAATCAGCTAGATAAACTCTGAACAGTGGTAAAACAAAAAGTTAAAGATGGGCCTTCATGGAGGTAGAACTTACCAACTGAGGAAGAAGAAGGGAACAGCAAAGGATTGTGAGCCGATAAAGAAGAGGAACTCGCTGGCAGTCTGTGGGAGTTTCTCAACAGAAGCGGGTACTGTCTGCCAAATCAGGTCTCCACCACGAAAGGGGCCGCAAGCCCCAGATGGGGGGATTCTAAGAACAAAGAGAAGCTCATGAGTGCTGAGGGAAACAGCTACAGAAAGAATGTCACTCTGGGCTTCTTGACCCAACCTCTCTCCCTCCCAAGTGACGAAAAGCTGAAATATGTCACTATGACTGAAGAATACTGCAGGCTTACCATATTAGGAATTAGAAGTTTTGTGTCTGTTTGAGGCAAAATTTAAACCATAGCAGAACACATGATATTCAGTGGTGCATGCCACGAACATGCCCTCAAAACATTAAGGGTGACAGCATAGCACATAGAGGGCATACTGCACAGTTATCTATGTCTAGGAACTCCTTGACAGTAGTGGAATTGAGCTGCAGTAGGGCTGTGTCATTTATGCTTGATTTAGTAAAAAGTAGCCCCCGTTAACGCAGGATACCAGATGGGCCACCAGCAGCGGCTCCTCCACTAGGGCGGAGGAGAACCCCCCCTCCGCCAGCAGCCTTAAACACAAAAAAAGAAAACGATAATAAACCAGGTTTATTATTGTTTCGTTTCTTTTTCTAGCTGCTGAGATTTGGGGACAGGGCCGAGTGGGGGGCCGGCACGAGAGCAAGTGTTTAGCACTGGTATCAGTGCGCATGACGGTTTGGCCGGGCCGCCTCAGGCCGGCCAAACCGTCATTCGCACTGAAGCTGTCTTCAACCCGTGCTGCCTTGCCGGGTTGGAGACAACAGGCACAGGCTCTCAGTCTAACTGAGAGCACAAATTCATGGCGCTCAAGCCAATCCTGACGCTGCTCTCATGGTGCCACCAGCAGCATGACAGCAGCGTCAGGATTGGCCAGGTGAGCCTGTGCCTGTGGAGAAAAGGAGCCTGGAAAACCATGCCACGGCGATTCAGTGATGCGGCAGGTAAGTTGTCATTTTTTTTGTGTCGTTCCCCCACCTGCCTTCTCCCCCGCTCCGCCATTCTTCTGAAATACCGGCCACCACTGTGGGCCACCTAGGTCACAAGTTCAACTCTTAGCAAAATAGTTCACTTGGTTCATGCTGTTGTTACAGAGAACTTTGTGTAACCAGTAGTCTACAAGTTCCGAACCTAAGAAGTCAGTCATACATTGGATTATGCTCATGTGCCAAACATATGCATGTGATCTGTTTGGCATAAGTTTGAATCCTTTTAAGTCTTACGTTGGACATTGATGTATTTAATACAATTGAGTTGGATTGTAGTATTAAATACAAAAAGGCACTGAATGTCCATTGTGATCTGTACAAATAGTCATTATTAGTATAATTAACCATGATGAATATCTGAATTTCGTTTCTATGATACTTATTCGCACCCTGTCTTCTGTTGTTTTGCTATTATGCATTATATCTGCTCTCTCTCTTTTGATATTTTAATATTGTCTCTCAATTTTCCTTTGGAAATCCTTTTTTCAGGGTCCTTAAAGATGCAGAATTCTTTCATACCTATGTCGTCTCTTGACCTATTTGGGTAGCGATGAAGCACAGTGAATCTTTGGAATTTCCGCTGGCCGCTGAGACTGGTGGCCAAGTGTGATGCCTGCAGGACAATCACAACTACAAGGCAGCTGGTGATCTCTGTTGTCTAATCTGTGCTCTCTTTTACAGTCAGAGCTAGGACTGTAATGCAGCATCAGGAGACGTTTGCAGCGTGCACCTCTCAACTATTTTTCTGTGCGTCTCACCCCCATCCTGACCTGACTCAGAGATCCCCCTCCCCTCTACTCCTCTCCCTTCCCCCCCCTCCCCAGCAGGGAAACTCCTCTGTTTCAGGACCATTAAAAAACGACTGTATGCCGATATCCTACAAATTTGTCATGGTTCGCCTTACCTGGCCATACGCTGGATGCCCCTGGAGTATAGCAACGTGGACAACCGGATACTTCTGAAATAGCTGTGTGAATGGGCATGTGCATGTGGACCAACACTCAACCCTACAGAATCCTCCAAAAGCAGTTGACATGTCAGACCCAGCTCAGCACATTCAAACACAACAAGAGTGAGGAGCGGTTTCCCGTAGGGATGCAATATAGGAGCATTGTTGCTTGGTGTGACAATTTACCTCACAGCCAGGCTCATTGAGCTACACCACCTGCGATTCTAGCCAGGCTCATTGAGCTACAACACCTGCGATTCTAGCCAAGCTCACTGCGCTACACCACCTGCGATTCTAGCCAAGCTCACTGAGCTACACCACCTGCGATTCTAGCCAAGCTCACTGCACTACTCCACCTGCGATTCTAGCCAAGCTCACTGCGCTACACCACCTGTGATTCTAGCCAAGCTCACTGCGCTACACCACCTGCGATCCTAGCCAAGCTCATTGAGCTACACCACCTGTGATTCTAGCCAAGCTCACTGCGCTACACCACCTGCGATTCTAGCCAAGCTCATTGAGCTACAACACCTGCGATTCTAGCCAAGCTCACTGCGCTACACCACCTGCGATTCTAGCCAAGCTCACTGAGCTACACCACCTGCGACTCTAGCCAAGCTCACTGCGCTACACCACCTGCGATCCTAGCCAAGCTCATTGAGCTACACCACCTGCGATTCGAGCCAAGCTCATTGAGCTACACCACCTGAGATTCTAGACAAGCTCACTGCGCTACACCACCTGCGATTCTAGCCAAGCTTACTGCACTACACCATCTGTGATTCTAGCCAAGCTGACTGCGCTACACCACCTGGGGTTCTAGATGCATCCAGGCAATACTTACAGCCATCACATATTAACTATCCACCTCTGCTTGCGGGATGACTCTTGGAATCAAAATGTCACCTCAAATTGATAGAGCACATCCACTCCTGGATGGGGATAAGAGCTTGTGCCTCAGTGGATCTACATTTGTGCTACTGACACTCCTTCTCTCCTGACCACAGGCTCTGCGTAACACTCCCATTTCAGAGGATAAACCTGAGCATCATATTCAACGCTAAGGGCTTGATTAAGAGTTTAGCAGATGGGCACTCCGTCACAAACATGGCAGATATCCCATCCACCTAATTACAAGTACATTATAGCCTAACGCACTTATAATGAGGCAGACATATTATCAATCTTGTTTGGGATGAAGTACCCATCCTCCAAACTCGAAACCAGGCTCTAAAGTCTTGAGCATCCTACAGGTTATCATGGAACTTCAGTCCACTAAGTGAACACTGAAAACTGGCCTTCCCTCTTAGACCACCTCATACCACTAGCAAGATTACTGATGTCTACAAGGTTTCAATGCAGCAACACTGATTACAGATGACGTCTTAAATCTTAGATTAAACAAATTACAGAAGCTCTGGAGTAAAGTGTTGGGAATGTGACTAAACCTAAACGAAAGCATGAACAACCCAGCGTAGAAAGCTCTCTACTGGCTCTGAGCACAGCAAAGAAAGAAGGTCACTCGCAATGCATTCTGGAGAAACAGCTGAAGGTGCCCACAAATTATCATATTAGTAGACGTTTTTCACTACAAGTTGAACGGGTTAGGCCTCCCCTCATTTTTGCCCTTAAGTACTGGTCTCCATTGTACCCAGAGCTACCCAGCCTAAATCACTGTCTACAACACTGATCTTCTTGTCATGGTAGAAACAGCATCCTGTCCCGTCAGAACATCGCCACATCTTTGTTGTTTCCCCCTCTACACTCACATTCATGGCCAAACCCACATGAACAGCAAACTGAAACAATCATAAGGTGGCCTGCAACGCCAAGCAAAACTTCTGTAAGAAAATAAATAAGTCTGAGTGCACCATAACTTCCTGCTTGAGATTGTGTTCTTCAAACTGCTAAATCAGTATTGATTGAGGGGTGCTTGAAATTGGAATTTTCGTTGACTGATAATTCTTGATTGCAACAATTCCCAAGATGAGGCTAAATTAATCTAATTTGCAAACTTTCAAGAGGCATAATTAACGTGAAGCAGGCCATGGGAACCAGGACTCTTTGACAATGTCTTGCTAAAGTGCAGTCTTTGTAGTGATACAATGAATTTAGGAGGAGGGAAAGCCCTGGCCATCCTTTCATTCAGAACTGCAGCTAGAATTTAACTTTCGGTTTAGACTTAAGCATGCATTTTGGCATTGACTAAGTAACTCACAGATCGCTGCAGTGGTAGGGATACAGTAGAAACCCTTCATCGTGGATAATGTGCCAGTTAATGTTGTGATGGAGTTGAAGGGCTGGACTCAGAATAGATAAATAAGTCTGCCCTTCACAAATCTGCAAAATGTCTGGTGACGATGCCAGAGAGGAATGAGGAATTATTATTTTGGACATAAATTTCTGCAAGTTAATGCCCGACTGAAAAGAATTTAAAACGTGAGCAAAAATTCAATTAAAAAAAAAATATATTCCACTGCGAGGAATGCATTGATGTAATAGTTGTCTAACGTGATGACCTTGTGTCTTTCTTTTCCACATCAAAGTGTTTGAATAAAATCCCACCCCAAGTACTGCTTCAAAACGTCCAAACCTAGGCTATCCATAAAGGGCTAGTGAAATGGTGGCAAACAGAGAGGAGAGAAGGTACAGGAAGATAGAACCACTGGCCCTCCAAAGAGAGGATTCAAGGGTCGATTGTCACTACCTTGCAGTGATGCAAATAATAGATGAGGTCAGGTGAACTTTCATGGAGGGCTAGAGTTGATCTGTGTGTAGAACTACCTAGACTGCAGAGTCTCTAGAGGCTCTGTAGTCTAGGTAATTCCACACACAGATTCACCCAACTGTATCCCTGTAATATAGGGATTTTGCATCTAAACTCACGCTTAGGGAATACTAGACCATTAACCTTGTTTTTAACCTTGACATAGGTCCCACTCCTCAAAGTAAAATTAGAGCATCGGCACTTATAGTCAATTATAGTTCACAGCCCCTCTAGTCCTTCACCAATCACAGATCAGAGAACACCTAGCACCCCTGACCCTCTTCCAGCACCTCTTAGCACAAGATCTCCAGCAAAGAACCTTTTTGCAGGGCCCGTCAGGCATTGCAGCACCGGCCCGACAAGGAGCACGCCCGATGATGAAGTATGCCACCTAATGGTGGGTGAGGGCACTTGCTCCTAACAAGCAATCACTTTGGGTGACCCCCTTTTCCTCCCCCAAATTGGTAGTGAGGAGATGCCTCTTTGGAACAGTGTACCTGTGTAAATTATGAGCAATATTGTGGGAGAGTGCACACTTGACCACCCAAAATCTCTCTCTCCACCGTCTTCTAAATCAATCAATCAATCAGTCAATCAATCAATGTCTTATAATACGTGACTACTCACCAGTAAGGGTCTCTAGGCATGGGTGGCTGCTGGTCCGTTGAAGACGATGTGGTTCAGTCGAAGAGACTGGTCTTCTTGAGGTCCTTCCAGAATTGAGTCAGAGATGGTAATTGCCTGAGGTGGAGAGGAAGGGTGATCCAGGTCTTTGCTGAAAGGTAGGAGAAGGATCTTCCTCCGGCTGTGGTCTTGTGGATACAGGGGGCGGTAGTCAGGGCCGGCTGGGCGGAGGTCTCTGGTGGGTATGTGGAATGCGAGGTGGTGGTTGAGGTACACAGGTCCAGCGTAGTGTAGGGCTCTGTAGGTGTGTGTGAGGAGATTGAAGGTGATTCTTTTGTTGACTGGGAGCCAGTGGAGGTCTCTTAGGTGGCCGGTGATGTGGCTGCGATGGGGGATCTTGAGGATGAGTCTGGCGGGAGGCGTTCTGAATGTTCTGCAGTTTCTTGAGGAGTTTCTGGGTGATGCCGGCATATAGCGCTTTGCTGTCGTCATTTCTGCTACTGATGAATGTGTGGGTAACAGTCTTCCTGGACTCGGTGGGGATCCACTTGAATATCTTTCGGAGCAGGCATAGCGTGTGGAAGCAGGATGATGAGATGGCGTTGATCTGGCGGCTCATCGTGAGCGAGGAGTGCAGGATGAGGCTGAGGTTCTGCGCACGGTCTGTAGGTGTGGGGGGTTCCAAGTGCTAAGGGCCACCAGGAGTCGTGCCAGGCGGAGGGGGTGGAGCCCATGATGAGGACTTTGGTCATTTCTGCATTGCACCTGAGGCAGCTATTTTTCATCCAGGTGGTGACAGCCTTCATCCCGTCGTGAATGTTGTTCTTGGCGACTCTGGGTTCATTGGTGAGGGAGAGAATCAGCTGGGTGTCATTGGCTAGGAGACGATGTTGAGTCCATGGTTCCAGACAATGACTGCGAGCAGGCTATGTAGATGTTGAATAGAGTGGGGCTCAGGAGGAGCCCTGAGGCACTCCGCAGCTGATCTCTGTGGGTTCCGATAGGAACTGAGGTAGTCTGACTCTCTGTGTTTGGCCTGTGAGGGAGGAGCGGATCCATTCCAGGGATTTGTCATGGATGCCGGCGTTGTCGAGTCTTGTGCATAGGGTGAGGTGAGAGAAAGTATTGAAGGCAGCCCATAGGTCCAAGAGGATGAGGGCTGCAGTTTTGCCTTGGTTGAGGAGGGCGCGGACATCGTCTGTGGCAGTAATGAAGGTGGTCTCTGTGCTGTCGTTGCTTTGGAAGCCGGATTGGGAGAGGTCCAGGATGTGGCTTCCTTCGATGAACTCGGAAAGTTGGGCGTTGATGGCCCTCTCGATGAACTTGGCTGGGAAGGGGAGACGAGAGATGGGTCTGAAGTTCCTGGGGTCCGTCGGGTCGGCAGAGGGTTTCGTCAGCAAGGGGTTGATCTCTGCGTGTTTCCAGTCTTCAGGGCAGGTGGCGGAGTTGATGGAGCAGCTGATGGTGCGTCAGAGTTCAGGAGCGATGGTGGTGCCTGCTCTGTTGAAGATGTGATGCGGGCAGGGGTCCGAGGGTGCTCCGGAGTGGATGCTCTTCATGATCTTGAGGGTGTCGTCCATGGTCAGGCGGGTTCAGCTAAGTAGGGTCTGTTGGAGTCCGGCATAGTACAGTGCAGTGGTTGATGGTGGGGTGGGAGGGTCTTGGGTATCGAGGCTGTTGAAGCATTCTATTGAATGTGTAACACCACATACATCCACAGCTGCCTTCTAACACTGTGAGCTGGAAAAACAACCTCCTAGTCCAATAATCCCAAAAACATTAATGAAATGTATCTCATACACTGACACCCTGGAAATGTGCATCCTCTGCTCAGTACCCCTTAACTTATAACCCATCTTATATATCACCCTGAAATAACTTTGTCTTCAATTTTCATGATGATTGTTTATGTGCCGTTTATGTCCCCCTGCACTGCTCCTACCAATTGCTGCATAATAAGCAGGGTATCATACTGTTACTGCTTTATATCATTGCATGCCCAGCCCCCTCCTTCTCACACAACAGAATGACCAGTAATTTGGTGGTAGTAGAAAACATTTGAATGCCGGCACCACCTCTCCTGCCTTTTTAAGGCTTATGTATTGTTAAATGGGTTCCCGTCCCAACTGTTCTGAGTGAAGGATTACAGGAGACTACATCCTGAAACATCAGATGCTTTCTCAACACCTGACAGCTGGAAGTTCCCTGACATCACAATGATGCCTCAGGGCTGCCTCATAAACCTGAATGTACTTCATTTAAACCAGAAAGCAGATCATTACTTTAATCAGGCAAAAAACACTCAGATCCACTCAAGCACCTCTACTACTGAATAAGAGATGACACAGCAGTGAACCCCTTACTCAAAGCAAAGTTTCTCAACTCAAGCTGCTTCAGGCACAGTCACGAATGAAAAAATAAAATGAGCCATTTTAGGCCACCTCCCTCGGGGTAGATGAACTTAAGGCTCCCCTTTCGCCTGCTTCTTAAATGTATAGATTGAATTACTTTGCAACATTATACATGTAAGGGGTCTTTAGATTTATCACTACTCAGATGACCCCCAGATTCTGATGGATATGAATCTAGATGGCTCTGAAGAACAGTTAAGGCAGATTCAAGAATACCAGCTAGGATGCAGGATACGTAGATAACCTATTACAATAAAGAAAGGCAAAAAACTGAAATCCTTGTATTCCGAACTAAGGACCTGATTATGACTTTGGGGGTGCGAGAGCGGCCATGCCACTGCCCCGCACCGCCAAAGTTGACCGCTGGCCGCCCGCCAGATTAGGAGTTTTTTCCTGTTCGGTGGGCGATCCTTTGGTAGTCCCACAACGGTGCCTTTGAAAAAGACACCGCAATGGGAACACCAAAGCAGGTTCCTGCATGACATGGACTGTTTAGTCCATGCTGTGCAGGAAGTGGGCATGCATGTACACAGGGGGGCACACCATGTGCCCCCTGCATGCATGCCAGTTTACTGGGGCAACAGGGGGCCCTGTAGGGCCCCCTTTGTTTCCCCACTGCCAGTCTTTTCATGGCTCACCACCATGAAAAGGCTAGCAGTAGGGAAAATCAGATTGATTGCTGCCCCAGACTGCTGCGCCACAGCCAGGGAACACGGTTCCCTGGCAGTTGTGGCAGTCCCAAAACAGTCCGTCTGCCGTAGTTGTAATATGGCAGTCGGACCACTAGTGCGGCGGTCCCCAACCACCACCGCACCTGCCCCATGGGTTCGGCGGTCCGATGGACCGCCAAACTCGTAATCTGGCCTCAAAACTCAACCAAAAGCCCCTAGCTACCAAACTACACTAAAGCTTTTGTTCAGGCAAAGGATTTAAAAATCTAGTAAGGTAAAAGTCTTGTGATGTTTCAAAATGTGTTAGACCTGACAGCCTTAGAGTGGCCTTCCCCCAAAACGTTTGCCTTTCTCCTCCACTTTGGCTTATCTTGTTTTTGTTAGCCTTGGGACTCTCTAAACTTTACCTCTGTTAATCACTGCCAAAGTGTGTGTGCTTTCGCCTCTAAAAATGGCAAGATTGGCTTATACCGAATTGTAACATTTAATTTACTTGTAAATTAGAACTAACATGGTGCTACATGTACCCAGGGCCTGTAATTTAAATGCTACTACTCGGCCTGCAGGACTTATTGTGCCACCCACTAAAGTAGCCTTTAAACATGTCTCAGATTTGCCATTGCAGCCCGTGTGTGCAGTTTTAAACTGCAATTTTGACCTCGCAAAATAAAAGTATGACCAGGCCTAAACCTTCCTTTTTTATACATATAAGTCACCCTTAGGGTTCATAGTAATAAATTAAACATATTCTAAAAATGAATGTAATGTAAAATATTTGTATTAATTATGTTACATTAATTATGTTAATTATGTTACACTATAAAACTATTTACCTTGCGCTCACTGCATCGCCAACTCGGCGATGCAGCGAGCGCAAGGTAAATAGTTTTATTTATTTATTTACTTACCTTACTCCTGCTCGTCGTATGTCCGACTCCACTACCTGCCCACCCAGCCTCTCCCCCGCCCCCCCCACCGCCCCGCAGCACTCCCTCTGCGAGCCGCCACTGCCTTATTGTGTGGTTACACGAACTTTAAGTTGTTTTATTGAATGCAAACCCATTTTGCCTCTCAGTCAACCGAAAAGATTTATTGGATGAAAATGGTAACCGCAAACGCGCCATCAATAACATGCTCTCTTTCTCATTCTACAAGTTCATACTCACATCAGCAATTGAGTTGGTTAAAACATATGCCTAAAAGAGAAAGATGGTGAAATCTGCCCTTTCGGCTTTCAATATAATCACATTTAAAATTCCCACTTTTCTACTCACAAACCAAATAGAATGATTTCCCATCAATTCCATTATGCACCTAGTTGGACAATTGCATCTTTGAAATCTTAGGAAATACTATGCATGTGAAATGTCCAGAATTGTGGGAATAATTTCTGAGTTTTGCAGCATGATGAAAATTTTATCGAAAATTCAGCTATTTGGAAACGGAAATCTGGAAGTTCCATCTGATACATTTTGAGGCAAAATATATTTGTTTAATGTGGAAAGGACACTAGACCTGTCAGTATTTCAATAACCCATTGAGTTAACATGGCACCTGTTGATGAGGTGTCTCATCTGTTTGAAGTCCACCCTTTTGCATATATTCTAAATATATATTTTTTATATATTTATGTTCCTCCTAAGAACCTCAAAAGGAAATACAATATTACTATGATCCAAAATCTAAAAACCAGTGAACTCTGCCGGTTTTGGAGGGCTCCAGGGTCGGATTGGCCTATCGGGCAAACAGGCAGAGCCCGACGGGCTGGTTTGACAGGCCAGTGTGATAGACATATTTTTTTGACTGTTTGTGGGCCTGCTTATGTCTGCTGGGCAAATTTTTTATGTTGATTTCCCTGATATCAAAACAAACATTGCCTGCAGCAAGCCCAAATCCTTGCAGTCTTCCATACCTTGCAAAACACTTATACAGCAAGTTCAAAATTACTGGCTATATGATTCACTAATGCGGGACACTTTAATTTTGGTGCTGGGCCTATTTTCTGTCCCAGTTTGACCATGGCAAGCGATGCAATAGTAACAATATACTGCTGATGGCCTTACACATGATGTCACAAATGGCATAAAAAACGGCATCTGTCATTCAAAACATCATGTCACTTCCCCAATGTTTTCATCACTGACATCACTAAAGGCACTCAACACACTTGAACCCAGAGACCACTAGGGTCTGGGTGCAGAGATCACCCTTTGGTCAGGCCCAGTGCCAGGTAGGAAGAGTGGAGAGTGGTGGTTAGAGGGTATCACTTGGAAAGCTAATTGGATATTGCTTTGTTCTTGGAGAGGTAGACAATATCATGGATGCCTTACTAGGCTCATAACTGATTTTTACAGCCTGTTCTTAATTTACAGCACAGATGCCTTTATTTGTTTTAAGTATTATGAGCCTGACTCACAAACTGCACTTTGTAGTATCTTTTGTAAAACGACAGCAGTACTACAAAACGTGCTACAAAGTGTTGTTCACAAACTACACTGTTGTAGTAACTTACTCTTTTGTAGCAAGTCCTTACCTGCATTAGTTTCTATGAGAGGGTGTTGTAGTACCAGTGGTTGGCTATGTGTAGTGCAGGACTTATTGCAAAAGTGTAGGTTACTACAAAAGGGCAGTTTGTGAATACTGAAAAGTAATGAACTTACTCAAAAGTGTAAATTTAGTCAAAAGTGGAAGTTACCTTTGTGAATTAGGCCCTTAGTGTTAGGATTTCAAATGTCATTACCTTATACACAGCGCTACTGGAATTATACGATTCTGAGGCCGCGATTTGCTTGGCCTAATTAGGTATTTGCCATTTTTCCACGTATTTTTCTATTTTGTTTCAGTGTCTGTCCTTCTCACCTTTGTTTTCTCTCACACTTTCTTTATAACTTTCTCTTGTCCATCCATCTCTATCTCAATTTCTTTATGCCTTTACCTTTGGCTCTCTCTCTCTCCCTCTATCTCCCTCTCTCTCTCTCTCTCCCCTTCTCTCCCTCTCTCTCTCTCTCCCTCTCCCTCTCCCTCTCCCTCTCTCTCTCTCTCCCTCTCTCTCTCTCTCTTTCTGGCGGTATTAGTTTAAGTTCTGCATCACTAAAACCGCCTTAGAATTACTGGTTAGTGGAAGCCCCTAGCCCGATCTGATGTGGTACTAGCAATGATACTTACACAAAGATGCTGTAAAGGACAGGTACCCAGGACAGGGCGAGGCCGAAGAGCAGCACCAAGAGGAAGAAGAAGTTAGAGCTTGAGGCTCTGAAGGTGCGGTGAGCGGGGCGGCAATTGGAGAACAGTGTCATCTGTGGTAGGAGGAAAACAAGGCATTTAGTGAGAAAGCAATGTGCCCAGAGAACAAAGCACAGATGGAAGAATGTACAAATATAAATCAAAGAGAGAGCAATGCATAGAGTGATATTTCCAAATAACGTCCGCATCTACCTGTCAATTAGAGTTGTGTAAATTTTTCATTTCTGCAGCCTGTTCTCCTGGAACTCCCAATTATTGGTCTATCTGGAGCTCGGAAAGTTTCCTTGTTTTCGTGCACTTAAGAGCATGCAACGTTTTCTCTTGTGCAGATTAGCTGGCACCGGTAACTGATGAGAACCTTGTATGCAAATGTATTCCTTGCTTTATGAGTTTTTTCTCAAGAGAACGCTGAAACCATGCTGTGCAGGTAACTCACAAGCATCTCATCTAAAAGTGGGTTGTGCTGGTAACTTTTGAGCATTGTGTCTGTGAGTGCCTCCCTTGCTTAGCTTTTCGGCATGAGTGATTCAACATAAATAAGACTTGGATAACATATGCGTGTACTAGTCTGGATTTTTACCTGGCTGCACCTCTATCCTTGAACTACACACAAGCACTATGTGTACTGTGTGTGCAAAGAAACATCTTGGTAGGTTGCGACACACCTGATCTTGGTGCAGACCATTAGATATAATGATAAAACGAGAATCAAATTTTGCCTCAGAAAGTAGGATAATTAAACTCATTATTTGCTCTAGGAGCTTTCCTTGTTGTGGCAGATGTGATACTGGTCTGTAATGTCACAAAATATACTTAAGGGCCCCCTTAAATATATGTATGAAGGGCATAGGACCAGGGGGAAAGCACAACAATATTTTTACAGAAGGGGTCCTACCTACCTATATTGCTTTCTCCAGGAAATCAATCCAACAGAACCAGACCACACTAGGTTTTTATAAAGGCATGTTACTTTGCCATATATTATTTATGTATATATTATTTTTTTCAATTTGTATTTTTTCCTTCATTACACAGGAACCATTATTCATTATTTGTTGCAAAACAGATGTAATTAATTTCTTCATTGAACACACTGAGTTGTACATTTTTAAATTTAAACATTTTACAAATACATCAATAAATTTAAAACACTCAGACTACAAAACCCCACTTGTCTACTTCGCCTTCCATGTCACACACTCCACTAACATCCCACTCACACTACAAAATACTCATTCATCATACACCAATCTGGAGAAACAAACAACATCCTAATGTAAACCATCTGGGTCTCTATATTTCTCTCTTTGTGGTGTAATGGCACCGGACTGGACACTAGTCTGTGATGTGACAGGGCGTCAGAACCTGTCTTTCCAAAAGAGGGATAATCACAGTGCTTAATTTGAGCCAGTGGATTCCAGTGCTCAGCACCAGCCCTTAATCATCAACACCAGCACTTTTCATGAGCGCCAGTTAAGGACACATTCATTTACGGGGATATTAAGGGGCATATTAACAAGGCGGCGATAAACAATTATCGCCGCTTTTGCGGCCGTTTTCGGCCGAAAAGCGGCGATAATTATATCGCCTTATCAGCAAAGACACGCTATCGCGTGTTTTGCTGATTTTGCTCCCGTTTCCAGCACGCCTGACTTCGCATCGATAATGAGATGCAAAGTAGGCGTGTCTGTGGAAACAACATGGGTAAATATCGCGAAGGCAGCTTCGCGATATTTATAATGCGGGGAAGCGATTATTTTAATCGCGTTAAGTATGCTTTAACGCAGGAATTTAACGTCTGTTAAATTCCTGACTAAGGCATACTTAACATGGGGGTGGATTCTGTGGCTAAGACCACAGGCCCTATCATCTAGGATATCGCCGTTTTCCACATGGAAAACGGCGATATCCACGCTATCTCTGAAATTTTTATCGCCTCGGCGATGCGCGTTGTTAATAACGCGCTAACCGGGCGATAAATTCCAGAGATAGCCGGCGATAAATATGCAAGCGCTAAGCGCGCTTTGCGATATTTATCGCCGGCCCTTGATAATATGCCCCTAAGTGAGTTGCCAAGAATCACAAGATGTTGAGCCGACCAGAGACTCAAACCTGGTTACTCAAACCTGATTCCCCAGCTCTGAAGTCTGCAGCTCTGGCCATTACACCACATCCTCTCCCCACTTTCATGGTTAGTAGTTAGTTCTGTTTTAGGCTTTGCTAACAGGAGAAATGAGCTGGTGCAAGCCGCCTCCTGACGAGAGACCCGGCACTTATTATTTTTACAAATTAACCACTGGATAATAGGGGCTGATGTGACATTATTGGGCCCTGCTTCGAGTTCAGCAACCAAGTTATAAGTTCCTGTATCATATCTGCTGGAAATTTGTAAATAATACATTCTTTAAAAAATGTTCCAAGCCACTCAGCAAAAAAGAAACTAATGACTTCAGATCAATAGTTCCTCTGTATGTCAGGGTCAATACACCACTCCTGACATTTGGAAAGGACCAAAGACCTGAAAAGGTCTACCCTACCAGTCATGTTTATCAATCAATCAATCAGCATTAGTGTAGAGCAGCACTGTCACCCCTAGGGGTATCTGGGTGTTGTGGGAGTGACGTCTCAGTCAAAGAGCCAGGTCTTGAGTTTCTTCATGAAGGAGCCCAGGGAGGGTGCTGTTCGAAGATGGAGGGGTAGGTCGTTCCAAGTCTTGGCTGCTATGTAGGAGAAGGAGCAGCCCCTGCTGAGGCTGCAATGGATGCGGGGAGTGTGCATGGGCTAGTGAGGAGGAGCGCAAGTGTCTTGCGGGCAGGTGGAAGTTCATTCATTGGTTGATGTAGGCCTGTCCTTGATCGTGCAGAGCTTTGTAGGCATGAGGATTTTGAACTGGCATCTCTTTTGGGTGGGCAGTGAGTGGAGGTTTCTGAGGTCCATTATGGTTGTGTTCTTCCTGAGAATCAGTACTTCTGTCTTGTTGGAGTTGAGTTTAAGGCAGTTGTCTCTCATCCAGTTGGCTATGCAGCGCATTACGTCGCAGAAAGTGATTCTCGTGGTGGAGGGGTCTTCGGTGAGCGAGAGGATGTGTTGATTGTAGTCTGTGCAGGAAATTGTTTTGAGGCTGTGGGAAATGACAATGTCTATGAGGGGGGTCATGTAGGTGTTGAATAAGATAGGGCAGAGGGACGTCCTTGTGGTACACCACATAAGATGTCCTTGGGTTCTGAGGTGAAGAGAGGCAGCCGGATGCTCTGTGAGCATCCTGTGAGGAAAGAGGCCATCCACCAGAGGGCATTTTGCAGAATGCCGATGTTGTAGAGTCTGTTGATGAGAGTGTAGTGGGAAACGGTGTTGAAAGCAGCGGAGAAGTTGAGGAGTATCAGGGCCACACTCTCTCCGTGGTCGAAGAGGGTTCTGATGTCGTCTGTGGCAGCAATCAGGGTGGCCTCAGTGCTGTGGATGGCACGGAATCCTGATTGGGAGGCGTCAAGTAGGTGGTTTTGTTCCAGCTATTCGGTAAGCTGTTTGTTGATGGCCTTCTCGAATACTTTAGCTGGGTTGGGGGAAAGGGAGATCGGCCGATCATTTCTGAGTGCGCTGGGTCGGCGGAGGGTTTCTTTAGGAGAGGTCTGACCTCTGCGTGTTTCCATCTGTACTGGAAGGCTGCTGTAGTGATTGAGGTGTTGATGATGCTGGTGAGTTCTGTGCTGATAGGGCCGGTTTTGAGGTTGAAAAGACGGTGGGGGCAGGGGTCGGTGGGTCCCCAAGTGAATGGATGTCATGATGGCCGTGGTGGTCTGAGTGGTGAGCAGAAACCAAGTGGTGATCATTCGGCTGGTGTGTGCAGGTTGGAAAAAGCTGTTGAGGTTGAGACGGTGGGTTGGGGGTCGAAGTTGTTGTAGATGGTGGCAATCTTGTTGTGGAAGTAGTCCGAGAGGGTGACACAGAGTTCTTGAGAGGGTTGGATTGTGTTCTCTGTGGCTGCTGGGTTGGAGAATTTCTTGACTATTTTGAGGCGTTCTTTCATGTTCTCTTGGCTACCTTGATGTGCCGGTGGTAGTTGCTGAGGGCTGCTTTGTGAGCGGCTCTGTCAGAGGGGTTCCTTGTGGCAAGCCACTGTTTCTCGAGTCGGTAACTTAAGTCGGTAACAGTTGTCCTTGGTGGTTCTGAGCTCAGGGGCGTACCAGCTGCCTTGTTTTGAGGTTTTGGTGGATTTTGCTGGTTTCATTGGGGCGACTCTGTCGGGCGCATTTGGTGATCCATGAGGAGAAGTTCTGGACGGCCTGGTCAAGGTCTGATGAAGCTTCAGGTTGGGTGGGACTGAGGGCCTGTGTCCACTGTGTCCCGGTTACCTTGCCCCAGCTGTGGTGGGAGGAGCTGTGAAACTCGGGAATGGTGTGCAGAGCGTTTGAGATGGTGAAGTGAACAATGGCGTGATTGGTCAACGTGAGTTCTGTGACGTGACTGAATCTGATTCTGTCCCTGGAAAATGGAGTTGAGCATTTGTCCCGCTTTGTGTGCGGGTTCAGTACTAGTTGGGTGAGGCTGATGTTGTTCAGGTTCTCCAGGAGGGCAGTGGAGTTGGTGTTGCTGGGGTTGTCGATGTGGAAATTTGCGTTGTGGAGTAGGACATAGTGTTAGGAGTCGATGGCTGGGAAGCAATGAAGTTGGAGATTGAGTCTCAGAAAGCTGGTCAGGGTCCCAGGGATCTCTGTAAGAGGGTGCCTCTTTTCGTGGTCTTGACCTCGGTCTGTAGTTGGAAGTTGAGGTGTTCCAAGAGGGGTGTTGGGTCATCGTTGGTGGAGAAGCATCAGATAGTTTCCTTGCAGATTATGGCAATGCACCCACAGTGTTTGTTGGTGCTGTCTCAGTGTATCATCTTGTAGCCGTCGGGTGTTGCGGTGGCGATGCCGGGGTTTGAGGAGGGATTGAACCATGTTTCGGTGTTGAAGACAACATTTTGGGAGAGGGTGGTGATGATGGCCCAGGTTTCTGTGGCGTGTTTGCAGAGGGTATGGGTGTTGAGCAGGATGCTTTGGAGCGGTTCCGGTTGTTCGTGCTTTTCTGGGCAGAAGTGGTGAGGGATCCAGGACTTGCTGGCGGCCCTGAATTGGATGAGATTTGTCAATGGCGGCAGGTGAATGGTCCTTTGGTTGATCGCGCGGAGGAAGTGCAGCAGTTGTTTTGGTGTCCGGGGTCCAGGGCCAAGAGCTCCTTGGTGGTGTAGTAGTGAGTGGCGAGAGGGCCAGGGATCCTGGTGCTTGCACCGTCCAGGCGCAGACAGGCTTTCCTTTGGCGCACCCGCTGCGTGTCCACCTTGCTGCCTCCATTAAGTGTTAAGGTGTTGGGGGAGGACGAGGCACTGGGTGCCAGGAGGAGGGAAATGGCGGGAAGAGTAAAGAAATGAGCAGCAGAAGGCAAAGTAAAGGGAAGACAACAATCAGAAAAAGCAAAGCGCAGAAAAGGCAAAACAGAGAGCAGAAAAACAAACAGAAAAGGCAAAACAGAGGGCAGAAAAATGAGTAGAAACCTCAAAACAGAGGGCAGAAGAAAAGCAGAAAAGGCAAAACGGCAGAAAAAAGAGCAGAAAAAAGGAAAACAGAGGGTAGAAAAACGAGGAGAGGAGGGAAAAACAGAGGTCAGCAGGTAGACAGGCAGCAGAGGGTAGCGGACTGCGAGCGAGCTGGACAGGAGACTGTCGCAGAGGGAGCAGGCACTAGAACTTATAATGTCCCAGCACCACATGACAGTAGCCTATTAACATGAACTCTCCAGTCCATCCTTCCTTCGAAATGTACTAGAACCTGAATTAATTCCTGAATCCCCTTGTGCTATGTCTGTTGTTCCCAAGCTAGGCTCATGCTACATACACACCCATGTATAGATAGGATTCCACATACATGCATAGATGTGTGGAATGGGACATTCAAAGCCTACATGAACCTGGAAAGAAACAGGACACTGTCCCCTTTAACCATCAAAGTTACAAAAATATGTTACAAAAACATGCCACTAATAGAACTTTTAATCAGACTCATGAAAGTAGCACCAGCATACCATATCCATACTTTCCCAAAATCAGGACCTTAACTTATGTGTTGTACTGGTGGTTCTTCATTTTGAAAACCTGTATGTGGTGCACTTATCATGTTGGTAATTCCAGAACTCGCCACACTCTGCGTTCTGTAAATACCGCAGTAAAATTGCATATAAAAAATAATCAACTGACCCTCGAGCCTGGATCTTCCCTGCTCTAGTTTGTTATCTGTCTCTCAACTCAGAATTCAGGCTTTTAGTCTTTCACCAAGTAGAATACATCAAACTTTCCTGTTGCTGATTTGTAGGTCATATGAGGTCACCTCATGAATTGGATAAATACTGGTGATGCTTCCGACCAAAAGCTTTATTTTGTATCAGTTGCAATATAATAATAACTGAGAAAAGCTAGGAAGTTTTAATTTGTAAAAACACACTAGTGCTAGGGCTTTAGCTCAACTTTCTTTATCTCAGTGATTACTGTGCAAGTTTTTATATTTCAGAAATGCAAGAAATACGATACTTACAGTAACCATTTAAGGAGAACCAATACACAGTGAGTTTCGAGCTTTATCTAAAAACAATCATACTGGATAAATTGGATACAACCTCAAACCAAATATAAGCTAAAGACAATAAAAGTTGACAATTAGTGAGGTGAAAATTGCTGTTTTTTTCCTTCGCTCACCTTTCACTGATATTCGAGGTCACCTTCCCTTGGACCCCAACCCAATAAGATGATGAACAAGAACTCTGTTTTGCCCCGTCATAGCGGCTTGGCAGTGGCAAGGGGCACCTCTTAAAGTGAGATGTAGCAAGAGTTTAGCAATCATGCTCTTCAGTCTCCACTTCTGCTATCCTGTGCTGCCATTTCTACTCCCGGTGTGGCAGGAGGATAACAACCCTTACTGCTAGTTCACTGAATAGGGAATGAATGGGTATTGACAGTTCTTTGTCTGTTTCCATTGACCATGGACCGTGGTAATTAAAGGACTTAAAGCGGAAGTGACCTCTATCATTTTTAGGTCGCACCCTACCAGACAGCACAGCTATCAGGTATGCTAAAGACATCTTCGGGACATTCAGAAAGTTGACATAGGAATGCATTCTGTCTGTTGCTTGCCATTGGCTTTGTGGTGTGTAACTCACGTTTTCTTGCTTTCCATTTGCTGGCTTTATTTGTTGTAGGCTGTCCAGCTTGAGTTCGTACCTTCCTTTGCTCAAACCTTATTTACAGTATACTTCCAAGTGCTCCCGTTCTGTAAACAGGCCTGTAAATTTTATTCTTATCTCGTTATGTTATGTTATGTTAATTATATTTATAGAGCGCACGGTTACCCGGGGGTGTCCTGGCGCTAGTAGCTCAACTCTACTGAGAACAGGGATGCAAGGAAGGTATAGCTGAGGGATTCTATAAGTTAAACAGACAGGTTTTAAGTTCTTTCCTGAATGTGAGGAGGTCAGTGGAGTTCCTCAGATTCCAAGGGAGAGCATTCCAAACTTTGGCCGCACCTGAAATGAAACTTCTCCCCCGCCAAGTAGCTTTCTTTGTGGGTGGTACGCTCACTAGTTTGGCTCCTAGTGAGCGCAAAGTTCTTTTGGGAGTGTACCATTGAAACTGGCTAGTCATGAATTCAGGACCTTGGCCATGTAATGCCTTGAAGACAATACATAGAGACTTAAAGTGCACCCATTTCCTGATAGGCAGCCAGTGTAGTCTTTTAATGTTCTTGGAGACAGATACAAATTTGGGGGTACCTGTCACAAGTCTTGTTGCCACATTTTGCAGGATCTGTAATTTGTTTAAGTGCCGCTCTTGGATATTCAAGTATAGCCCGTTGCAATAGTCCAGCCGTGATAAAATCAGGGATGAGACGACCGTTCGTAAGCTGTCTTCTGGCAGGAAAGGTTTGATTTTTTTAAGCAGTTTAAGGGAATGAAAGGTGGCTGAGGTCGTGGCGTTTATCTGGTCCTCAAAGCTCAGTCTATCATCCACCATAACACCCAGATTTTCTGCCTTCCTTGTAGGATTCGGGAGGGTGCCCAAATCTGATGGCCATCAGTCCGGGGTCCAGAAGTTGGCCTTATTTCCGAACAAGAGGATCTCCGTTTTGCCTGAGTTTAATTTTAGGCAATTCTGTGTCATCCAAGTTTTGACTGCTGCCATGCAGTCCTGAAACTTCTTGCTCATCCCTACTTCTTGTCCCGGTAGCAGTGACACTACAATTTGTGTGTCATCTGCATATGAGGTAAGACTGAAACCATAGGATCTGATCAGGGGGGCCAGAGGTGCCACATAAACATTAAAGAGGGTAGGGCTAAGGGACGATCCCTGCGCACTACACACGGTAAAGAGAAAGGTTTAGAGTAGAACTTCCCTAGGGACACTGTTTGTGTTCTATCAGTTAAAAAAGATTTTAACAGCTTCAATGCCTTGCCCTTGACTCCATATCTCGTCACATTTGCTGTGCATTCAAAGACCGAAGTCAAATGTCAGGCGCTGTCTTCCAAGGGCGCCTGTTTACTTTTCTTTCTCTGATAGGATTTATGTGACAATCTTGCTGCAAACTGGGCATATGAAAGAGTTTTTGTGTAGCACACAACAACATTTAGATAAACTGTGTAAGTATTTCAGAATTTATCAGAATTAGGAACACAAATAAAGCTAATTTTTTGTTATTTCTGAAAGGTGTTGGAAACAAATACTTTAATATGATCAAAACAAATTATTACACTTGATAATGCAATTTCTACACATGTTCATGTGTGCACTGCATAGTTTTACTAGTAAAACAGTTTGTCTATGCAAATGTAATGGTCATTTCAATTGAAAATGTGTTGTCTGTAATGGCAGTGTGCTACCACACCATGCATACTCGACTCTACGCCACTCCTCTCTACTCTGCACCACTCCACACCATTGCACTCTACTCTGCACCACTACACAACACTGCACTCTGCACCACTCCACCTAATGCCATTGCACTATACGCCACTGCACTCTACACCTCTCTACTCTATACCAAAGCACTCTTCAACACTCTATTCTACACCACTGCCCTCTTTATCACTGCACTCTACACCACTCCAGTCTAGGGCACATCAATATACTCTACACAACTCCACTCTACACCACTCTAATCTACACTATTCTGCAACACTGCACTCTATGCCAATACACTCTACGCCCATGCACTTTACTCTGTAGCAATCAACTCTATTCCCCTGCACTCTACACCAATCCAATGTATGCCACTCTAATCTACTCTACACCACTGCACTCTATGCAACTGCACTCTACCCTATACCACTCCACCCTACACCACTTCACTCTACTCTGAAACAATTTACTCTACTCCACTGCACTCTACGCCACTCTACTCCACTCTCCGCCATTCCATTCTATGCCACTGCACTCTACGCCACTCTATTCTTAACCACTGCACTCTACACCTAGGCACTCTACACAACTGAACTCTGCACACTATGCCACTGCCCTCCACTCTACACCACTGTACTCCGATACTCTAGTCTGCAACTCTGCACTCTCCACCACTGAACCCTAATGCCACTATACTCTGCAGTACTCCACACTACACCACTCTACGCCACTGCACGCTATGCCACTGCACTCTACAGAACTATACTCTACTGTGCACCACTCTATGCTACTCTACTCTACACCACTCTACGCCACTGCACTCTATGCCACCTGACTCTATTCTGCGCTCTATGCCACTGCGCTCTATGCCACTCGACTCTACTCTGCACCACTGCCCTCTGCATCACTCAACTCTACGTCACTCCACTCTGCACCACTCTACGCCACTCTACTCTATGCCACTGCACTCTACGCCACTGTATTGTATGGCACTCTACTGTACTCTGCGCCACGTAACTGCACCCCTGCACTTTGTAACACTGCACTCTACTACGCACCACTCTAATCTACTCCACTGCATTCTACGACGCTGCATTGTTTGCCGCTGAATTCAATGCCACTGCACTCAATGCCACTATACTCTGCAACACTCTACACAAATGCACTCTACACCAGTCCACAGTACTCTATGCCACTCCAGTGTGTGCCACTCTACTCGACTCCACACTATGCCACTCCAATACACGACAATCTCTGCCACTCCAGTCTACGACACTCTACTCCACTCTTCGCCAATCCACTCTAGAACACTCCACGCCACTCTCCTCTACACCACTAACTTTTAGTCATGCTGAACAGCAGTCACGCTGGTGTTCAACATGGTTAAAAAACATTAGCAAAGCCAATAGCTCTGCGTAGGCGAGACCTATCGGCTTTGCCAATGATTGTTTGTTCACTGTATTCTGTTTAGGAATCACAGGTACAACAAAACATGTTATAGAAGGGCTGCAGTCGGGAATTAAATATTTTGAAAGATAATTGACTAAATCAACTGCCCTCGGCCCGTGAACCAGGGCACAACCCTTTGTATCTATGCTCAGTTCTCCAATCCTGGTACATATTCCCCAAGTGCTTCTGAATTGTTGGTGACTCCTTTGTGGAAGCCAATCCCTGTGTGCCACCTGTAGGATCTTGAGCGTAATCCTGATGTTTGTATGTGAATTTGGATGCAGGGATTCTCCCGGTGTCCTTGAACACAATGCCTACGTACTTATGCAGAGTGCCCATTTGCTTGTGCACAGTACATATTCATAAACATTTTACATGTTCTTTATGAAGCCTTACCTTCTTTGTGTAGAAGATGATAAAGTATTTAACGGTGTTGAGTAGTGGAAGCATGGGGCAGAAGAAGGTTCCAATCCAGCAAACAGTCTGTCCGTAGATGATGTCTAGTACATTCTGAGGTACCAGGAACTCCTGTTGGCCCCAAAGCTGGATAGGCTTACAGGAGCAGTGCTGCACCAGCATCCTGGAGAAATAAAAGAAGTCAGAGTTACAGGAGCAGTCAAGGACAAGTATTGTGTGGAGACACTACTGCACAGAGTTACAGGAATAGTGCTGAAGAAACATCTTGAGATACAGGAGCAATGCCTGAGCAGCATTTGGTGGGAAAGGGTTGATCGAAGCAAAATAGCATGCTCCAAAGAGGTCCATACATACCCAATAATTATGTAGATTAAATCAAGAGCACAGGGCTCTGAAGGGGTACTAATAACTGAATTACAACAAAGTCCTGTTGACTGGGTCAATATTATCACACTTCTTTGCACAGAGATAATACAGAATAAACAAATTCTGGAAAAGGTGCATTACAATGATGAAATTATAAAAGGGCTCAACTATGGTTGTATGTCACAATATCATGATGGTAAGTCTATATACATAACTACAGGGTTTTCATTCTTAACTCCACATTTATGCATCCACTTCTATGTACCTTAAAGATCAATATATGCAGTAGAGACAGTAAACATTTGCTTTAGACTCTCTACCTTGTTATATGTCAATCACAATTTTTTAATGTATGGTAATAATTTCAGTCGAAGGTAATAAGACCCATTTAAATAAATAAACATGTGCCCATTTTCAAACAATCCAGTTACGTTTATCTATAGCTCTCAGTTCTTTTATTAAATTTCATTAGTCTTGGCCAAGTACAAGTGACTCTGGTGATGTTTATACTTCTAGTCCCTAGCTGTTCTTCCTCACCAGGGTTAGTTCTCCTGGATGAGGGGCACTGTCACAGGTATAGATCTACCCATTTGATTCTTCTGAGTTCTAATGCATTCGCTTTCCATGCCTAGGCCATACCCACCAATTTCAAGAATTCCAACTCATACTAAACGTCAAAGACACAGAAACAGAGTAGAAGAAGTGGACTATGAAACAGGAATACAATAGTTACTACAGTTACTATAACAATCGCAGCAACTGATTACACCACTATTACTAGAACATGTACTTATCCCTATGTTCAGTCCACTTTCTACATAGTATTCAGAAAAATTAAAAATAATCTTAATCGCATGGGGAGATGGCAGCATACATACAGAAAATGTTGCCAAACAGGCTCTTTAATACGGCATGATCAAACTTTGCTCTAAGAGAAAAAAGGTGATGGTATTCATGCACTCTCTGCATCACGTTCAAATATATTGAAAAAAGTAGGGAAACAAATCACCAGGTTAACACTAAAATCTGGAAATGGTAAGGGGCTTTGGGCAAAAAATGAAGGATGCTTTTGAAGAACTACCTTGGTTATATAAAAGCAATGCAAAGTCTTAAAGAAGAGAGGGCCTGAAATTCCACCCCCCTCCAATATGAACATAAGTGCTATCACAAATGATGCCTTCCAATTACCACGCCCCTGGGTATTACAATTACATGGTACAGGTCAGAGTTGAGGTTTACAGTAAGGTACCAGAATATTGAGTCCTTAATAATATTTTACCATAATATCAAAGCAAAAATGCTGATGATCAGAATATCGACAAGCAAAGTATATATACTCCACATATATGCACCTTGTCAGTGGTGCTTGAAGTGGTAAACCACAATATGTCCATCTCCTATTAAACCATCACTCAAAATGAATAATGAGGAAATTCCGTCTCTAGCCCAGTGCCCATACTGGAGGTGGTACTCCAGTATTCCATTCTTTGCCACTACCTTGTATCTTGAACCTCGCAAGGTCCTCCCCTGATACACTGACCTATCATATCACCAATATGCTGATGACGTACAACAATACCTTTTTCAGAGTTTTATATAGCGTGAACATGACCCGAAGGTATCGGAGCGCTTTACATGAGCACCAGTTGCGTCACAAAAGGACACATTCATTTTTATGTAGGCACGGCGAGATTAAGGGGCCGATTCCGATCTCGGTCGGAGGCGTACCCAACACCATTCGGTCGGGAAAAAAGCCATGCGAAAGCCTGTTTCCCGACCGATCCGTACAGCACACCGAACGAGTAAGTACGATGCGCACAACAGCAAAGAATCCGGCCGAGCCGTACTCACCCAAACCAGGTCCTGTTCCCCGACCGAGGCGAATCCGGAAACGCCGAATCGAGTCACACGGAAGGAAAAATGCAGCCCCGTCCGGCCGGACAAGTACGATGCGCTTTCCGTACGCGCCCGAACCCGTCGCTACGCACGGCACGTCAAAGCATCCGGGAGAGGCGCACATAAGCTCCGATTCGCGCCACAACACGATCCACGGCTCCGAGACGAACACGGCAGCGACGAGGACGACGCGAAGCGACGAGGACGAGGCGAAGCGACGAGGACGACGCGAAGCAACGAGAAGGACGAACGACACGAACCAACAATGAATCCCTTCGTCCCGATCATACCAATATTCTACATTTACTACCGGAACAGGCACGGACGCGTACGGCGCAGAAGGTAAGCCAGACACCAACCACGAAACACATACAACACGTACACGACACATCACACACACACAGAGGGATGCAGAATATACTTACACCAGCAACAGCAGCACCATAGGGGTGGGATGCCCATCACCAATGCCACATATGCACACAGGGGCCTGAATGCGCACCACCACCCTCACCCAGGGGGGCAGGATGCCTACCACTACTACCACCCTCACCCAGGGGGGCAGGATGCCTACCACTACTACCACCCTCACCCAGGGGGCAGGATGCCTACCACTACTACCACCCTCACCCAGGGTGGGCTGGATGCCTACCACTACTACCACCCTTACCCAGGGGGGCAGGATGCCTACCACAACTACCACCCTTAGCCAGGGGGCAGGATGCCTACCACTACTACCACCCTTAGCCAGGGGGGCTGGATGCCTACCACTACTACCACCCTCACCCAGGGGGCTGGATGCCTACCACCACCCTTAGCCAGGGGGCTGGATGCCTACCACTACTACCACCCTCACCCAGGGGGGCTGGATGCCTACCACCACCCTTAGCCAGGGGGGCAGGATGCCTACCACTACTACCACCCTTAGCCAGGGGGGCAGGATGCCTACCACTACTACCACCCTTAGCCAGGGGGGCTGGATGCCTACCACTACTACCACCCTCACCCAGGGGGGCTGGATGCCTACCACCACCCTTAGCCAGGGGGGCAGGATGCCTACCACTACTACCACCCTTAGCCAGGGGGGCTGGATGCCTACCACTACTACCACCCTCACCCAGGGGGGCAGGATGCCTACCACTACTACCACCCTTAGCCAGGGGGGCAGGATGCCTACCACTACTACCACCCTTAGCCAGGGGGGCTGGATGCCTACCACTACTACCACCCTTACCCAGGGGGGGCAGGATGCCTACCACTACTACCACCCTTAGCCAGGGGGGCTGGATGCCTACCACTACTACCACCCTTACCCAGGGGGGCAGGATGCCTACCACTACTACCACCCTTGGCCAGGGGGGCAGGATGCCTACCACTACTACCACCCTTAGCCAGGGGGGCTGGATGCCTACCACTACTACCACCCTCACCCAGGGGGGGCTGGATGCCTACCACCACCCTTAGCCAGGGGGGGCAGGATGCCTACCACTACTACCACCCTTACCCAGGGGGGGCAGGATGCCTACCTCTAGTACCACCCTTAGCCAGGGGGGGGCAGGATGCCTACCACTACTACCACCCTTAGCCAGGGGGGGCTGGATGCCTACCACTACTACCACCCTCACCCAGGGGGGCTGGATGCCTACCACCACCCTTAGCCAGGGGGGGCAGGATGCCTACCACTACTACCACCCTTAGCCAGGGGGGGCTGGATGCCTACCACTCCTACCACCCTCACCCAGGGGGGGCTGGATGCCTACCACCACCCTTAGCCAGGGGGGGCAGGATGCCTACCAGTACTACCACCCTCACCCAGGGGGGCTGGATGCCTACCACCACCCTTAGCCAGGGGGGCAGGATGCCTACCACTACTACCACCCTTAGCCAGGGGGCAGGATGCCTACCACTACTACCACCCTCACCCAGGGGGCTGGATGCCTACCACTACTACCACCCTCACCCAGGGGGGCTGGATGCCTACCACCACCCTTAGCCAGGGGGGCAGGATGCCTACCACTACTACCACCCTTACCCAGGGTGGGCAGGATGCCTACCACTACTACCACCCTTACCCAGGGGGCAGGATGCCTACCACTACTACCACCCTTAGCCAGGGGGGCTGGATGCCTACCACTACTACCACCCTTACCCAGGGGGCAGGATGCCTACCACTACTACCACCCTTACCCAGGGGGGCAGGATGCCTACCACTACTACCACCCTTAGCCAGGGGGGCTGGATGCCTACCACTACTACCACCCTTACCCAGGGGGGCAGGATGCCTACCACTACTACCACCTTAGCCAGGGGGCTGGATGCCTACCACTACTACCACCCTCACCCAGGGGGGCAGGATGCCTACCACTACTACCACCCTTACCCAGGGGGCTGGATGCCTACCACTACTACCACCCTTAGCCAGGGGGCTGGATGCCTACCACTACTACCACCCCCACTCATAGGATGGACAATGCATGACACAACCAGCACACCACAACCTAGGGAATGCAAGAAGAAGACATCCCCCCAACACCATGACAAGCGTGTGTAGACTGTGTCAAATGCCTACAACACCGAACATGACTTTGAACATACAATGTGACCCCTAGCACATGTGCCACACATATATGTGTGTGGCACCCACAATGCAAGCAGGCCATGACCATTGTGGCAATGGGGTCCAAACCCCCATCATCACAGTGACCAAAATGTAAGTGTGGGGTCCATAGCTGAAGCACACTTTGAACATTGTGGCAATGGGGTCCAAACCCCCATCATCACAGTGACCAAAAGGTAAGTGTGGGGTCCATAGCTGAAGCACACTTTGAGCATTGTGGCAATGGGTTCCAAACCCCCATCATCACAGTGACCAAAATGTAAGTGTGGGGTCCATAGCTGAAGCACACTTTGAACATTGTGGCAATGGGTTCCAAACCCCATCATCACTGTGACCAAAATGTAAGTGTGGGGTCCATAGCTGAAGCACATTTCGAACATTGTGGCAATGGGGTCCAAACCCCCATCATCACAGTGACCAAAAGGTAAGTGTTGACAAAGAAAGAGGTGCAACTGCCAAACTGCATGGATGATTCCTGGTCACAGAACAACAAACACATCAGTGGCAAAGTAGTGTATGTGTCCCATTGCAACATAAATTGGGGGAGCCAAATCCTGCAGTGCAAATAAGACATACCTTTGGCCATGTGCAGACAAACAACACCCATGGGGGCTGACACCGTCAACAATCATCAATGACACAATGACAGAAGTGACCATCAGAATGCAGACCCACATATTTGCACCAATGGGCACACACATGCAGATACCCTGTGGAGACTGCAGATGTGAGGTGAACAGATACCATACCATGGCAGCAATGGGACACACAAACCATGATCATTGTGCTGACCGATGACCTAGGAGTCCCAGGGACAGCAGGGGGAACCCACCAAACTACATACAGCCAATGGCACACCCAAGATATGCCAATGCAGTGGTGCAGATCCACAAACACAAACAGGCAGACCCACACTGCACATCATACACAACAGGTGAGGGGGGTGCCAGTGTCCCCAGGCAACCACACAACACATGAGGAGACCTGAATACCAATCATACAGATGTGCATACAGTGCCACACTGTCACACTACGGCGTAGGTAGACAGAGGTAGGTTCATACATTAACACTGTATGTATGGGACCGCAGGAGAATGACTACATATCCCACAATCCTGTGTGTCTGGTCAGGTGGGCTCAGCACTCTGAGTCCTATATAGGCTCCGCCTCCCGAAGGCCCGGTGCTTGTCAATCAAGTACCATGACTTGGATTGTTGGGAGGAAAAAGCCGTGACTTCACTGAATGTGAACGAGGAGATTTGCTCCTTCTGACTCTCCCGTTATTTTTCCATCGAGCCGGTTGTGGGGCTCGCCTGTTTTCAGCCACAAGGCTCACCTGTCAGCTGGTGTACCAAGCGCTGGAGCGCAACTTATTTCACTGCTCAGGCTTCCTTCTGTCCTCCCCAACCACGCTGGAGAAACTCCATGAGCTTGAACTCGGCTCGAGATGAGGTTCTTGTTCAAAGGACTTCTTAAAAGAACCAGGGGGAGCGCTATCACACCACCAATGAGCTGTTGAGAGGCTCGGATTTCCCTATCTGTTTTCTTTTCCTTGATCTGGATACAACTTAGCCTGCAGCTCTGTAACAAAGCCGTCAAAAGGCTTGAATGAAGGGCCATACTTCTATTTTTGTTTAACTGATCGGCACGCAGGAGAAGCGTGCCTCTCACTCTTCATTGCATTTGCTAGTTCCTTGGACTTACGTGCTACAGTACCGAAGAGGATCTCCACAGCTAAGTACACTGTTCTATTTGTTGTTGCAGGAGAAGCTGTAATACCCTTGAAGGAGAACTTATTTATTTTTATGCGTTATTTTTGTTTGGATTTTGCATTCTGTACAGTAGAGTGAGTGCGGCAAGCCTTAATGTAAGTACAAACACATAGTCTTATTGTGCCTTATTCGGTTTGCATCTGGTGGTTGTCCTACATGTGTTGTGCTTGTGTTTTACTACAGGGAACACGGGGCTAGACAACGGAGTGACAAGAATAGGAGTGAAGCCTACAACTCTAAGTGTCTTCCCATGGAGTGTTTCGCAGCCGCATCTTTATTGTTTCCTTTGTCCCTTTTTTCCCTTTCCCCTATTACGGTGTTGTCTGCTGAGTGGTACTAGCGTACTCGCAGGTCGCGCCCTATCGGGGGAAAAGGTTACACAGCATCACCCATCGCTCCCGCTGTATCCGGCTTTGAAGGTTAGTGGTTACCTGTCTGTGTTTTGACAGATTGACAAGCCCACGGTTACCTACGGCCTGAGCGATGGATACCTCCACTGTGCTTACGTCAGTGTTGGAGTCCTTAACCGCATTACAGATGGAGGTGGATGCTTTCCGAGGAGAGAACTTAGAATTGAGGAATGAGATGGGCACTATGAGACGTGAGGTAGCGGGTTTATCCCGTGTGAGTCCTACCGGTGCGAGGGGGAACGGTTCCTATATTAAAGATTGGACGCTCCCGCCTCCTTTGACTTCCCGTGACACGGCCCCTGTTCAGGGAGGGGGTGCACATGGTGCGGGGCCCTTCACTTCCTCGTTTTCCAACCCTTCCCAAGCAGGACCTTCTTCCATACACCTGATACAGCCCATGCAACTGCCCCTTGCCCCTCCTGAAAGGTTCTTCGGGGACCCAAAGAAGTTTGGGATATTTTTGGGTCAGTGTAGGCTGCATTTCATGTGCAAACCCACGGTGTTTCCTACCGACCAAGCTAAGACGGCCTTTGTCATGTCCTATTTGGGCGGTAATGCGGCTAGCTGGTCCTTCCCCCTGATAGAGAGGGACGATCCTGTCCTGTACAACTTTTCGGATTTCTGCATTGAAATGCGCAAGCTGTTTGATAGAAAAGCGCATCTACTATCTCTAGACAAAGAATTCATCACGCTCAAACAGGGCACACAAGACTTGCTCACGTATATTACGACCTTCAATAGACTTCTTGTGGAAACCAATTGGCCTGTGGAAAAAAGAACATCCATGTTCTATCAAGGATTAAGAGGTGAATTGAAGGACGTCTTGGCGCAAGCGGTGCATATGCCCGATAACTGTGAGGAACTGATAGATCTCACAGTTCAATTGGATCACAGACTTCAAGAGCGGAAAGGAGACAAGTACCGGACTGACGCAAAAGCCTATCTACCACGCCCTAAGCCAGTTCAGGAGGAACGCTCACATATCACTGACGGAACAGAACCCATGCAAGTTGGTGGAATACGGGGCCCGTTAAGCCAAGAGGAAAGGGAAAAAAGAAGAAGACAGAGGCTGTGCATGTACTGTGGGAAACCCGGGCATTTCATTAAGGAATGTAAGACCAGATCCAAGTATGTGAACAAAGAAAACCCCGGAGCCCGAAACTTAACCGTGGTGGAGTACACCCCAGGGAATTTGGGAAACTAACGCTCTCAAGCAAGACCGAGACCCCTTGCTTGAGGCCCATGGCGGATGTGGTCTCTTCAGCACTGGCCAATACAGTACAGACCGCAGTGGCACATATGAATCTGTGCGTTTTATTGGAGCTGCCCAGTGGAGAACCCGTGGTGGTTCACGCGTTGTTGGATTCAGGAGCTACTGGCAACTTCATTGATCAGCAGTACGCCCAGGAATTAGGGATCCCCTGCGTAAAGAAGAAGACACCCGAACCAGTGAAGGCGGTGGATGGTACGGCACTAACATCAGGTCCTGTACGCTTTCATACACAACTGATTCTGATGCAAGTAGGGGTGCACCACTTTGAATACATACAGTTCGACCTGATCGATGCTCCCCACTTCAAACTTATATTGGGAATGCCATGGCTGACTTATCATGATCCTTTGGTGCAATGGGCAGCACGCACCGTCTCCTTGAACTCCTCGTTCTGTACAGAACACTGTACAAGAGACAAGGTACGAAATCCTGAAGTAATGCAGAATCCTGCAAGCCTGCTCGCTATGGGATATAGCGAAAAAGTCTTGTGTTGTATCTCCCCATTACCGGATGAATATAAACAGTTCCACTCCGTTTTCAGCAAGCAGGACGCAGGGAAGTTGCCCCCTCATAGGGACTATGATTGTGTGATCGACCTCGAGCCAGGAGCCTTCATCCCATGCAGTCGGGTTTACGCCCTTACGGAGGCCGAGACTACGTATTTACAGCAGTATCTCGATGAGTTGCTGTCCTCCGGCTTCATACGTCCTTCTTCCTCCCCTGCCTCCTCGCCACTCTTCTTCATACCGAAGAAAGAAGGTGGCTTAAGGGCTTGCATAGACTATAGAGCAATTAACAGAGTAACCATAAAGAACAGGTATCCTTTGCCCTTGATACCCGTGCTATTGGACCAGTTGAAAGGAGCCAAGATTTTCACCAAATTGGATCTGAGGGGAGCATACCATCTCGTGCGGCGTGGGGACGAATGGAAGACAGCATTTCGGACAAAGTTTGGGTTATACGAATATCAGGTTATGCCCTTCGGGCTCTGCAACGCACCCGCCGCTTTCCAGTTCTTTATGGATGAAGTATTGCGAGGCCTGTTGGACGTGTCCTGTATCGTCTACATCGACGACATTCTGATTTATTCGGCATCCACAGAAGAACATGTCCTTCATGTGTCGGCAGTATTGGAATGGTTGCAACAGCATACGCTCTATGCCAAGTTGGAGAAGTGTCTTTTCCACGCCACCGAAGTAGAATTCCTAGGATACATCATAGGGCCAAACGGACTATGCATGGACAACAAGAAGATCCAAGCTATCGTTCAGTGGGAATCTCCCTCCACTGTTAAGGCCTTGCAGAGCTTTTTAGGCTTTGCAAACTTCTATCGAAGGTTTATCAAAGACTTCTCCCGGATGATACAACCTTTGACACATCTGTTGAAGAAAGGAGCTAAGTACCTCTGGACGGACGCAGCCGAACAGGCTTTCCAAACCCTCAAACACTGCTTTACGCACGCTCCTGTATTGAGACACCCAGATGCCTCGCTTCCTTTGTAGTGGAAACGGACGCATCCCATTACGCCATCGGAGGCATCCTGTCCCAAAGACATCCGGACACCGGCCAAATTCATCCTGTGGCCTACTTTTCAAAGAAGTTGTCATCCTGTGAGGTTAACTACAGTATTACAGACAAAGAACTCCTGGCCATAAAGAGGGTGTGTGAAGAGTGGAGGCACTACCTATTGGGAGCTAAGCACACAGTGGAAATCTATACTGATCATCGAAACCTTCTGTTCTTAAAGACCGCCAGAGCCTTAACCCCGAGACAACTCCGATGGTCGCTATTCTTCTCTGACTTTGACTTCGTGATCAAATACCATCCCGGACCACAAAACGGCAAAGCTGATGCACTTTCAAGACCAGCCCCAACGCCGGATACCCGTCCAGATTCCATGGAAGAACCCCCTGTAATACTGCATAAGGCCTCTTTTCCTGAAGAGATCTTGGCCTTGATGACCACACAAGACTTTCTAGGGGAGGTAAAAAAGCAGACGGCAGGGATAGATGTCCAGACAGGGATAAACGAAGATCCCACACAACGTTCGATTGATAACGACATACTATACCATGGTAATAGACTATACGTACCACATGAACCATTACAACAACAGGCCTTGAGATGGATTCATGACTCCACGCTGGGTGGGCATCTGGGAATCCAGAAAACGTTCCAAGCTAAGAAAAGGCACTTCTGGTGGGTAACTTTACAGGCGGATACAACCAAATACGTGTCAGAATGCGCCATTTGTACCCAGGGAAAGACCCAACATAAGAGACCGTGTGGACTGCTCCAGAGCATTCCTATACCTCCAACACCTTGGCATACATTGTCCATGGATTTTATCGTAGACATGCCTCCTAGTTCAGGACACAATACTATACTGGTCGTTATAGACCATCTAACCAAGATGGGACACTTTGTTGCTACAACAAAATTACCAACCTCGGCAGAATTGGCCCAATTGTTTCTACAGCATATTGTGCGGTCCCATGGAATCCCAGCAGTTATCATCACCGACAGGGGAACCCAGTTCACCTCACGGTTCTGGAAGGCGCTATGTGAGGCTATGAAAGTGGATGCTCGCCTCTCCACTAGCTACCATCCGCAGACGGATGGCAAAACCGAAAGACTGAACCAAACGCTGGAACAGTATCTCAGATGCTTCACACTACAACATGAAGAAGAATGGAGTACGCTTTTGTGGATGGCGGAGTTCGCATATAACAATGCGGAGCATTCCTCTTTGGGGTGTTCCCCTTTCTTCTGCCTTACAGGATACCACCCTAACATGCTGCCTTTTGAATGGCCAGTGCAATCCCGACACCCTACCATTCAAGAACACCATGCACATCTCCGAAAAGTACTACAGGACGCTAAAACGCAGTTAGACAAGGCCCAAACCCGTGACAAACGTTATGCCGATAAGAAACGTTCCCCAGGGCCTTCTTACACTGTGGGTGATAGAGTGTGGCTAGACACTAAACATTTGAGACTGAAGGGCAACTCCCGGCTGAAACCAAAATTTGTGGGTCCCTATCCTATCGTTAAAATAATCAACCCTGTGGCAATTAAGTTGACACTCCCTTCCTCTTGGCGCATCCATCCTGTCTTTCATGTCTCCTTGCTTCGGCCTTGCCTTCCGCAGACCAGACTACCCTTGACACCAGTGCCAGTAGATGTTGATGGGGAAGAGGAGTACGAAGTCAAGTGTGTTCTCGGTTCCAAGCTCGTCCGTGGGAGGGTGCATTACCTTATTGACTGGAAGGGATACGGTCCCGAGGACCGCTCATGGGAACCTGGGACTAATCTACACTGCCCTGGGCTTCTCAGGCGTTTTCACTCTCAGTTCCCTGGTAAGCCTGGCAGACCGTCGGGACGCCGGTCATTGAGAGGGGGTTCTGTCACACTACGGCGTAGGTAGACAGAGGTAGGTTCATACATTAACACTGTTTGTATGGGACCGCAGGAGAATGACTACATATCCCACAATCCTGTGTGTCTGGTCAGGTGGGCTCAGCACTCTGAGTCCTATATAGGCTCCGCCTCCCGAAGGCCCGGTGCTTGTCAATCAAGTACCATGACTTGGATTGTTGGGAGGAAAAGCCGTGACTTCACTGAATGTGAACGAGGAGATTTGCTCCTTCTGACTCTCCCGTTATTTTTCCATCGAGCCGGTTGTGGGGCTCGCCTGTTTTCAGCCACAAGGCTCACCTGTCAGCTGGTGTACCAAGCGCTGGAGCGCAACTTATTTCACTGCTCAGGCTTCCTTTTGTCCTCCCCAACCACGCTGGAGAAACTCCATGAGCTTGAACTCGGCTCGAGATGAGGTTCTTGTTCAAAGGACTTCTTAAAAGAACCAGGGGGAGCGCTATCACACCACCAATGAGCTGTTGAGAGGCTCGGATTTCCCTATCTGTTTTCTTTTCCTTGATCTGGATACAACTTAGCCTGCAGCTCTGTAACAAAGCCGTCAAAAGGCTTGAATGAAGGGCCATACTTCTATTTTTGTTTAACTGATCGGCACGCAGGAGAAGCGTGCCTCTCACTCTTCATTGCATTTGCTAGTTCCTTGGACTTACGTGCTACAGTACCGAAGAGGATCTCCACAGCTAAGTACACTGTTCTATTTGTTGTTGCAGGAGAAGCTGTAATACCCTTGAAGGAGAACTTATTTATTTTTATGCGTTATTTTTGTTTGGATTTTGCATTCTGTACAGTAGAGTGAGTGCGGCAAGCCTTAATGTAAGTACAAACACATAGTCTTATTGTGCCTTATTCGGTTTGCATCTGGTGGTTGTCCTACATGTGTTGTGCTTGTGTTTTACTACAGGGAACACGGGGCTAGACAACGGAGTGACAAGAATAGGAGTGAAGCCTACAACTCTAAGTGTCTTCCCATGGAGTGTTTCGCAGCCGCATCTTTATTGTTTCCTTTGTCCCTTTTTTCCCTTTCCCCTATTACGGTGTTGTCTGCTGAGTGGTACTAGCGTACTCGCAGGTCGCGCCCTATCGGGGGAAAAGGTTACACAGCATCACCCATCGCTCCCGCTGTATCCGGCTTTGAAGGTTAGTGGTTACCTGTCTGTGTTTTGACACACACAAAGGTAACTCATGGATCCAAATCCCCTATGTGGGCAAGCAGGCATTGTCAGATGAGAGGGAGCACAAATCACACATGTCACACAGGCACGTAGGGACAGCAACTGACACAGCAAGACACAGACACACCACAGCACCACCCCCAGGGCCCCCACAATGTGGTGACCCTGGGCTGCATTACAATCCCACTGTGATGACAAAGCTAAATGTGGTTCACACTGTGAACCACAGTCATGTGTACTGAGCAACTAACTACCATCACACCTACACAAGCACAAATCAAACAGCATGGCCAGTAAGCCAAGGCCAACATGGAGGCAGGGGCCTAGCCGGGCAACAACTCTCATCTGCACACACTCAACACCACACCCTCGACCTCCAACAATGTGCAGCAGTGAAGCACACATGCACTGGTGACATTGCACATGCACCCATGACTATTCCAGGGTGGTGGGTGGGAACCAAGGTGCAGAAACACATCACACATGGACACTCAACAAGACTCCTTAATGTCTGACACACTGCACACTACGCTGTACATGGACATGACGGCAATACCACACCAACCAATGGGATCCCAGCCACAGTCACACACCAATGAAGAAGCCAAGGTCACCCACAAAGAACACACATAGACAACAACCAACATTGCAGCCCGGACCCTGAGGAGTGTCAGCAGTCACACACACAACGTGTCACAATCACTGAAAGATAACACAAACTGGAAATCACATGACAGGGGCAAACAACAAGTGCCAAGGGGAAACCTGACTGTGACCCATCTGCGTCTGCACACAAACTCAGCCCTGACAGCAAACACACCTATGGGTGACACTCTGATGACCAGTAATGTGCCATGCACCCACATCACAGAGAACCCAGGGAGAAGACTTTGGGGGAACATAGCTCAACTCAGCTAGCATCACAAACAGGTACAACACCAGGGATCACAGCATGCACAGCTAAACGGAAGTGAACACACAGACATGCACATACAACACACACCTTGGGCGCAGGCAATGTCACAGGAGTACACACTGCCATGAGGGGACTCCACTCCTGTGTGAGGAAAGCTGTGCCATATGTTGCCTCAGTAGGGCCCCATCATGTCAGCTGAGCACTTGGTCACACAATCAACAATTAGCACCAAATGAGGGCTCCCGTCACATCAGCCTGGTCATGGAAGTGCCAACGGAATCATCAGCACAGATCCAACACACTTGTATAGCAATGTTGCACTGACAACACAGATGAGTTCGTCCCCATTGATGCCCAAACCTGCATGTCCACTGGAGATGGCCACACGGTCAGGGAAGTAGACGAATTGAACAATGGCAGGCACAACAGATGTGCAGGGGTCGAAGCCACAGATGTGAAATTGCCAATCTAAGTAGGAAATCCCATTGCCAAATACTGAACACATGACACCCTCAGATGCTGCTATGGATGACATGGATACACCACAGGATAGGACACATTCCCCCTGGACCACATGGGTTCCTGCACAGTAACACTTCATTATCATGAGACCAAATATCACCATCACTTCAGCAAGGGCATGGTTAGCATCATCAACATCATGTACATCAGAAGCAAAAGCACTAGAGAACAGAAAGTTGCTTTATTCAGCATATGTGGCATTAAAAGTAGAAGTCCGGTAGAACATAAACAAAGGCCAATGGCCAGTCCATCAACAAAGTCACAAGTGGGTGACAGTGGCAGATGCCACCCTACACATGCCTGCACAAAACCAGGGACAATCCACTAGGAGGGGCAACCGGGGGTAGGCCAGGCACTGCAGGGACAGGATCAGGGCTCACCAGGAGGAAGCAGGGAAGGGGTGGTGGGTGCTGGAGAGCCACTGACAACTGCAGTGGAGGTGTCTGACATGGTGTGTGCCGGCACAACTGGGGGCATGGCTCAGATGTTGTGGGTGCCGGCACGACTGCAGTGGACCCTGCAGATGGAGTGGACAGGTCCGCCACTGCAGTGCCCAAGTCAGACAGGGTGGTAGTGGACTCCACTGCAGTGCCTACCACCAGGGGAGGAGAATGGGGAACAGGCAAGGTGGGCTGGACAGAGGGGAGGACACCCTCACCACATCAGTGGCACAGACAAGCGCAGCGGGGGGTGTGGTGCCGGGAGAGCAAGTGGCAGGGGGAGAAGGCCGGAGCCTCTTGGGGATGGTATATCTGTGGGTGGGGGAACCTGGGGCAGGGTGTGGTGGGGGCACCTGTGGAGTGGGGGCCTGAGGGATGGAGGAAGGAGACCTGGTGCTTGAGCTGCAGGGCGGCGGCGGGGTCTTGCTCTTACCACTCCGGGGGACTTGCGGGTGGGGGCCTCAGTCTGTCTGCGCCTGGGGGAGGGTGTCCGGGGGCGAGGGGCACTCTGCTCCGTGTGGGGGGCTTCCTCTTCCCCCTGGATGCTGGAGCAGCTGGATCAGAGGGGAAGAGGCCGAGGTCACTGAGGAAGAGGCGCTGGGTCTTTGGGGTTGCAGGTGAGGCAAGGGAGGGTGCTTTGGAGGGAGAGGCAACTGAGGACTGCGCAGTGCCCGTGGATGCGTGTGTGTGTACCAGGGCCCCATCCCCTGTGAGTCTGGTTTCAGTCCCCTGACTGTGCGTGCGTGTGCGTTTTGTTTGTGGCGTGTGTGTCTGTGTGCTGGACGTGTGTGTGCTGGTGTGTGCCTGTGCCGGTGTGTGTGTGCTTGGGACGGGTAAGGTGCTGGGGAGTGTGGATGGAGCAGAGGCAGGAGGGGTGAGGGACTGTCTGAGGAGGGACACTGCTGCCGTCAGGGAGGAGTCCATGGACCTATTGCCCCTCTGTAGGTCAGACATGCCCGATGAGATGCCCTCCATGAACGACACCAGCTGAGTCAACAGTGCGGTGTGCGCATGGAGGACACTCAGCATGGCTGTCTGCCCTACATGGAGCTGGCGAAGGAGGTACACAGACTCCTCACTCAGGGCAGCAGGGGACACAGGGGCAGGGGGTGCGGTGCCTGGGCCAAAGGAGACACGCTCCCGAACATGGGAGCCTCCACGGACCTGGGGAATGGGAGCCGATGGGAGGGCAGTGGTGGTGCTGGTGGTGGTGGGGACAGCAACACTAGCTGGGGTGTGGTGGCTGCTGACACCCGCCTCCACAAGGGAGTCATCCTCCGAGTTGCTCTGGTCCTCAGCTGAGGTGGATGGTGCTGAGGACTCCTCGGTGTGGCTCCCCTCGCCCTCCGTGCCACTGGGTCCCTCCGACCACTCCTCGGCTGCTGACCCAGTCTGGCTCTCTGGCTCCTCCTGGTCCGTGGAGCTGTCCCCTTCCGTGGCCGTGGATGTATCTGTAAACAATGGGGAAACAGACAGACATCAGTCACCTGCACCAAACGCACACACCACTGTGAGCACAGCACATTACAGAGCAAGCCCTGGCATCATTAGTTGTACATTGCTAAAAGTGCCCTAACTGAACAGGAGAAGCCAATTGTCAGTCTGATGCCAAGCATGGCACTCACCTCCCACATGGCCTTGCACCATCTGTCTGGTGTCTGTTGGATTGCAACACCCCAGTGTGGACACATGCACCAAGTACACAGTAGTTGGACAGTGCAGAGGACACGGTGTGGCATGTGGACATGCACACATCACAGCTCTTGCCACTGAGTCAGTACAGGTTTCCGGATGAAAGGGATGCCCAGAGTCAAATAGGAAATGCATGTGATGCATACCAGCGACAGACACCATGATGCACCCATGTCCTGATAGCCAGCGCCACAATGGTGTGCATGTAGCACATGTCACTCCCCTGCAGGACCACCAATAAGTTGACACATGCCATGGCAGAGGCATGACTGCTAAGTCATACATCACTGTCTCAGTGATGTATGACTTGGCAGCCAGACAACAACACTATGCACTGTGTCACAATAGTAGGTCATGGGGAATGCAAGTCCTGGAGCTGCACAAGTGCACATGTACATCCCCCACACAACACATCATCTTAACCCTCATCTGTCCAGGTCACACCTATTGGACATATGGGAGACCTGTGACACTACCCTCTGAACCTGAGCCCCTCACAATTTGCTGTGAATGGGGAACAGCTGCCTGAACTTCACATTCGCATACCCCAGTCTGCACGGGCAGCTGATCAAACACCTATGTGACACACAAGTATCATCTCCTATGGTCACATCTCCAGGGGCATGCTGAGCCCCTACCAAGAAACACCCCAGCAGTCCTGGCAACTAATCCACAGCACACTGACACAGAGGCAGACACCTGAGGGGTCAAATCACTGTGCACAATGTGTCAGCTGATACACGGGAGTGGGAGTACAGAGTGCATTGCATGGCCTGGAGTAGGCATGACTGTCCTGCTCCACATGAATGAGGGATGTGCCCTGGACAGTGGATAGCTGGCTATGTATGTGTGACACACGTAATCTGCACACTCCTGGGGCCCAAACATTGTTCCCACCCGCTGCATGGGCGTGTGCCACATACCCCAGGCACATGTGGTGGCTCAGCTCAGCAAGTGGACCGCATATCAAAGCAACACGCAGATCACATGTCCAAACCCAGGCGTTGTGTGAACAATGGACCCACCCATGATGCCCACAACAGAGTTAGGGAAACAGATGCTGTCCCCCACCTTTAGTGAAGCAAACTGCAAAGACACAGTCCCAAGTGACACAATTCCCTGAATGTAAGGGCCACACCTGGGTATCAGATGAGCAGTGGGCAGTGCACAATAGAGGGACATGGCTCCTGGACAACATGACTGCTGCACTGTGGCAGTTGAACCAGGCCAGAGGAGGGCACAAAGCATGTAATACAGAGTTCACAGTGCAGTCTTTGACTCACCCTCCTTGCTGCTGTCTGGCCTTCAGCTGCCCATCCAGGTCTGGAAACACCACCGCCAGGATCTGGAGCATGTGGGGGTCAGGGTCCGTGTTCCGCCCCTCCTGCGAGGAGGCGACAGCTTCAGCTGGACCCGTGCAATCCTCCTGGTCCAGCCCCGAAGGTCCTGCCACCTCTTCTGGCAGTTGCGGATCCGGCGCTTGTTGACCCCCACGGACCGGACAGCTCGGACGATGTCCTTCCAGATTTCCTGCTTCCGATGGGCATTAACCTGTCAGGATGACAAAGTGAAAAGGCCATTACCACACATGCAACATATCCGTGCATGACACAGTTGTATATCCATGTCTCAATCACAGGGGCACATGATGTACACAGGCAGTGCAAAGCTGACCATGGACAGTTTGCCAGACGTCACTACATGGTATCATTGCATGGGAAGTAAAACCATGTTCAAATGCACTGTCACTGCACCATACCTGTCCAGTGCAAGTCACTACACACTATGGGGGTGACAACTACTCAGTGAGCCTGCTAGCCAGTGGCGTGCAGACTCTCAGCCTTGCTAGTCACACAAAATGCACATTCAGAAAGGCAGTGCACAGAACACTCACCTGCTCCCCTGGTGTCCCATACAGCTTGCTGTACTGTGGAAGTAGGCTGTCCAGCAGGGCCTGGTTCTCTTCAAGGCTGAAGGCTGGGGCTCTCTCCACAGTACGTGCCATTGCAGGGTCCAGAGGGGCAGAGACAGCAGCAGTGCAGTGGCAGATGTCGTCCTGGAGCATGTAGTGCAGGCAAGTGAGCTCTCAGGGGAACAGCCAGCAATATATATGTGCTGGAGAGGCAGATACTGTCCCTTGTGTCCAAAGTGATAGGTCCAAGTCGCTTGCATCTTCTGAATCTGGCCAATCCATGGAATAGCAGCACCAAAACACGCCCACAGCATCCTTCAAATCTTCAACTTCATGACATACATGATTTTGCAACATTGTTGTGGGTGACCAACTG